>CM052886.1:106556772-106597317 GCA_028534135.1 Potos flavus
AGATGCAGAAGTCTGTACGCATTTCAAACATATAGACAGACAGTAATTGAGCCACAGTTTATAGCTCAAAGTATCCGAGCCATGCTTTTTCTTTTTTTTATTTTTAATGGTAAGATGTTCTCTAAACACCCAGGAGGGAAGGGCTTTCAGCAATAGCTGCGATTCCAAGGGTGTCGCCACCCACCCACAATTCTACGATGTAGACAATTCCTCCGTTTTTGGTTACATGCTCTTCAAGTGAAGTCCCCCTGCACTCCAGATTCCCGCTCCTGCACGCCCCCACTTCCCGTCCTAACCACATCGCCGTTGTTTAGCTGTTATTAGTTATTATCAAACGGCATCCCGCAGGACCTGGCGCTCAGGCGAGGTCCCCATTTCGCGCCTTGCCCTTTGCAGGAAATCTCCCCACATTAGGGTCCCCCAGGCCTCGCACGCCCGATTCGAGGTGCGCTCGCCCCGCGCAAAGCGAGGTGAATCGCAGCGTGCTCTAAGGCCCCCAGCCTGGCGGCAGCAGACCCCCCCCCCCAACACATGATCCTTCTTGTCTTGGCCCTGGGACTCCCCCGGGGCGCCCCAGTCTCCGTTCACAGCGCCCCCCTCGCCCCAACCCGGCAGGCGCTTTCGTACACGCCCAGCCCGCCCCGCCCCAGGCTCCGCCCTAGCGGGCTTTTAAGCTTTATAAGTTCCTCTTTCCCACCTCCGATACTTAGTTTCACCAGTTGAACTTGGGACCCACTGCTACCCTCAGCTCCGAGTTGGGGGCGAGGTAAGGCTTGGGGTCGGGAAGGAGAACGGATGTGAGGCTGGCACAACAGAGAACGGGGAGCGCGAGACTAGAGGTCCCCAGGTCCATCTCAAGGGCAGCGCAGGGGCCCCCAGCTTAGGACCCGAGAGGGAGCATGCCCCTGGAAGGACTCCCGACTCCCACTACGTCTGCTCTGGGCCCCGGGACCTTTGTGTGGGCTCTGTGGAGGACCAGCCGGGACAATGCCCAAGCATTGCCCTCACCACTCTTGTGGTTCGGCCCCGCCCAGGCCCGGGCGGAGGGGTGGGGGAGAGACCACGCGCTGGACCGGATGGGATAGAGGCTCACGCGGCCCCAGGAGTGGCCAAGGCGGGGCCATCGAAAGGACCTACACGGGACGGCAGGCTTTCTTGAGGAAGGACAGCCTCTTACTCCAGAGGCTTCAATCGAGGATCCTTATCCTACGGCCCTTAAGGGCCCAAACTTACCTTGGCCTCCCGCGCATTGCTCCCCGACTGGTGGTAGAGGAGGAGGAGCTCCAAATTTCGGCCACTTGGGGCCCTGCGCTCTGCTGCCTCAATCCGTGCGCTCTGAGAACCTTCTGGCTCCCTCCCCGCCTCTGCTCTCTCTTTCGGGCCTCCTGGGTCCGGCTGACGCTCTCCGTGCAAGAATCTCCCTCTATTTGGCTGCGCTCCCCGCCTTGGGCCGGGTCTCTGCCGCGTGTTGCTCCCAGAGTCCACTTAATCCTTGCTAGCTGCTGAATGCTCAGGGATTCCCTTGGGGGCAGGTATGGGAAGAGAAGGCCCGGGCAGGAGTTGCTGGTGCTGAGCACCTGGAATGTCCAGACAGCAGGCTTTCTTTCCCACGTGCGAGATTCTTGGCGCGCGGGGCCCACCGAAGGAGTGTGAATGAGGGAGTGGGCAAGAGTCGTAACTGACAATGAAGGGAGAAATGGACTGGCAACGGTTTGGGAATGGGCAAAGAAGAAAGGGAATTGAGTGAGCACGCAAACGGTGCCAAAGAGTGGCGGCTGCTGGATTTCGCAGTGTGCGCAAAGGCAAGACTTGTGTTGCCCGGGCAGGGTTTAGTCTGCGGGGCGTGTAACAAGAATGGAGAGTCCAGAAGGCGGGGTAGGAGGATGAACTCCGCGGGAGGCACGCTTGGGAGCCTGAGAACCAGGCGTGCCAACGGGATGAGACCCGGCTAACTGGGAAGGTGCTTTCTCTCAGGGGCCTTTGGCGACACCGACCTTTACAGAGTGCTCCTAGCTGCCTCGGAGACTCCAGGGCCTCTTGGTCATTGTCAGAAGGGTTTGAGAAGGGTGCTCCGAGCGCTGTGCCGGGGTGGCTAAAGGCTGGCCCCCCTCTCTGCCGCGCAGAGTGAGTGCAGGAGGCGGATCCTGGGCGCGTGAGGGCGACAGTCGGCGGGCTGGGCATGAACCTGGAGGGCAGCGGCCGAGGCGGAGAGTTCGGCATGAGCTCGGTGAGCTGCGGCAACGGGAAACTCCGCCAGTGGCTGATCGACCAGATCGACAGCGGCAAGTACCCAGGGCTGGTGTGGGAGAACGAAGAGAAGAGCATCTTCCGCATCCCCTGGAAGCACGCGGGCAAGCAAGACTACAACCGCGAGGAGGACGCCGCCCTCTTCAAGGTTACTAGCACGAGGGGAGCCCAACCAAGGTGGGGGTGGAGGGAAGGCCCCAGAGAGCCTGGTGGATCCCTAACCGAGACTCCTTGGCGATCCCAGTCCGCTCCTGGCGGTTCTTAGAGGAAAGGGGACTTCGCGGGAAGGATGGCATTAGATGAGCCCCCCAGGGCGGGCGGTCCGGGAGCATCAGGTGGCAATCCGCAGAAGCTGGGGGAAGTTTCAACCTTCGTAGTGTTTTTAGAAATGGGGGACCAGGTACTAATCCTGAAAGTGTGGCATGAGCAGTACCAAGGGAGTCAGATGGCTCTAGCAGCAGGGAAATAAATGTCTGGCGGCTCAGCCTGGGGGGATCAGCGTTGACTTGAGGGTTCCTGTTTGCATTTATGTGGGTTCCTCTGTCTCCATCACAGCCTCTTTCTGTACTTCTGGATACCTCCGTGCCTTCTTTGATCAGCATGTGTCTCTCTTTGTCTCCCTGTATCTTTTCTGCGAGCACCCTTAGGTGTGCTTGAGTCTGTCTCTGTTTTCCTGTCCCTCTCATTACGTGTCTTTCTCTGTTTCACTGTTTTTCTCTGCAGGTCCTTCCCTCTGGATATATATATTTATATTTTTCTTTAGTTCAATCCGTCAGTCTGTCTATCTTTCTAGCTCTCTTTGGTCCTTCTGTATATGTTGCTGTCTCTGTTTCTGTCCGATTCCCTCTTTCCAAGTCTCTAGACATTTCTCTCTCTCTCTCTCTCTGTGTGTGTGTGTATGATGACTGTGTTCCCCTAGAGCAGTTTACCCAGTGAACTGTGCATTAGGTCGCAGCCCCACTACCTGCAGGCAGAGCAGGCACAGGGAACTTCCTCTGGAATTTGCTCTCAGAATATCTGACCATTCAGATGTTCTTTATGGGTAGCAGCTCACCCTTACTTCCAGTGGAACTCACTTCAGACACTGCGAGAGGAGAGGGTGATTAGGGCCCCTTTCCAGGGACACTCCACATCTCAACTACCTCTTATAAATACCTAGAGAATGCTCAAACCATTTGTCTTTAATTCAGCAAAGATAGAGTCCAAGGGGGAAGTGTTTTACCTAGAGGAGACCTGGTGTCTTTCTGTCCCATGTTTTGAGCAACAGTATAAATCTGAGGCAACTAAGTATCATTCTTTCCTTCAGAAATATAATCCTCAGGTTATTTTTTTGTTTTAGAGACCTATATTTTAACATTTTCCCCCTCTAATTTCCCACAAGGCTTGGGCATTATTTAAAGGAAAGTTTCGAGAAGGCATAGATAAGCCAGACCCTCCGACCTGGAAGACCCGTTTGCGATGTGCTTTGAACAAGAGCAATGATTTTGAGGAACTGGTGGAGAGGAGCCAGCTGGACATCTCAGACCCCTACAAAGTATACAGGATTGTTCCTGAGGGTGCAAAAAAAGGTGGGGCTTCCTGGATTGGGGTCACAGAATATAGGCAGCCTGACACTTGTAAGGCCTTAATTTCATTCTGAGGGTCTGTTTTTCTATTTTTTTTTTTATAGCCTTCCTTCTTCCTGCCTTAAGTTCAAGCCCAACAGGCTCTTTGCCCAAGTTCGCAGGGCCATAAATTGACATTCTTGTGGTATTGGTGTAGGACGATTTCTCAGATTCCAACTCTCTACCTGTGTGGGTGTATGCACATGCATGTGTGTGCACGTGTTTTTCAGTTAGTTCTATTGGTATAAGGTATCGGCCAAATTTTTCAAACAAAATATGGAAAACTTGTTCAGAGTTTTATCTTTACTATCAGTGTTTCATGATTAACCAATCTGCGAAAGAAAGCATACATATATCCATATATTGTTACTATTTATAGTAATAAAAATGTCAACTTTTTGAGTGTACTGTGGTCACCTGGGAGGCTTATTGAAATTCAGATCTCTTTCCAAGTTTCTGACCAGTGTGTCAGAGTAGAGCCCAAGAATCTGCATTTTAAACAATCCATACAGATGACTTCACCTGTGGAACATCTTGCTAGTGGAGCCCTTTATGTGATGAAGCGCATTCACACACAATTCATCTCCTTCTCTACCTGTCTTATATAAGTCAGACCTTGTACAAATCAGTTTAATAACCTGAACAAGTAATTGCCCCTGGGAATTACTAAAAAAGTGCCTTATTTGTCAACACCATTATGCATTCTAGGAATTAAACTCTCAGGTGTTTTCTAAGATTTCATTTTTAGTTATGACAGTTCCTTTTTTTCACACTTTGCCATTTGCCTTTTGCCCAAACACATAGGAGCAAAGCAGCTCACCCTGGAAGACCCACAGATGACCATGAGCCACCCCTACAGCATGACGACTCCTTATACCTCACTCCCAGCTCAGGTATGGTGGAGGATACAGGGCTTCTAGAAGGGGAGGCTGGGTCTGGGTGAGGCCACATGAGCCAGCTAGAGCCACATAGCAGGAAAAACACACAAACAAAACAGCAGCACTTTGTTTTTGTTATTAGTCAGTCAGCCAACCCAAATCCCCAATCATTGGATGAATGTCTCACTTTCTACCTGATGTTACCGTAGGTGTTGGTTTTAAGGAGTGGAGAGGTAGGTGTGTCTGCCTGTTAGCATGGACCTCTGCTACTGATTCTGAAATCCAGGAAACATCTTTTGTGGAAGATGAAAATTTTGGAAGTAGTACTTTATCATGTGAAACCACAGGGCAGCTGATGTCTGCAGACTTTTCTCATGTGAATTACAGCTTTATTTTATTCACATTGGTGGGTAAAAGAAGGCAAATTTCCCTGCAGTACTTTTGGTGCCAAGTTTAACCATATGATGAAGCTTTACACAAATCATTACTTTATAACACTGTCTTCATTGTGCTTTTTGATTCTTTATGGCTACTTTCCACCTAGTATGATGAGCTATTCACTCCAAAGTCTTTTGAGATGATAAAATGATTTGGCTGTCAGCCAAATAAGAGATTCTGTGAGGGGTCTGACTATAAAAGAATCTGCCCCCTCTTTCCCAGTGCCAACCAACTGATCTTTGCCCAGCTGGTTGCCTTTCATCTCAGCTGCTCCCTCATATTCCTTTAGCAGGTTCATAACTACATGATGCCACCCCATGACCGAAGCTGGAGGGAGTATGTCCCTGATCAACCCCACCCAGAAATCCCATATCAATGTCCTGTGACGTTTGGATCCCGCAGCCACCATTGGCAAGGCCCGGCTTGTGAAAATGGTAAGGAGTATGCCGGGGCTGGTTTTTAAGCCTGTGGCTCACCCAGCAGAACAAACCTGGCCAAAGGGCCCTGGTCTCAGGAGAGATCTGTCCTTCTGGGCAGTACCCCAGTTCTTCCTCTTCTCAGAGCTGCTAGGAAAGACCTCATGTGCAGTGAAGGAGAGCATGAAAGTCCTCAGGGGAAGGATTCCAATGTTTACTGACATCTGGCCTACTTGTGCCAGGACCTATGCTGGGAACTGCCTTATGTGAGATCTTATTTAAACATCACAAAGGGACGCCTGGGTGGCTCAGTCAGTTAAGTGTCTGCCTTTGGCTGAGGTTATGGTCCCCAGGATCCACAGGGATCCCCCAGGATCCTCCCCTGCTCAGTGGGGAGTCTGCTCCTCCCCTCCCTCTGCAACCCTCCCCACTCATGCTCTCTCTCTCTTGCTCTCTCTGTCTCAAGTAAATGAATAAAATCTTTAAAAAAATAAAAAATAAACATCATAGAAAAAAAATAAAGGGGACATTAATCTCAAAATAAGTAAATAAATAAAGATAATAAATATCACAGAGTTCCATCCCAGGGAGCTAAAAACTGCTCCCCCTTTTTAAGGCAAATTCACAGAATGTAAGTAATGCCCAAAGTTACCCAGTGAAAGTGAGGGGCTGGAGTTCAACCTCAGATCTCTTTCATTTAAGACAGAGGGTCTCAGATGTCAAACTGGTTGGCCATATTTTTTAAATTATCTGTTTGATAGGTTAATATTTTTCAGTCTCCCTGAATAATCTTTGAAGAAAAGTAATAGATTTTGTCAGTCTTCCCTCCTGGATTGTCTCTTACCATCTACAGGGCCAATAATCTCACTGGTCTGTTTCTTTCTATACATCTGTAAAATGGGCGTATATAGCTGTGCCCAGGCCTTCCCCCTATAGGGACATTCGCAGATTATTGAGCTAGTATATTTCTCTTAAACAGTAGTGTGCCCAGGGGCACCTGGGTCGTAGTTGGTAGAGCATGCCACTCTTGATCTTGGGGTCGTGAGTCTGAGCCCCACAATGGAGTAGAGTTTACTTAAAAAAAACAATAGTATGCTTATCATAGTTATTTTTGGGATTAGAAGTGATAGTAAGAATGGATGAATAAACACTAAGAAAAGAAAACAGTCTCCATAAGGTGACTAGTGCTGGTGTTGGGGTCCAAAGAGCTTTGTTCACTCTGGATTAAATGTAGTCCCATGCTCATAGGAGTTTCACAGACATCAAAATGAGATCACTCAGTGGAAGCACTAATTAGCTAAGTGCAGAGAAAACTTCACACAGTGTATTCAATACAGGAAAACACAAGCTTCTAGGACTTATGAGTTAGATATTAAAATAGAAATCCTGAGATGGGTCAAGACTCAGATCCTTCTGTATTCCTAGGAATATTTGGTTCTTTACTATTTGGTCAATTCACCTTTTCTAATCATGTTCAGGTCACTTTTGGCTTTATGGGATTGATGAAGTATACTATCATTTAAAATTTGTTTTTAGTGGCATGTTTACAAAAAAGTTCAGAATTTGATTTTATTAGCTTTGCAAGAGTGATTTACAACAAAGGTTACTTTCCATCTCCATAGTGGAGGAGTTAGCTAACATTAAACTGGTGTTTCTGAAATTCAGACTTGAGTCTAATGCATCCGGCTCTATGGAACTAAACCTTATTAATAAGGCAATGCCTCAAACTATACAAAAATATAGAATAGGTAGACATTTTGAAGCATAGTTGACGTTAAATGAAGTGTCACCAAAATTATGTTCTATCACATATTCTTTCTCTATTACTGTTGCAATAACTGTGACCCACAGCTATTATGCTGCCAAAACACATGATTCAATTTTCTTCCTGAAGCCAGAAACAGAAAGCTAAATAAATGTGGACTAAACAATTTCTAAGTTTTTAATTGGACTCTGGCATCAGAACGCAGGTAGACCTGAGCTCTACTGTGAACTTGCAGTATGAACAAGGACACATCTCTCTGAGCCTAAGTTATCCTGTTTATCAGGGTAGTTATGGAGGGATGTTGCTCAAAGGGTACAAGCTTCCAATAAAAGATGAATAAGTTCTGGGAATCTAAACACAACACGCTGACTGTAGTTAGCCATACTCTATTGTATTTAAAGCTGCTAAGAGAGTAGATCTTAAATATTCCCACTATACAACACACCCACACCCACCCACCCACACACACAATGGTAATTATGTGAGGTGATTAAGGTGTTAATTACCTTAAAAAAAGAAAGAAAAAATTATAGAGGTATTATTCCAAGCTATAAAAAGGCTCCTTCCTCTTTCAATCTTGTTTTTTCTGATTGGACTTCAACTTGTCTTTGTCCCTTGAGAATGCCACTGGTCAGTTCTAGAGGGCTCTTGGCCCCTCTCTCCCAGGGTTGGTGCACCCCCAGGGAGAGGAAACTTTCCTATGCGTCGTGGGACAGATTCTATTTAGACATCATCTGATTCTTATTTACAAATGCAGGTTGCCAGGTGACAGGAACCTTTTATGCTTGTGCCCCGCCTGAGTCCCAGGCCCCTGGAATCCCCATAGAGCCAAGCATAAGGTCTGCTGAAGCCTTGGCGCTCTCAGGTGAGTGCAGTGTTCCCTTCTAGAAGCCCCCACAGGAGGCTGGTTTCTGCTGTGGATCAACCCTCATCTTTGGTTATATTTGATTGGGGAGGGGGGTATTCCTGAGCATAGCCCATGCACACTGGCTTTCTTCCATCTGGGGACTAGAGTGAGTATGGACGCATCTGACTCCCAACTTCTGTGAATGAGGAACATCATTAGAAAATTTAGCACTAAGAAGCTAGCTTTTGATTCTGATACCAGTTCTACGTGCTGGTTTGAATGGAGTCATTTTAAGGTTTCCACTGACATCTATCAGAATTTCCTAGAATATGCAAACACCTCAGCTTTATATACCAAGGATCCACCCCCCCTTCAGCCAACATTCTCACAATGTAGCATAATTTCTTAGAAAAATACACAAAGGTTTCTCATTCTGAAAAGCTGATCATCCTTCCAGGTTTAGCTACAAATAGGTCTTCCTCTCTGGCATCTTGGGAACATGAGTTCTGGCTCCTTTCTCTTTATCACAATTCATATGCCTAAAAGCAGTGAGCCTTGCGGTCAGTCTTCCTCTGAAATTCAATGGGTTTTGCAAAAAATTTGGATTAGAGCTGATTTTTAAAGTTTCATTTCTAAAAGAATCTCTGCAAAGAGATCTCAAAGATCTTACCTGTTTTAAGGAAGGCACCTCAAGGTTTACTAAGCATATGTGGTGTGTATATATTTATTTTTTAGATAGTATTTTGGGTTGTTTTAAACTGGGATTTATAAGTACATTAAAAATGAATAGTTTAAGCCTTGGAATTCTCACCTTGCCCCTTGGGCTTTTTAAAAATCAATGATAGAAAGTATGAAGTAAGTTCTGAAGATTTCAGAGAGTTGTGGGCACCTTTCTTGCTTCCAGGTTCACCATTTATTTCTTTTCAGTTCTGAAGTTCTGAATGAGGCTTGCTGCCTTTCTTCTTAGATGCTCCTAAATGATGGAGGGGAGATGTTTCTGAGATGAAAGTCTTGCGCTTATTTTTAGAACCTTTCTAACCCTTCTCTAAGCACCTAAGACCTATGTGGGTGCCTGGAAAGTAAAAACATAAACATAGTAAAAAAAAAAAGTAAAAACATAAACAGCTATTTATGTCACTGTGACCTCATGATTTCTGATGACATTAAATGAAATGAAACCTGCTCTGTAAGTCACCTCAAATGGACAACACTCACTGTCATCAGGTGCACCATATGAGCTCGCTCTCCACTAGTGTGTTTACAGCGGTAGAAATTGAAGTGGAGAATTGAGACAGTGATGTGGGTTGTTTAAGTCTCAAAACCTGCCATTGAGGAATAAGAGGGTTTTGTGGGTTTCTTTTTTTGGCATGCATAATGCAGATTAATTATCAACCTTGAACACATTTGTTGGAGAATGGCAATTCTCATTCATTTTTAAATCCCATACAGTTATGAATGGGTAGCTATTGCCTATACATGAAGCGCTTTTGCATTTCAATTAAGAGGCCCTTTGCAAACCTAGCTTTGTTGTCCTTTCAATTTGTGGGTCGTGTTCTGAAGAAAGATTTCATAAGTGAACTCATCTCGTTAAATGTTTTAGAAAGCATAGTTATTTTCAAGGAAGATTTTGAAAGCCTAGTGGGACTTCAGCCTTAGAACATTTTTTTCATGGATTCTTTTCTTTCCACATGAATTAATTTTATTATACAAGTAGTACATACACACACAGCATGAAAACTAACATGACAATCAGAAAAGCAAAGATGAAAAATAAAACACCATATTCCTATCACCCAGAGATCACCACTGTTAAAAGTTTTAGTGTTTATCTTTGCTGAAACTTCAATGTGCACTTGTATGTATATATGTTTTTTTTATGTAAGTGACATCATATCGATATTTTAGGGCAGTTTCTGATGTAAACATTTTTATTTAGTTTTTGAAACACCATTATATTTTTTTCCTAGTAGAAATTAAACTTAGGGTTTACTTCCTCCAAAATCAAAACTGATTGCTATGCTTAAAGATGAATTTTGTTCAGTGTACATAACTTAGTATTTTAGACATAATTGTTGTCATTGCTGCTATCATCATCACCAAAACAATGACATAGAAAGTTCTTAACCAGTGGTGCTCTCTACTACAAGTCAAATATATTGTGCAGAAGGCTAACATAAGGTGTGATTCCTCCTTGACACACAAAAAAAATTATGGTCACACAAATTTGGAAAATGCTGAGTTAGACAACATTAAATAGATTTCTTGCAGGATTTTCTTAATATCTTTTTACTGTCTGTGACTCCGGGAGGGAGACGAGGATATGCAGCATTTCCTGCACTTCCTTGACCCTGAAACTTTCTACTTTTTATGGAGTATCCTGGGACACCAGTGTCCCACCAAATACACATGTTGTGGTTGAATAGCTTGGCATCCTGATGTGTATCCAATGCTCCTTGGTCCCTTAGCACTGACCTTGAACTCTCTGTGTTTACAGACTGTCGACTCCACATCTGCTTGTACTACCGGGAGATCCTGGTGAAAGAGCTGACCACGTCTAGCCCAGAAGGCTGTCGGATCTCCCACGGGCACACCTATGATGCCAGTAACCTGGACCAGGTCCTTTTCCCCTACCCAGAAGACAATGGCCAGAGGAAAAACATCGAGAAGCTTCTGAGCCACCTGGAAAGGGGTGTGGTCCTCTGGATGGCTCCTGATGGTCTTTATGCCAAAAGACTGTGCCAGAGCAGGATCTACTGGGATGGGCCTCTGGCATTGTGCAGTGACCGGCCCAATAAACTGGAGAGGGACCAGACTTGCAAGCTCTTTGACACACAGCAGTTTTTAGCAGGTAATGCACCAAATGATCTGTTAGAATGAAGCATCCCACACCTGTGAGCCTAAGAGACAGAATGGAGGGGATGACACTGTGCTTGCCACAGTGGTCCAAACAGAAGGTCACTCCCATCCCAGACAGAGGTCTTCCTTCTATTAACCCCTGAGCCCACCTGGCATGATCTGAGAATAGATTCCTTGTTTATTCATCTCTCACCTCTGTCTCTACCAGCTGCTCCTCTCCATCAGCAAAGGGGTGTGAAGAAGAGAGAGATTGCTCAAGGGAATTGTGGTTCAGGCTGATATTTTGAACTTCAGTATTCAACAAATAGTCACAGACTAAAAAGGTTCACACTTTATTGGCAGCGTGATCTCAGCAAACATGCCTGCTGATAGTTCAGCTTTTTTAGGGTTCCTAGGAAAATCATAAAGGTTAGAAGTATATTGTTAACATTCTTGGTTATGAGATGTGTTACCCCTATGCAGATGCTCTCCAGCAGGTAGGACCAAGTATAGAGTATGTGGAACTGACTTTGCAAAGGGGAAATTTATGAGAAGGCTTTGAGTTATCTCTATGATATGCATGTTTCAAATAATATTTTCTAAAACCAGTAAGTTTTGTTTTTCTAGTTTTGATTTCATGACAATTAAATTAGCCCCAGACTGGGCTTTGTAAAACCACTGGCCACATTATTGTTGAAGCTTCATCCAGAAGCTTCTTTTAGCTATCTATATTGATGATGCCTCTTTTGGAGGGAGAAAGCTGTTCTGTCAGCTAACTGCCAACTCTTTCTGTCCCTTATTCTGTACCTTATCCTTAAGCTATTCTTTTATAAGTGTCCCTTCAGTAACACGTTGGGTCTTTGGGTTTTCATGTGCCTCTCCCTTCCGTGAATATGCTTCCTGATTCAGTTTATTTAAAATAAAAATATGTATGTATGTGCTTTTACATCACCGACATTTGCTTAGCCTTTTGGGTTTAAGTTGCCCAAATTCATGTAGGCTCATCCAAATTCTCTTTTGGTGCCCCCAAACAAATATGTCCCTACATGACTAACCTTTGACTAAGAGGTGTAACAAGAGGAAGGGGGAGAACTGAGCCTCTGGTTCCCCAACGCAGCACCAGGGTGTGAAAGACATGTGGGCTTGAATACCCCTCCCTCCCTTTGAGCTGCAGAACTGCCTCCAAATCTGTGCCACGACTGTTTTGTCCATCCTGGGGTCCAGTGTGGCAATCATGGTAGGCACCCAAGGAAGAATTAGGAGCTACTGAAGGACATCTTGTCTGCAGCTCTTAAGTATGCAAAAGGGTCTGAAAGAGTCCATGGGGGGGTTGGATCTCCTCAGAGACTGTGAATTTTGGTCTCTTTGGATTCAGAAGCTGCAGGGCTAGGGCTTTAGTTAAGGTATCCGAGGTGAATGACACTTGCTTCTGTGAGTTTTTCTCACCATGTATGTTTTAGAAAGTTCGAATCCTACCATTCTAAGTAGGCTATAAGTACACTTTGAGTCACAGTCACTGAGAGCTGGATACAGGCAAGAAGCAGAAAGGCATGATGCACAAGCTATGAACATCTGCAGGTTGTGAATTCACTTGCCTAGAATTTAATATCTATTTTTGAGCAAGAGTTGTTTTTTTTTCTTCCTCTGTAACCAAGGGCTGTGCTTTTTGCTCATTGCCACCTCTTACCTTGAAGTATTCACTGAGGTTCAAGGAGGAACCTGTGAACTTAAAAACTGCAGCTGTGTAGACCTGCTTCTGCATAATCAAGGATTCCCACAGAATGTTCTCATGTTATCAAGCATTTGAGACATGACTTTTTTGGAGAATTGTGCCAACTTGCCACTCTGATTAGCCTGTGTAGGTGTAGTCTCAGACCTCAGTAGTGTGAACGCCTTTTACACATTCTAACTAAGTCAGTTAGGTTTGATTTGAATTCTGGAAGAAAAAAAAAGCAGGAAGTCAAACAGTCCAGTGAGTTAGTTAGAAACTTTTCTTCAGTTGAAGAGAACAGTGAAGATCTTTGATATCTCCCCATTCAGGATTTGCAAACTACTAGGGACAGCCCCTAAAGGCAAAGCCCAAGGGTGCATATCTGATCAAGATGCATGTGCATATTGTTCTGCAGAAGTTGTAGCAGCAACCATGTGTGTTTCTTTTGGGGACACGACATTTAACTCTGGTGGAAAGGAAAGAAAAGGAGCAGCTAGAGGCTTAAGAGTCATCTTGAATATGGGCAAAGAGACATGGATCAATGTCGGTTCTGCATCCTTAGGGTAGGAGTGGTGTCTTCAGGATATACATATCCACAAAAGTGGGGACCCTTAGTATTTCATCACCACATTTTTCATTTCAAATCTGTCCCAGAAGATGGGCAAGAAGTCAGCTCAAAATCCCAGAGTTTAGGCTTAGTGCCAAGTAGGAGACAGCTGCCCATTGCTGGTGCTCAGTCTCCAAGATAACAGTAAAGCATTTTCAGAGACACCTGAATCATGGAGAAGTTCTGAGTGGCACAGATATTGGATTATGAGGTCTCAGCAGTTTTGAGAGGACATTTTTAAGTTATCAGAAAATTTTGATTTTTTAAATGAAATTTCTCCTTTGTGTAAATTATTTTTTTGTCTCAACATGGCTACTTTCTTTTCCTTTTTCTTCATCCTTCAGTCCTTTCTGCTACCCTTTGCACTCTCATGGGTCCAATGCTGCAAATGAAAGTTTCTTAATCTTCAGGCCATATTTCTTTCCCTTAAAGAATCAAATGAGGGGCTCCTGGGTGGCTCAGTTGGTTAAGCATCTGCCTTCAGATGGGATTGAGCCCTTCCTAAGCAGGGAGCCTGCTTCTCCCTCTCCTTCTCCCTGCTCGAGCTTTCTCTCTCATTCTCTCTCTCTCAAATAAATAAATAAAATTTAAGAAAAAAAATCAAGTGAAACCTGGAGTCCTCTCAGGAAAAGCACACCTATGAACATGTACATGCAATTCTATATCTGGGGTCTAAAAGTTAAGAACCCACCTTAGAGAAATAAAGAATACTCACTCCTATTTTAGTTTTCCAAATCAACAGTGAGCTTTTGCTTCCTGCTTTAACCTGGTATGTTCAATGATGGCTTCTGATCAGGGTTTTTTTTTTTTTCTTTTTTTTTTCTGGGGCTTCTCCAGAGTTGCAAGCTTTTGCTCACCATGGCCGTCCCCTGCCAAGATTCCAGGTAACTCTGTGCTTTGGAGAAGAGTTTCCAGATCCTCAAAGGCAAAGGAAGCTCATCACTGCTCACGTGAGTATTTAGTCACATTCAAATGATTGAGTTTCCCTATTTTTCATCAAGGGCAGTGTCCCAGTTAGAAAAGTCTCAAATGAAAAGTATATGTCAAGTGACAGGAAAATTGTGAGGGAAAAAGCATGGCCCAGTGAATGATGCAGGAAGCACAGCCCAGGGAACCACATGTTTTTCCCAGCCTTAGAGATCTACTCATCACAAACCTGCAATCATGGGTTTCCTTCATCCCATCTTGTGTATCGATCAAAATATTGTCCTATTTCCATTTTATAAGGATTTAAAAGGACTAGTGATAAAAGTTTCCCTTTAAAATTCTCCATGTTGAAGGAAAGGAAGGGTGAATTGGGGGAAATCGGAGGGGGAGAGGAACCAAGAGACTGTGGACTCTGAGCAACGAACTGAGGGTTTTGGAGGGGAGGGGGGTTGGGGGTTGGCTGAGCCTGGTGGTGGGTATTGAGGAGGGCACGTATTGCATGGAGCACTGGGTGTGTTACATGAACAATGAATCTTGGAACACTGGAAAAATAAAATAAAATAAATTAATTAAAAAATAAAATTCTCCATGTTTAATATTGTTTTTAAAATGCTGTCTAGATGACCTTTACTTGATGGAGAAACTTTTCCCAAATGGGAAGCTGTCCATTGACATACGTATTTTGCAGTCTCCCCAGATTTTCCCCAAATCCTCTTTTATTTCTGGATTTTTAGAAATTATTTAACTAATGGAAACCAAGGGTCCTGTGTTTTTTGGAGGAGGCTAATAACTCTGTCAAGGTATTTAAGTATATCAGTGTTCTCTAGCAGGGTTTATAATAGGGTCATTTGAAATTAATTTGTTACAAAGAATAGAGTTTTGAATACACAAGATTTTGAATTTGAAAACTTTACATTGCTACGTACCTTCAAGATTTATTAAGGGAGCCAGACAATAAGCAGTAACAGGTAAAAAATATTTATATACCCAATAATAGAAACATTCAGACCATATTTTAGTTCTCATAATGTTTTTTATTGACAACTGAAATAAAACACTAATTTTAAACACTCAGTCCCCCCTCTTGATTGTAAAATCAAAAACCAACCAACCAACAAACAAAAATATAGTCCTGTAGACTTTAGAGCTTTTTCATGAATTCTCTCCAGTAATTGATATAATTGATATCTTGTTAACACCCAGGGTTATTAAATGACTAAATAAACTTGGTATTGATAAATGATGTTTCAAAAGTTAGTGAAAAACTCTTGCATCAGTCTGATTTTAAGGGTTTGCTGGTGCACTGGCCCTCCCCTGGGTTAGGCAACTATGTGCTTGCTCCTCAAGCAAGGGTCCCTGGAATCGAGTCGTCTAGGATGGAAAAGAAAAATGGATATGTGTACACCCTACTCCTTTTTATTATTGATTTAATTTCTTTCAAGTATTTCATATGAATTATGCCTAAGTTTCTATATATCACATACCATAACGGCTCAATTTAATAGCAGAATTGATTAACAAGGAATTCAATTTTCTTAGATGCTGCAAATTAAGGAAAATTCTGAAAACTGAATTTTTTAGTGAATATGAACACATAAATCACCAAACTAGAAGAATTTGAGGTCAATTAACCTCTCTTTCCCCATAATAACAGTGTTGTTGTTGTTTGTATAGATTTTGCTCCTTTCTTTTTCCTTTATCTTATAGAGATAATCTAGAAATTATCTTATAAAGGTTATCTATCTTATAGAGATTATCCGAGAATTGTAAATTGTTCAGAATTTATACCTCATCCTTGTCAAACTGTAGTTATGGAAAAATTCATTGGCCTAAATTATTCTGAGTTACCTCAAACTTCATTAATCACCTCAAACTTCCTTTTAATTTGGTCATTTTACTTGCTTTGCTTATGCTTAAACATAAATTTTAAGCAACGCTATTAATTTGAAAGTACCACCTTTGACTTTTTTTTTTTAAGATTTTATTTATTTATTTGACAGAGAGAGAGAGAGAGAGATCACAAGCAGGCAGAGAGAGAGGGAAGCAGGCTCCCTGCTGAGCAGAGAACTCCATGAGGGGCTCGATCTCAGGACCCTGAGATCATGACCTGAGCCCAAGGCAGTGGCTTTAACCCACTGAGCCACCCAGGCACCCCACCACCTTTGACTTCATAGTAAAAACTCAGAATTAAGTAGAGTCTGTTTATAGGTTATGGTATATGGAAGGGCTAACAAAATATTACTTCTTCAGAATGTTTCGATTTGTGTAGCACCTAACTTTGGATTTAGCTTTACCATATCTTCAGATACTGAGTTATTTAATGATGAGCCAATTACAGGATGTTAAAAAGAATATTTCAATAATATCTTTTTAAAATCTCTTATTAAAGGTTGAACCTCTGCTAGCCAGACAACTATATTATTTTGCTCAACAAAACAGTGGACATTTCCTGAGGGGCTATGATTTACCTGAACACATTAACAGTCCAGAGGATTATCACAGATCTATTCGTCACTCTTCCATTCAAGAATGAAAAATGTCAAGACAAGTGATTTTGTTTCATTGTAAATATCTGACTTTGACAGGAAAACCTGATTGAAGTCCCTCTTTTTCTTTTGAGAAACTTGGAAATTGGGGCTTCAATTCAACACTTGAGGAGAATCTCAGCAAGAATGAGTGTAAAAAAGCCAGCTCCGTCTAACTGACAGATGAGCTTATTCAAAAAAGAAGAATGGTTTTCGGGGTCTTCTGTAGACTGCCATCTTTGATGATTACTGTGAAAATTGACCAAAGGGTGTGTTTACATTTACTTAAATGCTATCTTTAATTTGATGTGGATTATTTTTTGCTTGAAAACTGAGAAAACTTGTGTTTCAGCATTGACCACTAACTAGAGGGGTAAAAGCACATAAGTGTTATACTATTTCTCAGGGAAATAATATCTAAATTTGAGGTGTCTCTGCCCACAAAAGAAATGTATTAATGCACATAGAAGATGTTGCTCTTGTAGAAAATGCTTGCTGTTAGAAAGAGATTCTTTCACTGAGGTTGGACCACAGTGCCTCCCACTTTGGGGTGGCTGATCACCTCCCCGGCCTTGGTCTTATCCCAGCATGGACTTCCCTGCCCTGTCTCGAACTGCCGCCCATTTGCTCTCTCTCCTTGAGTGCCTCTGGAAGCCAGTTGGTATTTTCTGGAACCAAAAAGCATTAGGGCTACCCTTGATTAGTATATTTTTGTCAGTTCTACAATCTTGTAATGACTGCTTAAGATATTTTTTGTTTTTCTTTTTGTTTTTCATTCTGTAGAAATTATTGCTAAAGCTTTTCAAGAAAAAAAGAAAAAAGATCAACAATCCAAGTACTAAAAATATATTTTTGAAACTCGGTGACATTTCCCCTCTTACCCTGTTTGTTTTGTTTGGCTATCAGTTAGTTATCCATGACAACACTAAAGAGGAGGAGCCGATGCTTTTCAATTTGGTGAACTCTGTTAGGAAAGATGATGACAGGATTTCACTGATTGCATAACTGCAGACTCAGTGGGCTGTTTTTGCTTATTTTGTATATTATATGCTTCCTCATGCCAATAAGGTTTGACAGGGCCTTAAAATTACTGGGCTTTTTCCAAATACATCTTTTTATAGAACCACTAAGATCTCCACTTGCTTAAGTAAACCTGATCACTTCCTTGTTGATTGTTTTGGAAAAGTACAGATGTTTAGACTGATGCTGGCAACTGATACTTTTATCATACTACAAAAAAACTGCTATTACTTTCAGGCTCAGCAAAAGACTTAGTAGTTCTCAAATATATGCCACTCTTACTCTAATCTATATCTTTTAATTCATTCAACAAACTGTATCCCTTGCATTAGACAGGTTATATTTAGCCTTTGTCCAGTTTAGTAAGCAATGAAGCATTGGAATGTCACTTTTTTAACTTCTCAAAGGAGAGTTTTTTTCCCAAGGATTTTATTTATTTACTTGAGAGAGAGAGAGAAAGAGCAAACAAGAGAGAGAGCATGAGGGGGGAGGAGGGGTAGGAGGAAAAGGAGAAGCAGACTCCCTGCTGAGCAGGGAGTCCAATGTGGGACTGATCGCAGCACCCCAGGATCATGACCTGAGCCGAAGGCAGATGCTTAACCAACTGAGCCACCCAGGCACCCCAGGGAGTTTTTAATGATAACATAATACAGATTAACTACAGAAAATGTAGATATAGACAGGCAAAAATGAAGCAACATCCTCTTTCATTTTCCCAGCCCAAATCCTGCTCCCTTAAAATATCCACAAGAACAGTTTGACTTATTCTTCCAATACACTTCACTTCTCTATAGATATACATCAGCTCAAAAAAACCTCATAGGATCATCTTGCAACTACTTTTATGCAGTGCTCTCTTAACGTAACGATACAGATTTACCTCACTCTTTTTAGAGGCATTGTCATTGTAGAACTCCACCACCATGCAGTCCATAGCACAGTTTAAGGAATTTCATCAGCAGCTAAGAGTGAATACGCATGGACAGTAGATTATATTTTGTGAATTGCAGTAATTTATACATCTTATAGATGCAAAATATTTTAGGATATATTATCCTAAGGGGGAACTGAAAACAAAATTAGGAACAACTGTGACACAGGCTGCAGTGTATGTGGCCCTCTTCCCTGGAGAATATTTAACCCCACACCAGTGCTTCAGAGAAGTTCTCTGGTCTCAGTCCCAGGGGTGCTTTGTCTTCTGAATTCTCAAAGTAGATGCTTGATTTCTATTGTTGTGAAGACTTGTCTTTCTTTCTTTCTTTCTCTTTCTTTCTTTCTTTCTTTCTTTCTTTCTTTCTTTCTTTCTCTCTCTCTCTCTTTCTCTCTCTCTCTCTTTCTTTCTTTCTTTCTTCCTTCCTTCCTTCCTTCCTTCCTTCCTTCCTTCCTTCCTTTCTTTCTTTCTTTCTTTCTTTCTTTCTTTCTTTCTTTCTTTCTTTCTTTCTTTCTTTCTTTCTTTCTTTCTCTCTTCTTTCTTTCTTTTTCTTCTTTCTTTTGCTCTTTCTTCTTTCTTGATATTATTCTACTTTAACACTGGGGTTATATTTTCTGGAAAATACTCTTGGCTTGGGCCACTTTCCCTTTTCTCATCTTTAATCCCATCTACTTTGACTTTTTTTCTTTTTAATTTGGAGGAATCCACATTGTGTGGTAATGAATGAATTATGAAATAATCAGGGTAAAGAATCCTGACAGCTGTCTCAGGACTTTGAAAATGAATGATTGCCTCATTCCTTAACATGATAAAGTAGAATTTAGTTTGTTCTCAGTGGAAGATACTATAGAGGACTTTAGGCAATTATTATGCTAAAAAGCTTCAGATGACAAGGTTAAAAAATGTATAAGTCTCACATGTGCATGTTCTAATGTTTTGTTTCTTGTTCTTTGGATTTAATAAACAGTGGGCAATAGTTGATGTCTTCTGGAACACTGTAAAGAACCAAGGTGACCAACTCATTTAAAACCTAAGCCTCAGAACCCCCTCAGTTCCAGGCAAAACTGGAGAGTTAGGAGCCCTCTAGAGAACCCAGCAAGACTGTTGCCTTTGAGGTAGGAAGACTCTGCTCCACTGGGAGATAAAGTTTAAAATCTTTCATGGAATGAACAACACGACAACATGGTTATCATCAAATCACAGATATGCCCAGGTTTGTGTTTAGAAAAAGGCAAGCACTGGGCTAGGGTATGAACAAGGTTTTCTTTGCAAGTCACTATGTGTAGAAGTCTTGGTGCAGAGTCTGGCATGGGCTTTTGCCTGAGAGGCTGAGCAACAGATGGACGTGCATCCCAAGAGAAGCTTTGCTCTTGTGTTAGCTGTACCAGTGACCATCAATTTTTTTTCTAGCAAATATTTTTTTTGGTTCGAGCCACCTTTCATTCCTCTTTGATCACATTTCTCTCCTTTCTCCACAGGTAAATGTTTTTCTAGAAGAGGTGAGCTTCCTTAAAGTCTATATTTTTACTAAATATCTCCCTAGTTTATAGCTGACTGGCATCTATTTAAATGTTGCATTAGGGCTGTCCTGCCATATGCATTGTTCTGCAACTTACTTTTTTCATAGCTCCATCTTTGAGATTGATCAATGTCAATGTAGTTGGGTCTCATCCATCTCTTGTTAACTGGTATCAAATAGCTTGTCACATGAATGCAGTGAAGGTCAATTTTCCTGGTATTTATTTTCACTGCTTTCAGGAAAGAACGTAAGTGAAGTGTAGTCGAAGTGAGAGAAAAGAAAGATAGGACGTGGACAAGAACCGAAAGTCCAGCAGGCCTCCTCCAATATAAACTCTTGTTTTGCTTTAGACTCTGAGATGGAAGGAAGGAACTTAATGGGTAGTGGAATTCATTTCCCTGAACCCTGTCTATATAAGTGGCTAGGACCAAGCAGCTCCCTTGACTTCAATCCAAAGCTATGCTGGCCTCCATCTTGCTGCTAGGCCTCCCAGGCAAGGGTGTCTAGAGAACTAGGCATATTCCGTGGAAAATGATTGTACATAATGTCATGAATTTTGGTGTAAATTGCTTTTCAAAACAGATTGATATTCGTGATAACTGGTGTTTTATGTAGTTGTTAAATAAAGCCTTTTTAAAAAAGTAATCTGTTATGAGCTCTGTGTGTTTTATTAAACACTCATCTTGATAGCTTTTAAAATACTTCCTCCTTCTGTTGTGTTCTTTCAGAGAGGCTGCTTCGGCAGCCTGCTTCCTTCCTGGTTGTCATATGCGTCCGTAAAATCAGATCTCAAAGTGCTCAGCTAGTTTTTAAAAAAAATAGCAAAACTTGTCCCAGCATAGGGCAGTTTCTCCAGTGCATGGAAACACATCTAAGGAGACTATTGAACAATCCTTTCCTTCTTCTCCCTCGTGTGTTTCAAAAGGCCTAGTAGACCCAAGGAAGTTGTTAATGTTTCCTTTTATATTCATAGCTTCTTTGATTTTGTTGCTGTTGTTAAAAAGGAGGGGATGTAGGTTAACCAGCATCCGGAATGTGAAATATAACATAAAACTGTGTAATAAAAGAGCCTATCAACTGCTCACAAGTCTAGTGGGAACACTAGAAGGACAGGGTTGCAGCTTGTGGTGTTAAAAACCTTGCAGCCAAAGATTTTGTGGAACTGTCAGAAATGTTTGTAATCTGTGTCTAGGAGCCCCAGAATATTAGCTTAGGATACTTTTTAATTTTTTAAGTGGTAATCAAATAGAGCTAGTGGAATATCGTACCGCCTTTTGGGGCTCTATCTGCTCAACAAATATGGATGAACTTGAGTCAGTATATATAAGCAAAATTTTCCAAGTAGTATATCAACTCCTTATGTCTAAAAAAGAATTTCAAAGAGATTTTGAGCCCTTGAACTTGCTTTAAGTAATTTCACACCTCCCTCAGGTACCAATGTTTACAAGCCTTTATACACAGTGCAAGTTTGACTGTATTGGGTTCAGTTTTCTTAAAGCAAGTATTATTTTGACAAATAAATACTTTTCCATAAAGTTCACTGGCAGTGTTTATTGATGCCAGAAAAAACGTCATCAAGTTCTACATCATCTCTCTGGAAAGATACTCCAAATAATATCTCATTCTTTTCTAGGACAGTCCATGCCTAAATTAACTCAGGCAGATATCTTCTGAATTAGTGGAGAGTTAATAATTATAGGGTGCTATAGGTATCCTTCAGTGACCTTCAGGTCAACTTCAGTGATCCCTGCTACTGCTGGGTTAACAATATGTTGTGGCAGATGGCTGTCTTTAAATATTTCCTCTGCCGTCTTTGTTTAGACCATCTGTCTGCCATAATCAATTGTAAAGTTCATTTTATCCTTGTCCTTGAGTGACTGTTCAAAAGTTTGGAATTGGTGTAGTTCCATTTATGAGCATTTTACTAACCTCACTGATTCTCTACTTTAGGTAAATTACAATGCTTAGTTCTTTCCCTTTTTTTCATAGACTTAGACATGATGATGACTTTAAAGAGAATCATTCCAGCAAATATAACTTCCTTTGCCTTTGTTCTCCCTCTCCTTCTGAGCCAGGTTTCCATAGCAATCTTTATCTGGAAGAAAATCAGCAAACGCATCTGAAACCTCTACCTTTATTTTTTGCCATCCCCCATTTTGATTTCACATTCCAGTTCTGCTGAACTATTGCAGTGCCTAAAGGCACCTCTCTTCTCTCTTCCAGAAGACCTGGGCACCTGGCTAACACCTTTTCTCCACTAAGTCTTAGCCATGACATCTTCGCTTTCTGGAAGCATTTCTTCAACTTCCATGAATTAGGAGACTTTTTTATTTGTACATTCTGTTTGGCTCTGTAAGGGATCATGTTGTTGGAGCATTGAGAAAAGGGTTCCCCACTATATACACTCTCCCCCTTGACTATTCCCAAACAGTTAGGCAATCACTGCTGCAGAGCAGAAAGAAAATAACCTGGCTATCTGCTCCTGGGATTCGTCTTCTAAAGATACTGTTTCTGGGGACAAAAAAAAAAAAAGGAGGGCTCAAGGAAGCTGGGCATTTAAGCAAGATAAACCCTTTCACCCTTTCTGGTCTCCCACCCAGACTAGAGAAAAATGTTCAGAACATCAGAAAAGAAGAATAAGAAATGAATGTAGGGCCTTTAGCAGTTCCCTGATAAAGGAGAACTATCCACTGCCTCCTAGAGAAAACCTTTAGGGAACCTGAGAAAAGTCTGTTGAAAGAACAATGAGGAAGCACAGGTTATGGAATGGCAGGGGGGGAAGGATGGAAGGATAGCTCCATGATAACCTGTTTTGGCCAATGACCATCAGAGTAGATGGTGAGCATCCCAGGATACGTTTGAGTGGAGATTGCACTGAGGACCAGAACCCCTCCTCACTTTCTCCCCCTACCATTTGCCTGGGTGCCAAAGAAGCAGTGCCAAATTTAGTACCAACTCAAGGAAAGAAGAGAGATACAAAATGAATTTGCATCCAGTTTTCATTATCCTAGTGAAATAAGAGCTAAAATGAAAAATACACTATTAAAGAAAATATAAATTAGATTTCTTAAAAATTTTCACCATTGACTTAGATTTGTACCTGCTGTATCTATTGTACAACACTGGCCATTCTTCTTTGTAATTGCCTGTTTATTAACTTTTCTTCCCTAACATAAACTCCTTGAAGATTGACACTGGGTTTACCATTTTATACCCAGTACCTGGAGCAGCACCTGCCCCTTAGCAGGTACCAGATGCATGAACTCACATGCATCTGCCTAATATGTCCAACAGTGCCCAAAGGGGTATTAGCTAAATGATGGGGTATCTATAGAATGAAATATTATATAACCATTTAAAAATTAGTATGGCACACAAGTATTTTATGACACAGAAAAATATATGTTACTTTGCTAAGTGAAAAGAAAGCAGATTTTAAAACAATGTGATAGATTTTTTTAAATGGTAGAGTGATGGCAATTTTAAATTTTCTTTTGTCTCTTCTGTAGTTTCCAAAGTTTCTTCAATGATCATTTATTTTGTTATCAGAAGATAAAAAACACAAAATGTAATTCTTCTAAGTTTTTATGTTTCTTTAAACTTGCGTGTGTGTGTGTGCCTGTGTGTGTATTTCCTTTCTTACATTTCTGTGTGGGGTCCCCAGTGGACCCTATAGACTCATTGTCTTTCCAGGGAACACAGCATGTGAGTGAACCTTCTCTGCCACAGGAAGCTCTTGCCTGGCTTGGGAGGAGAGAAGAGGAGAGAACTCTTTCTTCCCTACCCTTTTCTGGGGTTCAGTTCTTTTGCCTATTTCCCCTTGGATGTCCTTTCCCTCCCACTCAACTTCTCTCCAAGATAAATGGTATGCCCCTCCCAGCTATAGTACTGAAGATGAAACCTTTCTTGGCTTCCTGGCTGTGGCTGCGGCCCTCTCTCACCTCTATCCCCACCCTCCCTGGGGAGACTACCCTCCATCATCCGCATCCTCTTTATTCCTCTAGGCCCTACACTTTGCCTTTGGCTCCACTGTTCACCTTCAAATGAATGGCAAGGCTTGGGGTTTCTTGAAAACAAGAAGGAAAAGAACACTTCATTCACTCATTCATTCATTCATTCATTCATTCCAGTATAGTTAACATATGGTGTTATGTTAGTTTCAGATGTACAATATCATGAGTCAACAATTCTATACATTTCTCAGTGCTCATCAAGATAAGTGTGCTTTCAATATTTATCTATTCCCCCCACCCCCCAACTCCTCCTGCTCTCTGGTAGCCACCAGTTTGTTCCTTGTATTTGAATCTGGTTTTTGTTGGTCTGCTTTTTTTCTTGGTTTGGTCATTGATTTTGTTTCTTAAATTCCACATGAGTGAAATTATATAGTATTTGTCTTTCTCTGACTTATTTCACTTAGCATAATACCCTCTAGACCCATCCATATTGTTGCAAATGACAAGATTTCATTATTTTTTTATGGGTGAATGATATTTATTAATATATAATATTAATATAATATTCAATAATATATATAGGAATATATATCACAATTTCTTTATCCATTCATCTATCTATGGCCACTTGAACTGTTTTTATACCTTGGCTAACATAATGTAAATGATGCTGGAATATACATAGGTATGCATATATCTTTTCAAATTAGCCTTTTTGTTTTCTTTGGGTAGATAGCCAGTAGTGGAATTACTGGATTATATGGTAATTCTATTTTTAATTTTTTGAAGAAACTCCACCTTGTTTTCCACAGTGGTTACATAATTTGCATTCCTACCAACTGTGTACCAATATTCCTTTTTCTCTACATCCTCACCAATACTTGTTATTTCTTGTGTTTTTGACTTTAGCCATTCTGATAGGTGTAAAATGATATCCCACTGCAGTTTTAATTTGCATTTCCCTGATGATTGGTGATACTGAATATTTTTTCATGTATCTATTAGCCAGACATCTATATGTCTTCTTTGGAAAAAAGTCTATTTAGGTCTTCTGACCAATTTTTTTTTCTTCTGCCCATTTTTAATTGAGTTATTTAGGTTTTTTTTTTTGGTGTTGAGTTGTACAATTTTTTATATATTTTGGATACTAACCTCTTATCAGTTGTATCATTTGCAAATATTGTCTCTCATTCAATAGGTTGCCTTTTTGTTTTGTTGATGGTTTCCTTTGTTGTATGAAAGCTTTTTATTTTGGTATAGTCCCAATAGTTTAATTTTGCTTTTGTTTCTCTTGCCAGAGCTTGATATACATTTTTTTAATAGAGTACTGAATTTATTTACCATTTACTACATGTGCACAAAGGTTTTTTTTAATGAGATCATGACATATATTGACTTATAGTTTGCACTTTTCTGCTTTCAAATATATCATAGAATCCTTTCCTTTTCTATAAATATAGATCTACTTTTATAGCTGCATGTATTTGTGTGGTTAGATGTATGTGTAGATGTAGCCACATATATTTTTGTGTATGTTTACAAATATATACATAGTTGTACATACACATATGTACATATACTGTAACTTAGTCATGCTACCATTAAAAAATGTTTTTCCTAGTTCTTTTTGCTATTTTATTTATTTATTTATTTATTTTTCATTTACTTTTATTTTATGTTTTCAGTGTTCCAAGATTCATGTCATTGTTCGTGTACCACACCCAGTGCTCCATGCAATACGTGCCCTCCTCAATACCCATGGGCTCGCCCAACTCCCCATCCCCCTCCCCTCCAAAACCTTCAGTTTGTTGCTCGGAGTACACAGTCTCTCATGGTTCATCTCCCCCTCCGATCATTTTAAATTGTTTATTTAACATAATACTTTTTCTCCCCCAAATACTTTTATTTTATTTTTTCAGTGTTACAAGATTCATTGCCACACCCAGTGCTCCATGCAATACATGCCCTGCTCAATACCCACCACCAGACTCACCCATCCCCCCACGCCTCTCCCCTCCAAAACCCTCAGTCTGTTGCTCTGAGTTCACAGTCTCTCATGGTTCTTCGCCCCTCTGATTTCCTCCAATTCACCCCTCCCTTCCCTCTCACAATGTCCTCCATGTTTTTCCTTATGCTCCACACGTAAGTGAGACCATATGATAATTGACTCTCTCCGCTTGACTTATTTCACTCAATATAATCTCTTCCAGTCCAGTCCATGTTAAAACAAAAGTTGGGTATTCATCCTTTCTGATGGAGGCATAATATTCCATTGTATATATGGATCACATCTTCTTTATCCATTCATCTGTTAAGGGCATCTTGGCTCTTTCCACAATTTGGCGAGTGTGGCCATTGCTACTATGAACATTAGGGTACATGTGGCCCTTCTTTGTATTGCATCTGCTTGATATACATTTTTAATGGTGGTAAAATTCACAAAAAATAAATGTTCCATTTTCAAGTGTACAATTCAGTGGTACTAAGTACATTCACATTGTTGTGCAACCACCACCACAGAACTTTTTTCATCTTATAAAACCGAAACTCTGCACTCATTAAATATTCACTCCTTTCCCACCTCCCAGCCAGCCTCTAGTAACCCCCATTCTACTTTCTGTCTCTGAATTTGACTATTCTAGGTACTTCATATAAGTGGAATCATGTGGTTTTTGTCCTTTTGTGACTGGCTTATTTCACTGAGCATAATGTCCTGAAGGTTCATCCATTTTGTAACGTGGGTCAGACTTTCATTGCTTTTAAGGTTAAATATTGCTTTGTAAGTATATTTTGTTTATCATTCACCCTTCTATGGGTGGACATTTGGGCTGCTCCCAACTTTTGGCCAATGTGAATGATACTGTTATGAACACGGAGGTAAAAATATCTGTTCAAGACCCTGCTTTCAATTCTTTGGGATATATGTGGAATTACTAAATCATATGGCAACTCTATGTTTAAATTTTTGAAGACCCTACATGTTCTCAACAGTGGTTGCACCATTTCACATTCCTACAAACAATGCAAAAGGGTTCCAATTTTTCCACATCCTCTCAAACACTTGTTACTTTCTGAAGAACATTTTTTAAAAAAGTTTATTAATTCAACAAATATCTCCTGAAGATCCATGTTCCTGGCCCTCTGCTGGTTTCCAGGGATGCACAACTTCAACAGGACAACATCCTGGCCTTGAGAGTGTCATGGGATGAGAGGTGGCACATATCACATAGGTGCTGTTAGCAGGGCATATTAATCAACCAGGGGTGGGAGCGGTCAGTGATGACCTCTGAGGAGGAATTATTTTCATCTCCCTTTTCAGGTGAAGAAACCGAGGCTCAGAAACCTGAAGTTACTAGCCTAATGTTGAACAACAACTAAGAAGCAAAGCCAGGATTCTAATCTAGATCTTTCTGATTTCAAAACCTCACCTGCCAGTTCTGATGCCGAGCTGTAGTTGAGGGACTGAGTCAGAGAGATGAGAGTTTACCCAGTTCACATGGCTGGTGAGTTGCCCACCAGCATCAAACCCAGACTTTCTAAGACCTTTGACCTTTTTTCACCAAGAGGAGTCCCACAGAGGGGATCCCATCCCTTTAGATGGGGAAAGAGACCAGAAGCAAAGAGAATACCAAGACTTCCAGAAAAAGAAAAATCCAAGGATTTGAGATTGTGCATTAGGATCTAGATAACCCCCATTAAAATCTCTTTAAATTATCATTTATTGGGTACTAAGTGCTTTAACATGTATTGGCTCATGTGATCTTTGAAGTAATCTTAGAGGACAGACATTGTATTTTTCACCTTACCAAAGGAGAAACTGAGGGCCAGGAGGTAAGTACCTTGTTAAAGTTTCATGGCTAACAGATGTCAGGGAAGGCACACAACCCCAGCTCACCCTATGCCAGGTACTCCACTTTCCTGCTATACAACTCCCTTTCAGTTTATTCTTTAAAATAGGTAAAGTGCCAAGAATAGTGTCTGGGGCATAGTTAGTGCTATGGAACTATTAGCTATTATTATTATTTTAAGCTCAGTATTTATTACAAGCCCCTTTGAGAGTAGAGAAAGTAGCTTACTTCAGTGTTTCCTAATTATAGTCATACTGCATTCAAAATTTTATGATTTTTATATATTACCTAATTAAAATTTATGACAAATATTATTTATTCATTCAATAGCTATTTAAAATGTGACTTCTCAAAATGTGTTTTAAAATATTATTTTCTTAAAATTTTTCGGTAGACCCACTTTTCAAACTTAAATGTCTACTTTAGCGTCATTGAAAGCAATAAAAATTGGCAAAAGACAGAAAGTTGGTGTGCTTGTTGTATATCCATTTTCCTATATCCATTTAAATTAAATAATAATGACTAATGGGATGCCTGGGTGGCTAGGTTGGTTGAGCGACTGCCTTTGGCTGAGGTCATGATCCCACGGTCCTGGGCATCAGGCTCCCTGCTCAGCAAGGAGCCTGTTTCTCCCTCTGCCTGACACTCCCCCAGCTTGGACTCCCTCTCTCAATCTGACAAATAAATAAATAATCTTTTAAAAAAATGAAATAATAATGATTGATATAAAAATGCCCATCACTGCACCATCTAAAACACTCCTCACACTACCTGTGGGACACACCATTCGTTGGGGAGACACCAAATACCTCTGTCTCCCTTCTCCCCACAGCACCTGGTGTGGTGCTTTGTGGCACAGTTTTTACTAAATGAATGGAAGATTTAATTAATTAAGAAGAATTAACTTCTTGATTGATTATTGACTTCATGGGAGAGTGTCCATCATTTACCCTGTAACTTCAATCAATTATATCTTACATTAATGAAAATAGTATAATACATTTAAGGTTTTTTTTTTTTTAAGACAGTTCAAGGGCTAAATTTGCAAAACTGGAGCACTGTAGGTCCTAAAGAAAATCCATTCCCCCTCCCGCAAATGACTGTGCACGCTCTGCCCACTGGAATCTAGAGTACTGCTAATTCCCTCCACCTTCCATCATCTGATGGTCAGATTACATAGATTAGAAGGGAGCATTTACTTCTTAGAAAACATTTTCTCTGACCAACCATAAATCTCAAGCAAATAAGCAAGTCCCTGTTTGAAACCTGGCTGGATCCCTTTGTGCAATTTCAGTCTTGTTGAGAAGCATGCAGATGTGGTTCAGCCCAGGGCTTCTCCAATGCTGCCTTTCTTCTGGGTAAGAAACATAACTAAATGCTCATGGTTAGTCTCATGTGCTGACTTACATTTTTTTCATGTTGCTAAAACATTACTCTTCTCTGTAAATGATGACATGTTAGAGCCTTTTCCTGGTAAAAAGACCAAGAAATGCAAACATTAAAGCTGAGACATTGAATTAAGAACCGTGCAAACATTTCAGTCATTCCTGTCACTGTGTTGCTTGGGCAATCTCACCCCGGGGCTTACTCAACAGTGTGATTTGGTTATCACATCACTCCTGCCCAGTGCTTCAGTGATTCTTATAATGCAGCTAAATGGTCTGCTTTCCATTGTATTAAAAAACGGCAAGGCAAAATTAAAAGTTTTCTGACATTTAGGATCCCAGTCATCATAGGCAACATTAAACTTAAAAAAAAAAAAGTTTAGCTTGAGACAAAACTATTATTTTATCTTCTGCTTTTGAAGAAAAAGTGGGGGAGGAAGCAGAGTGAGTGTTCTCTGTGTAAACTTTGCCTTCAGCTGTGGCAGGCCTTGATGGGCCCTTCCAGTCGCTTATCTCCGTTTCTTCTATAATAGACCAGCTGTCCGGGGCTTCCTTCCAGCTAGAACATGGCTCTAGCTCATGAGACTCTCATCTCCACAATGACCAAAATGGATTAAAAGGGGAAAGGATTTCCTGGGAGAGTTCCTTCCTGCCTGAGAAACTCGGGATGTGGAGAAAGGACTCATGTATTGGGAAAAGTGGGTTCATGGTTAGCCTGAGCAGGCCTCTCTGCATGCTAGCTGCCCTCCTCAAACATGGGCCTGAGCCCCAGGGGTGGGCAGGGTATGAGGAGCACAGGATGCCTTTCTTACTTCCTAATTTCAGATTCTTTCTTTAGCTCTGAGAGAATTCAGGCAGGTTAGGTTGCCACCTGCTCTTCGGGGTGAAGACGCACAGCCCTCAAAAGTCCCATTGGAAATGTAGAAGAAAAGTTCAGCTGTTTAGCACAGCCATTTAGAGAGTGGAAAGAGATTTGTGGTATCAGATCATTTGAATGAGATTTGGGTGGATCTTGAGCAATTTGGACAGAAGTTTCTGCCTGAGAGATATTGGGGAGGAATATTGCCCCTGAAGGATGGGCATGGCCAAAGTGGAAAAGAGAGTGGAGAACAGAATGGAGCACACCAAGGGCAAGCTTTGGGGTAGAAACATGGGAACTCCAAAGGCAAACTTAGGCCTTCAATCAATTTCATGTAATGAGTTAAAAGGAACTTTCATCATTTTCCATTGGCATAGGGTTGGAGAGATCTGGTGACTGCCAGGTGATGGTTAAGACTGGCAGGATCCACCTCTCACTAGCCCTACTCCACATGTCAGCCCATCCGTGGACAGCAAAGATCAGAGAGGAGTCATGAGAGTGTTTAATGGTATTTGTGAAGGGCATAGTATACAGTTTGTATGAGATTATATGCAGTTTGCTTACTTTTCCTAGGTACAGGACAAAAAGAGAGTTTCCCAGGGCCTTGTCTTGCCATAGGCCTGAGCAAGTGCAAGAAACCTGGCCAACCTATTCCTGGTAAGCCCAGCAAATTCCCCACCAGTCCAGAATGATGAATAACTTCTTTGCAATTAGAGCACAACACTAGCAACAGAAGCAAAACCTCTGGTCAGGGGAAAAACAAAACTTTACTCATCTGACAACTGAGATCTTGGGGCTCTCCTGGTGCCAGCAGCACGGGCTCCCACAGAGCTCTGCATCCCTGGGGCCACCACTTGTCAGGCTGCAATAGGCCTTGTTGTGGGGCCTGGTGAGTCCTGGGGAAAGAGCCACCCCCTGCCCTTGACAATTGACTAGCATGTCCCCCAATTCAAGGGACTATTGATTTTTTTTCCTCCCAGTGCTGCCACTCTCCAGGTCTGGGATTTTGCCAGGTATCTGGATGTCAACTGTCTCTCTGGGAAGTAGAGAGACACTGAAGGTCTATGGAAGCTTGCAGGATTTCTCAAACCATGTGGTTTCCCATGGTGGTGGCTCCGGTATCTACTCCCCGGGAAGGAAGACCCTCACAGCTGAAAGGCTGGGAGCTTCTGTGGGGCAGTAAGGGAGAGGGGAGCTGAAACCTGCATGGGGTGGGCCTGAGGGTATAAATACAGGGCCTGTAGAAGGCAAAGGCAGCTACAGAGAAGGACAGGAGACTGAGGTGGGTCGAGGTGGGTTAAGGTGGGTTAAGGAGCAGAGATCTGAGGGGTAGGAGTCAGGCAGCTGCTAGGAGGGCTGCCCTAGGATTACTGGGGGAAGGCCTGGGCAGATATGGACTTTCAGAGCCAAGGCCTGTGGAAGCCAGTCTGGGAGCCAACATGTGGAAGCTCTCACAACATGTCAGGCTGAACAGAAATAAAAAAACTCCCAAATCTGCTTCCTTAGTGCGTGTTTGCATGTTCCATAGTGTCACCGTTGCTTCCTTACTGGGAGTAGAAAGCGATGACTGTAAAGTGGGGTTTCCTGTGAATCTCTTGTGTTCTCTCTGCCCTGAGAAATAGCCCCTGAGTTCTACACTTTGTGTAGGGCTGTGAGGGGCACAGAAGGAGGAAGGTGGTCAAATGGGGTGCCTTACATTGACATGCTGAGCATCACTGACACACCTTCTGCTTCCTTCCTTGTCCCCTGGCTGGGGCCATGATGTCCTAGAGTTGGCTCAAGCTGGCTTTCAATAGCCAAGTGTCCACTTTTCAGCGGTCATCAAACAAAGCCATGATTGGAAACTAAACTGTATAAATGTATAATAAATTATATTAAACACAAAGGTAACAAATCCTCAAAATACTCATTACTTTCAAATTCTTTGACAATTTACTATTGTCTCTACCTTGCACGTTATTTTATATTTTGTATTCGTATGGTGCCACTGAGCACATTTCTCCAATTCCACTTCTTTGGCATCATGTTGTAGCTTGAAACTGACCATGGTGGGAGTGTTTATACAAATCAGGGCTTCCCCTCCACGTTCCCTTCCAGCCTGTTTTAAACTATGTAAACCATTTACTAGCACATCACTGGGAGGAGTTTGGTTTGCTCTTTCACTCTCTGCTTCCCTCATTTCTGGTTTTAGCTGCTTTAGAGGGTATTGGAGGTGAGAGCAAGGATAGCAGATAGCTGTGAGAGAAAGGTCCACAGGACACTGGACACTCCTCCTCATACTCCTCTTGGAGAATTGGACATTGTGAGCACATTCCCACAGGGCCAGAAGCCCCTGAGAGGAGGTGATACAAGCTACATCTACCTATGGAATATCTCTGATGGGCCCCATGGCCCCGGGTGAGGTCAGGTGGCAGAAGAGACTTGCTATGATTACCTGGACTTACAAGTTCCATGTGCTGAGTTACCCACTCACCTAGTTAAATGTGAGTCATCTGGGCCCAGCAGAGCCCTTCTCATCACAACAGCCTTCAGACACTTGGCCCCTACTGTCCTGTGCTGGTTGAGCCTTCTTCTCTCCAAATCTAACAAAGTAGGGGAAAAGGGTATGAATTAAAAAAAATTTCAAAGGAAAGGTAGTCAAAATGGTGGGCTCCATCCCACTTTCCTTTGCTCATTGCCATTATACTATCCACTAATTCTCTTTCACCTGGTTTGAATATGTTATCTATTAACTCTCTTTCTTATGCATGTCACTCAGGCTTGAGAAAAATCCCTTTAATACCATAGAAGGCACACAGCAATGAGATGCCCCGTTAAGTGGTCTGATATTCTTGAGTAAAGATTTGGGGGAGCAGTCCTTGACCCCAAGAGAAGCGTCATCACCTTCGACCGGATTGTGCCGACTGCACAGATAAACTAGCTTATGTCACCTCTCTCATATCCTGTTCCTGAAATAGTCAGTGTCAAACATGATTCTTCAGGTGTTAACCTGAGCACCACAGAACAGGGAAGGACTATCACTTTGCTGTTTCTAGATACCATATTTCTACCAAGGCAGCTAAAATAATATGCAAGTTACTATGTAAATGGAAAGTGCCTATTTCAGAAGATATGGGTCTGGAATCAAATGGAAAGTGTTGCAATGTTTTTCTACTTCTTTATTCTAATGATGTTATCCTCTTAAGTTAGACATCTTAAATTCAACTTCATGTCCACACCACTGTGTTACATCATTATTAGTAATTCCAATTTCTTGTTTAATTTCCATGCAAGATAGGGCTTGCTTGTAAAATATATTGACAGAGACAGTGTTCTATATTTAGTGAAAGAGATGTTATCTATAAGTTACAGGGAAATGATTACATCAAGGTCCTCTATTGATGAAATAAACCACAAGAAAGAAATAAGTGTATGAGAGGAACAACATCCTAAAAGTAACTAAGAACCAAAGCTGCTTGACTTTTTGCCTCTGAAGATTCCTTCGCCCACAAGTATCCTCCAGGTGAATGAGCAGCATGGTCTTTATGCCCTTGGTGGGAGTAGGAGGGAGGTTAAAAGAACAGCAACAGTGTTAATAACTATTTCTTTTACATCCTAAGAAAATTATCTTCTTTATTGGATGGTTATGTATCTAAACCACAAAACCACAGGGTAATTGGATGTATTTCAAGGCAGGATAAGAAGCAAGGCACAAATGTCCCTTTGGCTTCCATAAAACTTAGAGTTGAGAGAGAGTTTTTTGCCACTTATCTTGGCCATCTTCTCATAAGGAAACTGAGGGACAGAATGGGATAAGGGCCTGCCTAGCACCAGATTTCTGATGGAGCTGGGACTACACCAAGTCTTCAGCCTCCCTGTCCCATTCTTCCCATCAAGGAAAATGAACTCTCTCAGCTTCTGTCAGCAATTAGGGCTGTCCAGTAGAAGCACAGTGCAAGGTCCATTGTGCTATCCAGTAAATTATAATAGAACTTACAAAAGTGAATCACTTACATAATTTTAGATTTCCTAGTAGCCGCATTAAAAAAAGTATAAAAAGAAACAGATGGAATTAGTTTTAATAATATATTCTATATAAACTCCAGTCTATCAAACATTATTCTTCTAACGTACTCAATATGAAATAGTTGTTGAGACATTTTACATTCTTTTTTTATGCATGCATATCTCAATGCAGCCTAACCACATTTCAAGTGCTCCATGGTCACATGTGGCCAGTGGCTCTTGTATCAGGCTGTGAACGTATAGACAGAGACTTGGCTCAGGGGTTGTGAGCCTTGATTTCCCATTCTGGTGGTGCCACTTCCTACATGTATGATTTTAGACAATGTCCTAATCTCCTTGAACTCAGGTCTCCTCAAGTGTAAAATGAGGAAATGATCCAACCAAGTCCAGGACGTCCAGGAAGCAGCCTTCTTGGTTCCTGGTACCTAGCAGCATGCCTAAATCTATTACTATCACTAAGGCTTGTATTCTCATTAGGTAAAGTTCCTATCATTCAGATAATTCAAGACCCCACTCTGGTAGAGATCACTGGTGTTGAGTATCTTCATTCAACTTTTTAAATAAAAACTTGTGTTGAAAACCTGTGTTCCAGACCTTGGGCTTGGATATGGGAGCTTGATGTTTAAAAAGACAAAGTTCTCCTATAGGGGATGGGGTGGGGGGAAGGCAACATTTAACAACTTTCTGTATTGTCTGTGTAATTTTTCTGTAAACCAAACCTGCTCTAAAAAATAAAGCCTATCTATTAAAAAGAAAACAGGGTCATTGCCATCTAGTTGATTACAATCAACACCATTGTTAACCCGACTTGACTTTTGTGCAAGTTAGACAAAGGCATACTTTCTTAAAGTATTTTATCACCAACAAACAAAAAGTTGTGCTAACAAATATATAAATATTACATATGTTTTTATAAACACATCTCCATTAACTATGAGATGAATGGTGCTCTTAGAGTTGTACAGTGTAAAACCTTCATAACAGTGCACAGTGGCCCTGCTTTACCATTTGTCTACTGGGGGAGGTACACATACAAATTAGTTACTAGACTAAAATGATAAAACCGGTCCAATGAGAGGGAGAAGATAAAACAATGGGAAGGCAGAGGATAAAAAAGGTACAAGCCTGGGGAGACAACTGGAAGAGGTCAGGAAAGAAACGGGGGAAGTAGATGAATGAAGTAGTCATCTGTGCTAGATTCCAGCTAGATTCTTGGGCCCACTGTGACTCATCCATGATTCCGTTATCACTGTTTTGTGCAAGTTGTTTATCTATTGATGGGCTCCTGAGCCTGTCTCTGAGGACTGAGGCTGCCTCACTTGTACCACAAAGCCATGTGAACATGAGACCCCCAGTTTAGCCTTATAACTTTCTTAAGACAACATTTATACCGGGAAATGATTCTTCTCTCCCTGGGTGTCACCACCACCTAAAACAGGCCTTGAAACATACTGGGTTCCCACAAAGGCTAAAACCTTGACCTACTAGCACTAGGGCTTGAGCAAAATTGTTTTCCCAGTGATAGGTGGCTTCGGGCTTCTTCATCCATGCCTTTTTACCCAGATGCCCATGGAAACATTTATTTTGCAGACCGCTGACTCCTGATTGATACCCATTGGTTTCAATGCCATGGCATTTCCCTTTTTCACTAGACAAATCCACTAAATCAGCCTCAGCTTCATGGAGAATTGTGACCACAATCCATTTTCATATGAGTCTTTCCTAATGAGTTACAAAAGTTCAATCTTGAGGCACAGGACTCATGCCCACGGTAAAGGCAAAAGTGGAGTGTGGAGCCCTGACATCTACATCCTGCAGCAGTGCAGTAGGAGAAGGGGAGTTCCAGAGAACTTTGCCTCTAGCATTCATGCAGTCAGGGTCAAATCCAGTAGCTACCTCAAACCACAACCTCATAGGAAGAGTCATGGCCTTGCAAAGAACTGAGAAGAGACAGTTGGTGAGACCACATCCACCAGAGGTTATCACATCCTAGCCACCATGCAAACAGACAAACTATGGGAGAAAAATCAGAGCTGCTAAACAACAGAACAGACAAAGCCTTGCCAATCTCACAGAAGCTATCAGAAGACATAGATTGAAGAGGTAGGTCTTTAAAATGGGCAGCAATCTCCATTTCCATTGTATTTTTGTTTGTGGGGGTCTACAAAAATAGTAAGTGAACAAAAATATTGATGGGAATTATACACAGCAACTTCAGGGCAGTAGCTAAATCTCATAGAGGTTAGTGGTGGCTAGGCAGATGGACATCTGTTCTATTAACATCTGTATGTTTGAAGTATTTCATTAATAAAATTCCACCGAAGAAGATATATGGATAGCAAATAAGCACATACAAAGAAGTTCTAGATAGTCATCAGAGAAATTCAAATTCAAGCTACAAGGGATCCTATATACCTACTAAAATGGCTAAAATAAGAAAGAACAAACCTGACAAAAATAATGTTGACAAGGATGTAGAGCAACCAAAACCCCCATATGTTGTTGGTAAGAGGATAAAATGCGACAGCCACTTTGGAAAACAGTTTGTTGGTTTTTTTTATAGAGTTAAACATGCACTTAATATATGATCAAAGTAACCTACTCCCAGGCATTTAACCAAGGAAACTGAAAACTTATTTTCACATACACATGAATTAATCTTAAATGAATTTTTTTTAAGTAGAAGAAGCAAGACTCAAAAACTACCTACTGGATGATTCCACTTACATGACATTCTGGAAAAGGCAACAAACTATCAGGACAGAGAAGAAATCAGTAGATGCTGGGGGTGAGAATGGAGGGGAAGTTTTGGGGAATGATGGGACTGTCCAAACTCCAAACTGGTGGTGGCTACCCAGTTCTACACTTTTGTACACCAGAAAGAGTGAATTTTATGCATGTAAATTTTTTTTATTAATCTACATCAAAAGTAGTTAATTCTGGTAGCTTCAGATCTCAGAAAAATAATTTTCCCTTCTGAAGAATGTCATAGAATTCTATTTTTCTAGTATATAATATTCCTAGAAGAACCAAACATAAATTTGAAGAAGAAAAACAAAGGAAAAGACAGAAGCTGATGTCACTAACAATTTTTGCAGAGCTTATACATTTTAAGGTCAAGAAATAATCAGAAAACAGAAACAAACTTTTAAGTAGGCCATGGCAGAGTACCTTAAAAATGCAGTTTACATTGGAAAGCTCATCAAAGATCAACTGTTAGTTTGTTTGTTCTTCATAGATGTGGAAGCCAAGGCCACATTTGAACAGCATAAAGTTGGGCCTGGACATCGATCAGCTCTTTGGGGCCATGACTGCCAAGTAGTGTGCCGTGGGATGGGGTGGGGCAGAGGAAGGAAGGAGGAAGGTGCATGGCAGGAGACGAGTACCCCTGAGGTGTGCACCTAGTGCTGTTTTGCATCTGTCATCAAACCCTCATGGTCCTTTCTCTTTCCTTGGCATTCCTATCTTGCTGAACAAAGTTTCAAAATGCAAAGTCTTCAGCAGGAAATCTTCAGCAGCCCCAGCCAGCTATTCTCAAGAAAAGTCAAAATCCCACAGTCACTTTCCTTGGCCCACCTACCTGCTGGTTTCCCCAAGAGGTGTAGAAACAGAGTTTTGGTTTGAAGATGCGGTGGGGATCTTGGCCATTCAGCATTTTCTTTCCACTTTTATACTTGGAGCTGCAACTGGTATGGGCTTTGTCTTCCTCAGTCTATATCCCCAGCCACCAACAAATGGTATGAAGACATCACTGATAATAAAGATGGGCAGAGAAACTGGGTTTGCACTGCTGTTTTTGGCTCTGCCCCAAAAGTGAAGGGGGGAAACTCCAGAGACATTAAAAGATGACATCTTGAGGAATGAGGCAAGATGGTGGAGAAGTAGGAGACGCTGTTACAACCGGTCCCCTAAAATGAGCTGGATATCTACCAGAACACGCTGAACACCCATGAAATCAGCCTGAGAAGTAAGATTTTTCCCTTCTGGATCTCTACAGGAGCAGAAGGCAGCAGTGGAGAGGTAAAGCAGAGTGGGAACACTTGAACCTATATCGGAGCATAAACAGAAGGGGGAGGGAGCCACCAGAAGGGATCCAAGGACAGTAATACTACAAAGGAAAGTGCCCTGTGGTTGGGGACCAGCATTAACTTAGAGTCTGGTTAAAAACACTTAAAAAGAGCAAAAGATCTAAGGAGCAACTAGTGGAAGTGGGTAGTCACGGGCACGGGCTTAAGCCCATGTTCCCAGGAAGGACACCACCCACGTCAAAGAGAGACTGGTGGGGGGTCCAGTCCGTAGTTCATGAACCTGCAGCTTTCCACCCCTTGCACCATTTAGAGGGCAGGCGCACTCCTGCAAGTGCCTTAGAGAGCCTAGTGTGGTCCATGAGCCTGCAGCTTTTCTCTGTGTGCAGCACTCCGTGGACTGGGTGCACTCCTGCAAGCCCCTGAGAGACCAGGTGGGAGCCCCAGCCATTGGACTCTAGGACTGCAGGTTGTCCACCACCTGCCACAGGGTCTGGGCGCTCCCAGCTGGGGCCCGGAGAGAACGCAGCCACTTGTGGGCAAGAATCTGAGCACACCCGGTGCAGGCCAGGAGCCTGGACAGCAGTCCCAGCAATGGCAGCCATCGAAGTGAGTTTCCTAGATCTCGTGGCTTTGGTTTCGAGAGGGTGCAGAGGCTAGTGAGGGCCTCGCGGGGCCACTGAGTAGGTGGCTGGGGGTGTGCACCGCCCGTGGCAGGCTGTGGTGTGAGCGGAGCTTGCAGATGGGAGACTGCATTCTGGAACATCCAGAGGGGAGCAGACTGAGGCTTCTCTGTGATGCGGAGGTCTGGGTACAGGCAGACTCCTTGCTTGGACTCTCTGAAAAGGCAAAAAAGTTGCAAAAGAGCAAAAACCTCCAGAGAGCAGAAGCCTGAAAAACCATTTTTCACAGATCCCAGCCCCTTGATTGGAGGGCAGGGCGACTCAACTCAAGCAAGATTGACTGGAAAACATAGAGACAGGCCCCTCCCCCAGAAGACAAACCAAAAAACAAGAGGACAATAACCACAGGGCCCCCATAAAAATAAAAAAAACACAACATCAGGCGAAATCAATATATTAAGCTCCCGATAATACCCTAAAACCTGTATATTTCATAGATATAAGTTTCTTTCTTTCTTTCATATTTTTTTTACTCGCTCTCATGATTCTTGTTTTTTTTTTAAATTTTTTAAAAAAATTACTTAACATTACAGCTAGAGGCTTAATACAGTGTATGGAGGAGTTATAGCTACCCTCCCATCTTATCCGTCTGTCAGTGTTTCTATGTATTTGCTTTTGTTCTGGTACTATATAAATCTTATTCTTTTTTTTTTTTTAAGATTTTATTTATTTATTTGTCAGAGAGAGAATGAGAGAGAGAGATCACAAGTAGGCGGAGAGGCCAGCAGAGGCAGAGGGAGAAGCAGGCTCCCCGCCGAGCAAGGAGCCCGATGTGGGACTCAATCCCAGGACCCTGGGATCATGACCTGAGCTGAAGGCAGCCGCTTAACCAACTGAGCCACCTAGGCTTCCCCTGAATCTTATTTTTGAGGTTGATTCTGATTAGGTTCTTTTATTTCTTGTCATATACTTTTGTCAGTCTTTTTGTTTGTTCGTGTTTGTTTATATACCTTATAAATCTTATTTTGGGGGCCCATTCTGGCTGGGATCTCTTTTTTTTTCTTTCTCTCTCTCTCTTCTTTTATCTTTATTCTTTCTTTTTGGTGGTGAATTCCAATTACTCCAAAACCTACCAGGGTGCACCCTGCCTGGATCATGGGTGATATATTCAGCTATATATCCTCTCATCCACTTCTCATCAAAATGACTAGGAGGAGGAACACCCAACAGAGGAAAAACCCAGAGACTGTGCCCTCTACCTTAGAACTATTGGACATGGACATAAACAGTATGTCAGAAAGGGAATTCAGGGTAACAGTTATCCAGGCAATGGCCAGGATTGGAGAAAAACATTAATGACAACATAGAATCTCTAAGGGCAGAACTGAAAACCAGTATGGCAGATGTTAAAAATGCTATCAGTGGGATCCAATCTAATCTAAATAGTCTAACAGCTAGAGTTATGGAGACAGAGGATAGAATTAGTGATCTAGAGGACAAGATGGTCAAGAAGAAAGGTCAGGAGGAGGGATGGAACAAACTGCTTAGGAACCATGAGCACAGACTTAGGGAAATAA
>CM052886.1:106597817-106621112 GCA_028534135.1 Potos flavus
AAAGAAAAACAAAGCTGGGGGCATCACGTTGCCCGATTTCAAGCTTTACTACAAAGCTATTATCACCAAGACAGCTTGGTACTGGCACAAAAACAGACACATACACCAGTGGAACAGAGTAGAGAGCCCAGGTATGGACCTGCAACTCTATGGTCAGATAATCTTTGACAAAGCAGGAAAAAATATCCAGTGGAAAAAAAACAGTCTCTTCAATAAATGGTGCTGGGAAAATTGGACACCTATATGTAGAAAATGAAACTTGACCGTTCTCTTACACCATATACAGAGACAAACTTGAAATGGATAAAAGACCTTGATGTGAGAGAGGAATCTATCAAAATCCTAGAAGAGAACATAGGCTGTAACCTCTTTGACATCAGCCACAGCAACTTATTTCAAGACATGTCTCCAAAGGCAAAGGAAGCAAAAGAGAAAATGAACTTTGGGGACTTCATCAAGATAAAAAGCTTCTGCACAGCAAAGGACTGTTAACAAAACAGGCAACCCAAGAATGGGAGAAGATATTCGCAAATGACACTACAGACAAAGGTCTAATATCTAAGATCTATAACAAATTCCTCAAACTCAACACTTAAAAAACAGATAATCACGTCAAAAAATGGGCAGAAGACATGAACAGACACTTCTCCAAAGAAGACATACAAATGGTTAACAGACACATGAAAAAATGTTCATTATCATTAGCCATCAGGGAGATTCAAATCAAAACCACATTGAGATACCACCTTACACCAGTTAGAATGGCCAAAATTAACAAGACAGGAAACAACTTGTGTTGGAGAGAATGTGGAGAAAGGTGAACCCTCTTCCACTGTTGGTGGGAATGCAAGCTGGTGCAGCCACTTTGGAAAACGATGTGGAGATTCCTCAAGAAATTAAAAATAGAGCTACCCTATGACCCTGCCATTGCACTACTGGGTATTTACCCAAAAGATACTGATGTGGTGCAAAGAAGGGCCACATGTACTGCAATGTTAATAGTAGCAATGTCCACAATCACCAAACTGTGGAAAGAGCCAAGATGCCCTTCAACAGATGAATGGATAAAGAAGATATGGTTTATATATGCAATGGAATATTATCCCTCTATCAGAAAGGACGAATACCCAACTTTTATATCAACATGGACAGGACTGGAAGAGATTATGTTGAGTGAAATAATCAAGCAGAGAGAGTCAATTATCATATGGTCTCACTTACGTGTGGCGCATAGGAAAAAAGATGGAGGACATTGTGAGAAGGAAAGGAAGGGTGAATTGGGGGAAATCGGAGGGGGAGATGAACCATGAGAGACTGTGGACTCTGATAAACAAACGAGGGTTTTGGAGGGGAGGGGTTTGGGTGGTTGAGTGAGCCTGGTGGTGGGTATTGAGGAGAACACATACTGCATGGAGCACTGGGTGTGGTGCATGAACAATGAATCTTGGAACACTGAAAAAATAAATGTTAAAAAAAAAGATGACATCTTTTTGGGGAGAGGTAACTAATCTTAGATGGATTATTTGGAAAGGACCTCAGGTCACATGCACTCAGAATATTTTATTGTTAAAATGAGAATTTCCTTAATTGTGTAATGAGCAAAATGATTTCTAAAGAGAGTAAGTTCAATTCACTTTGGCCCAACAAGAATACACAGGGACCCTTTTTCTTTGCTGTGCTCTGTTGTTCCTTATGCCAGTGGGGTTGTCTATGAGACCCTCCTAGTTGTGCAAGGCAACAAAGACAGACCAATGAAGAGGTAGCTGTCTCACAGCCAACGTGAATGGTCAGAGAGCAGTGACTCATTCCTCCACCAATGTTCATTTTTCATGCAGACTTATCAACTCTCTGCTTTTACAGGGAAAACGCCCAGGTCAAACACAGTACTTCAGTTATTAGAAATGCTGTGTGGTTTCCCCAAAATCCTTGGCCTTATTCATTGGCATAAGCTGAAATGCAAGAGGGGACTTGCCCACAGGCTGGCCTCATTTGTTTTTGATTAACATTCACTTCGGATAAGAAAGAGAAAGAAACAAATTTCTATGAATACAAGGTATTATGGCCCACTGTTCATTTGCAAAGCTGCAGAAGCAGGGCTTCCGACACCAGAGGCTCAGATGGAGTAAAGCCAGCAGGCATCGGATGCCACTTTGAGAGTCAGAGAACTAAACTTTGTATATAGGATTGGGAAGTCCTCCAGGAAAGAGCTCATGCCCTTTGACCTCCGGGCCCCAGTCAGGGCTTGGTCACTGGCCCAGGAGACACTTGTTCCATGAATGAAGCTGCAAACGCTTTGTGGTGGTCACACATGTGGGCGTCTGCTTCTGGGCTCCACAGTTGCATCAGTTCGTTGCCACGCATGACCTGAACTAAACACTCTCTGTTGATTTGACCGTTAGTAATATTTGGCTGTTTCTTCAAATCAATTTCATTGGCAATTACTATGAATATTCAAAAGAACATATTAAATTCTGCTCCAGAAGGCGTTCCAAAGGAAGATACCAGGCTCTGAGCCAGGTACAGAGGATAGGGAGATAAAGGAAACTTGGACTTTAATCTTTTTTTTTTTAAATACACATAACATAAAATTTACCATTTACCATTTACAACTGTACAGTTCAGTGGTATTAAGTACATTCACATTGTTGTGCAACCAACACCACAGACGTCTTGTCATCCTGCAGAACTGAAACTCTGTATCCACTAACTCTTCATCCTTTGCCCCACCCCCAGCCCCTGTCAACCACTATTCTACTTCCTGTGTCTATGAATTTGACTACTTTAGGTACCTCATATGAGTGGAATCATACAGTTTTTGTCCTTTAGTGTTTGGCTTATTTCACTGAGCACAATATCTTCAAAGTTCATGCATGTTGTAGCATGTGTCAGTATTTCCTTCCTTGTTAAGATGGAATACTATTTCATTATATGCATGTGCCATTTATCCTACAACGGATAGATACTTGGGTTGCTTCACCTTTTAGCTATTATGAATAATGCTGCTATGAACATGGGGATACAAATATCTCTTTAAAGTCCTGCTTTCATATCTTTTGGGTGTATATCCAGAAGTGGAATTGCTCGATCATATCTTAATTCTATGTGTAATTTTTTGAGGGACCACCATACTGTTTTCCACAGTAGCTATACCGTTCTACGCTTCCACTCCGTCTTAGTCCATTTGGGCTGGTATCACAAAGTACCGCAGACTAGGTAGATTACAAACAACAAACATTTATTTTCTCACAGTTCTGGAGGCTGGAAAGTCCAAGATCATGTTGCTGGAAGATTTAGTGTTGTGTAAGATGAAATAAAATGGAGTCATTTATGTCAAGGGGTTTTAAAATGGAGCTGAGAAACCATTAAGGAGATAGGCCTTATGTACATCCTCCTGGAAGGAACCATGAACTTTTGAACTGGGCCAAACTGCAACTATTCCAAGGACTCAGCCCAGAAGTTATACTTGTAACTTTCTATAGTAGGAGACTTTGTTTAGTGACAGCCTTAGCAAGCAATTATATTCAGTCAAGATTAGTTTTTTGCTGTCAACACCAACCCAAATTCTTTGTAAATAACCTCAGCCATAGCAACTTCTTACTAGACACGTCACCAGAGTCAAGGGAAACAAAAGCAAAAATGAATTATTGGGACTTCATCGAGATAAAATCCTTCTGTACAACGAAGAAAACAATCAACAAAACTAAAAGGCAGCCTAGAGAATGGGAGAAGATATTTGCAAATGACACATTCAATAAAGGGTTAGTATCCAAAATCTATAAAGAACTCGTCAACTCAGTACCCAAAACCCAAATAATCCAGTTAAGAAATGGGCAGAAGACATGAATAGATATTTTTCCAAGGAAGATATCCAGATGGCTAACAGACATATGAAAAAACGTTCAACATCACTCAACAACAGGGAAATAAAAATTAAAGCCACAGTGAGATACCATCTCACATCTGTCAGAATGGCTAAAATTAACAATGCAAGAAACAACAGGTATTGGCGAGGATGTGGAGAAAGGGGAACCCTCTTGCACTGTTGGTGGGAATGCAAACTAGTGCAGCCACTTCCTCAAAAAGTTAAAAGTAGAATTACCCTGCAATCCAGCAATTGCACTACTAGATATTTACCCAAAGAATACAAAAATACAGATTTGAAGGGGCACATGCACCCCGATATTTATAGCAGTATTATCAACAATAGCCAAACTATGGAAAGATCCCAAATTTCCATCGACTGATGAATGGATAAAGAAGATGTGGTATATATATATACATTGGGATTTTACTCAGCCATTAGAAAGAATGAATCTTGTCATTTGCAATGACATGGTTGGAGCTAGAGCAAAAAACTACTCTAAGCAAAATAAGTCAGCCAGAGAAAAACAAATACTGTATGATTTCACTCATATGTGGAACTTAAGAAACAATGCAGATGAACATATGGGAGGGGGATAAAAAGAGAGAGGAAAACAAACCATAACAGACTCTTAAAGGTAGAGAACAAATTGAGGGTTGCTAGAGGGGAAGGGGGATGGGTATTAAAGAGGGCACTTATGATGAGCACGGGGTGTTGTATATAAGGCATGAGTCAATGAATTCTACTCTTGAAACCAATATTGCATTGTAAGTTAACTGGAATTTAGGTAAAAATTTGAAGAAAAACAACAAAACAGAACAAAACTAAAACCAACAAATTCTTTTTAAATAATATATACTAGTATTCCCTTTTGTCTTTAAAAACCCTTAACTTTTATTCCCCAAGGGGGTCACTGTGTGGGTTGCTGTCCAAATCTGTGCTCATCAAATTGCAATTCTGAGACCCCAAATCATTGTTTTATTTTTATTTTAGCTCTGCTTCTTTTCTTGGAGACATTGTCTAGTGTGAGCTTCCTGCATCCTAGACAGCTGTCTTCTTTCTGTGTCCTTACATGGTGGAAGGGTAGAGGGTGCTCTCTGGGGTCTCTTTTACAGGGACACTAATCCCACGAGGGTGGAGACCTCATGACTTAATCAAAGGCCCCATCTCCTCACACCATCAGCTCGGGGGTTAGGGTTTCAGCATATGAATTTTGGGGGGACACAGACATTCTTCCTATAGCAAACCAGGATTTTATTTTCTTTAAGTTAGAGACAGACAGATGTAAGATGAGCTTTTAACCAAATAGAGTTCTTGGAAAGGAGGGTGTGTGCAGTTATGGCAGGAGCCCACAGTCAGTGTACCAGTCTGCAGACATTTTCAGGGCAGGCTTCTTCAAAGACATGTGTCCTTAGTCACATTTTGAAGGAGGGCACATTGGCAGGAAACAGTGGTGAAAACAAAAACACTCTGCATGAACCTCCCCAAGGTTGTGTCCAGAGAGGGACCCCTGAATTTTTGTCCTGGGGAGCCCCAGCTGCCAATGGTTGCCATTCTTTGGTGATGTCAGGGGAATCCTGTTAGATGAAAGCTCCAACAGCTTGAACCTGGCAAGAGTTAAAGAGTTCAATATTCCTTTTGGACAGCTTGGCTTTGGGCAGGGGTAGGTCAAGGAAAGTAGATCTAGGAAATTAACTAAAGGGATGTTGATTGCACTCTGCTGTTGTCAGTGTTGTCAGCGCTCTGCTGACATGAATTCAGGCTGCTTTGAGGATAATAATCATAGCAACATATAAAAAGCAATTATTTACAGATATTAACTTATCAGTTCATGAAAACAACTCCATGGAGGTACTATCATCATCCCATTTTACAGATGCGATGCAGAGAGGTTAGATAAATTACCCAAGTTCAAACAGTTTATAAAGAGGAACTCAGATTCAGCTCCAGGCAGTCTGGCCCCAAAGTCCATGGTCTTGCACTTTTTGGTCCTCTCTCCAGAAGAAAGAGTATTAAACAACCAGACAACTGCTCTCAAGGTACTTGCAATGTAGTTGGGGATATAGGTAATAAAGAAACAAATAAGTAGCTATGATATATATATCATAATATATATTATAATATACATATCACGATATTGTATATTGCACAGGGGGTGACAAATGTTTTCTATAACATTCCAGATAGTAAATATTTTAGGTTTTGCAGGCCAAGATGAAAAACTGAGGATATTATGTAGGTCTCTGTTGCAGCTACTCAAGGGCACTACTGGAGGGTGAAAGCAACCACAAACATACATGTAATTGAGAGAGCATGGTTCCAAATGAACTTTATTAGTGGATGTTAAATCTTCTATGTTTATGAGACTGGGCAGACCAGAGTGGGGCTGCTATGCTGACTGGGGGTGACACATGCCTTCATTTTTGTCTTAGACTCGTCTCTATGTGATATTATATCAAAAATCTGCAAACTGCAGCTCATGGGTCAAATCCAGATCATGGCATTTGATGATTTTTTTCAACCATTAAAAAAACATGAAAACTACTCTTAGCCCCTTGGTATTGGACCTCATTAAACACTTTTCATTACCGACAGTGGCACCAGAACTTGCCTTAAATGAACCTATCTGCTCAAAGTGTAAATACAATGACTTTTAAATCATTTATTATATTTCAAGCATATACTGACTGCCACAGAGAGGATAGCACAATGAGCCTATGCACTCATTGCCAGCTCCAGTAATTCTCTAATCATGGCCAGTCTTGTTCCATTTGTGAGCTTCCCACTAACCCCCAACTCCAGGATTATTTTGAAATAAATCCCTGTCATCACACTGAAAAATAAATTCATTTTAAAAACCCACCTCATGGGGCACCTGAGTGGCTCAGTGGGTTAAAGCCTCTGCCTTCGGCTCAGGTCATGATCTCAGGGTCCTGAGATTGAGCCCCACATCGGCTCTCTGCTCAGCAGGGAGCCTGCTTTCCCTCTCTGCCTCTGCCTACTTGTGATCTCTCTCTCTGTCAAATAAATAAATAAAATAAAATAAAAAAGATTTATTTAAAAACCCACCTCAGGGCACCTGGGTGGCTGTCTGTTAAGCATCTGCCTTCGACTCAGGTCATGATCCCAGGGTCCTGTGAATGAGCCCTGCTTCTAGCTCCTTGCTCAGCGAGGGGTCTGCTTCTCCCTCTGCCTTCCCGCTGCTCATGCTCACTCGCTCTCACTCACTCACTCTCTCTCTCAAATAAACAAATAAAATCTTAAACACACACACACACACACCTGAAAAAAACCTTTTATTTAACATAAATACATCATGAAATTCAATTGAAGGTTGTATTAAATATCAGTCTGCATTGTTTAGATTCATCTGGGTTTACCAGAAAAAAACAAAACCTTAATATTTCCTGATATAAATACACCAAATGCATTCTGCTGATCTTGTTGCATTGAAAATCAGATTCTAGTGCATATTCATTTTCCAAAAATATGGCCAAAAGGAGCATCACGCAATATTAGAAAACATAAGAAATTTTAATTTCCCAGGAGAGCTCTATTTATCTGCTGATAGGGGTGTAACAAAAACCACTCCCTGCCAAAGTTAGTCGTGGAAACTGAAGGAAACTCAAGGAAAGAGTGTTTGCAGAAGCTCTTCTGAAAAGACAGTTCCAACAAGATGAACTCAATATAGCTGCCATGCAGTGTAGCTGAGATCAAGATCTTCTGTAATAATTAGCACTTTTTAACCTGTAAACTGTGACTTGGGTAATAATGGCATATCTAACATCTGTCCCACACATTTCACCCAGCAAAGCACTTTTACTTTTACTGCATGCATTTATTTCTATCCCTTGGAGTTCACAAGAAGAATCTTGTATCAAAACATAGGTGCAATCCCGATCACAGCACATTCTTTCAAACTACCAGTCTGGGTACATCCCCAGACTGTGGGGAGCAGGCTTCCATTCTGCAGGTGCCTTGAGAAGCTGGGTTGCTGGTACGGCTATGGACACCATGCCATTTATGGTTTGGAGGCATTGCCCTTCCCATTGCTGAAGACAAAATTAATTTCCTCTCATGGAAATCATTCATGCTGTTGACAAATGCTCTGGTTCTTCACCTCGCAAGCACCAGGTAAGACTGTACTCCCTTGCCATCTTTACAGATTAGCACAACCATACTCCTTACTTCGATGGATGAAGTGTGAGAACAAGTGACACATGTTACCTCCAGGTGGGCATTTTAGGAGCTAATATGAAGTTTGCCACAATATCCTTTCCCTAGCCAAGGGGATCCTGGAAGCTTGTGTGTGGACAAGAGCTTCTTCCACCTGGTGCACCAGTGGCCATGATAGCCAAGTTCTGCTGCCAGCTGCATTGGGATTCCTTCCTCTGATCCTACTGCCCCTCCAGCCAAGCAACCTGTGTCCTGCTCCTGTCCTCAAGCTTCAGAGAGCTCCCTGGTTGAGCTCCAAACATGCTTTTCTACCTCTTATGTGCTTAGGGGGGAGATTAAATGAGTCCATCGAACAGGGGGGTTTGAGGAGGGCAGACAGGCCTGAGTGATAGTTAGCTGCAGACCTGCCCTTCATGCATCTGGTTGGGCATGCATTTGCTGTCCTTTCCTGTGATGCTTGAAATGAGACTGTTGGTTTGGTTTGCATTCTTTGTCGGTACTTCCTCCACACCAAGACACGCCACCACTAGGATCTCTCATAGATGTAGGACGGCCAACACCCCAGATTGCCCAGGACTGACTGAGGAGGTACTGGGACTCAGGAATTTCTGTTTTGTTTGTTTTGTTTTAATATTTATTTATTTGTTTGAGAGAGAGAGAGAGAGAGAGAGAGAGAGAGAGAGAGAACATGAGTGGGAGGAGCAGAGGGAGAGGGGATCTCAAGCAGACTCTGCACCAAGCACAGAGTCTGACTAGGGGCTTGATCTCAAGATCCTGAGATCACAACCTGAACCAAAGCCAAGAGTCAAACGCTTCACTGATTGTGCCACCCAGGTAATCCAGGAATTTCCATTGTAAAAGTGGGAAGGTCCTAGGCCAATCAGAACTAGTCAGTCACTCTTTTCATGTGTCTATGGCCCCCATCACTGCATTTGTCATAGGCATAAATAGCTACTCCAACTTTCATATTTCTTTTCTTCCCCCTTTAACATAGCATTTCATTTGCTTTTCCCCTCAGAATAAAAAGCAATATATACAGTGAGAAGCACTGTCCCTCTGCTTCAGGAAAGTGTGGGGCACATTGTAACCACAAAGGGCCATGAAGAACCAGACTCAAACCATGCCTCCTGGGGCCCATGGACGCTTGTGATACTGTGAGAACCAATTATACTTGCCTGACAGAAGCAGCGGATAGAAAATGTCCTTTGTCTCTGGGAGTTCAATGAGTCACAAAGACAGTGAAACTAAGCAAAGCAGGCAAAGCAAATTGAATATCTCCCTCCCACCTTCCATCTGCTCCCAGGTTGTGGTTATGCAGTAGGAAAAATGGGAAGAATAAATGCTAAGTGATCTTCTCAGGTAGCTTATATTTAAGTAATCAGATAAATTGAGGGCAGGATTAGCCATGTTCTAGAACTTTCTAACAGGTGAAAGTTTGGTGGAAGTGCTACTTTGGGGAGAGAAGATTTCTCAAATCCCCTGAATTACACTGAAGGGCCCTGGGAAGGCTCTCATTCTCTGGCAGTACCATGTCCATACTGGAGCATGCCACAACTAGGATTTCTCAAATGTGCAGGATGACCAACTATCCCACTTTGCCCAAGACTGAGGGACTTCCTGAGACATACTCTGGCCTGCCATAAATCCTTTCCTCCAATCTCTTTCAATCCTCTACTCTCAAGAATGACCTCTTCATTGTCCAGCATCCACTGTTCTGGTGGCAGAACCAGCCTCTCCAAATGGTGTGGCTCATTAGTTACATCCTGTTTGCAGATGTTTGGAGTGTAGGTGGGAGGCAAGTTCAGAGTAGACTAAGGAGGTATGGGCCATGTATGCCTGGCTGCCTCCTGGGAGAGCCTGAGGCTAGGCAGTGAGTTTAGCAGGCAGGAGCAGGTGTTTCTGATTTTCCCCTCAATGACTCCCTTGGGGCAGGTTGTTGCAGCTCTTTCCAGGTGTATTCATCTCCAAACAGTGCATGATGAGGTCAATGCATGGAACAGGATGGAACTTCAGGGAAACTCTAACCCCTACCACTATTACCAGCTGAAAAATACCAGTGAGAAGTAATCTTGCCTGTGGACCTAGTGTGCTGCCCCAAGCAGGCAGCCTCCCAGCTTAGGACTGTACTAGGCAAAGGTCTGGAGCAATTCCCAAAGATGTAGGACCACCCTCTGTGCTGTCCCCATTCAAGCTCAGGGACTCTCCTCTTAGCTGTGGAGTCCTGCCCATATCCTCCATGTGCTCCGCATTGGCTTCTGACCTAAGACCACCTGTATGCAGGAAGGCAGAAAAGGAACCCCAGGCAGCAGCGTGTGGGAATGGAGAACAGATGCCCTAGCTTCCTTGCCTTCAGTGGTAGGGTGGATTCTGAGACTGCCAACTACTTCCAGTGTCCTAGGCACCTCCACAACTGACCTCCTCCCTCCCTCCCCTGCCTCACTCTCCACTCCCCATCCTACGTCACCTCCCAGACACCTGCTCATGATTCATGTCTCAGTGTCAGTATCTGGGGACAACAGGCCCTCCTTCAGTCATCATGGCTATGTCTTTTATTGGGTCAGTGCATCTAAAGTTTTGAGAACATATTTTGTTTTTTATTTTTAAAGATTTTATTTGTTTATTTGACAGAGAGAGAGAGAGAGAGAGAGAGAGAGAGAGAGAGAGAGAGTGCATACAAGCAGGGGGAGCAGCAGGCAGAGGGAGAAGTAGACTCCCCACTGAGCAGAGAGCCCAATGTGGGGCTTGATTCTAGGACCCTGGGATCATGACCTGAGCCAAAGGCAGACCCCTAACTGACTGAGCCACCCAGGTACCCTGAAAATGTATTTGTATATTCATATTTCAGAACTCTTGGGCAAATAAAGTTCATAATTTCACTGCATAATTTGTGAAATACTCCTTTCTAAATCTGTCTCTTCTAGCCTTCATCCCCACTGTCACCTCCTAATTGCAAGCACAGCCATTCTTGTCTTCGTGTTCCCTCATCAGAAACTGTCTTAGACCATTTGAGCTACTATAACAAATTACCACAGACTGGAGGGTTTAAACAATGAACATTTATTTCTCACATTTCTAGATGCTGGTAGTTTAAGACCAAGGTGCCAGCTGATGTGGTATCTGGTCCCACTCCGTTTTGTAGACAGCTCTCTTCTTACTGTGTCCTCAAATATATCCTCATAAAAACTTCATATAAGGGCACTAATCTCATGAAGGCCCCAATGACCTGATCACCTCCCAAAGGCCCCACCTCCTAATGCAATCACACTGGGGGGTTAAGGCTTCACCATCTGAATTTTGGGGGGAAAAATTCATTCCATAGCAAAGACTATTCCTCTTTTTAAAAAGTTTTTGTGAAGAAAATACCATGGCATCTTCATCCTTTTTCTTGCAGTTCTTAGCACAATTATAATGGCATTAAAACTGTGTTACTAAACCCTAAGGCCCAGGAGTGCAGAACTGTTTCCGTTGGCTCATGTAGTGCTTGGTACAGCATGGGGGCTTAAATGGTTTTCGAATGGAGAAATGAATGAAAATTTATAACACAGTATCCCATTATATACTTCCTAACACAGCAAATATTTTCACTTTCTTTATCTTTATACCTTTTCCATTGTCCATATTCATGCATTTTTGCATAGCTAGAATTGTACTATAAATCATAACTGCAATTTTATTATCTGCTTTTAATATAGTAAACATTTTCTGTTTTGCTACAGTATTCATAAAATGTTATAGTGAGATTAAGTACCATATTTCTTTACTTAGTTCTCTATTTAACATTTATGTTGGCTCTGTTATAGATATATTAATGTGTATCAATATTTATTTCCAAAAGAATACATTTTCACAAGTGGAATGAATGGGTCAAAGGCATGCCTGTTGGAGTGATTATATATACATATTGGGGCTTTGCTTTCCCCAAGGGTGGGACAATCTTCTCTGAGACCAGCACCTTTATCTTACCTTGGGGTGCTTCAGATTTTCCCTCATAAACATTCTCCCTCTGTTTAAATGGTATTGCATGGTTCTCATTAGTGTCTTAATTTATTTATTTTTATTTTTGGACTGTTTTTCACATGTTTGTTCTCCCTCTTCTTCTTCTTTTTTTTTTTTTAAGATTTATTTATTTATTTGACAGAGAGAGAGATCACAAGTAGGCAGAGAGGCAGTCAGAGAGAGAGGGGGAAGCAGGCTCCCTGCTGAGCAGAGAGCCCAATGCGGGGCTCGATCCCAGGACCCTGAGATCATGACCTGAGCCAAAGGCAGAGAATTTAACCCAATGAGCCACCCAGGCGCCCCAAGTTCTCCCTCTTCTAATAATGACAATATTGCAATACTACTACTATTGCTACTACATGCAACACACAGCCAACAAAACACCTAAATGCACCTTATCTTCCTTAACCCTTACAATGGACTCTGAGAGGGTAGGCGAAGCAGGCAGTCATTATTCACAAGGCAGAAAACTATTGCCAAGATAATAGCTGATTGCTAGTAACTGGTAAGACCAAGACAAGAATTCAGTTTCTCTAATTCTTAGTTCACTGTTTTTTTTTTTTTTTTAATTATCAAGGTAATTTATACATGGTAAATTATCAAAGAATAAGAGAAGACCTACAAAGGAAAGAAACAGTCCTGGTACATCTCCTCCCCCCAGGCCTGCTTCCCAGAAGCTATATTTGGCATTCTTTCACCTATCCTCCTGACAAATACCTCCATGTCCCTCTGTAACATTTGAACACCACTGTTTTCTGGGTTTTTAATTTTAAGCAGTGTTCTACTGACTTCTCCAGTGGACTGGATCTGAGGATTTCTTTTCTTAAACCGGTCTTGTGCTTACTTACTTTCTCCTATTGTTGCCTATCTATTTCTAGTTCTTACTGGTTATTTCTCTAACTTTAGAAAATACATTTGTATTTCTCTCTCACTGAGTTTAGGAAGGAAGCCTTCATCCTCTCCTTTGTAGCATGCAGAGGTCCCCTCCAGCTCTTCTGTAAGCTGCATTGTTATTTTATGTGGGTAATCAAATACTTTACCACCAACTCTGTTCAGTCACCATAATTAACTCCTGACCCCTCAGTTGACGGAGCAATGATAAGAACCACTCTTGCATAGCCATGTGAGGTGCTTTCTTGTTTAGCTTTTGGTTTCCTTAGAATTTCTGATTAACTAACTGGGAGCCCAAACTGAAGCAGACAAAGTGGGGGAAATGAGAGAGGAGAAGGGAAAAAGAACTTTAGGACACCAGTCTTGTATTTCATCTCCTTGGGGATCATTAGAAATGAGCTATAATGGAATATGAAATTGCAAAAAGAGCAAGTGAAGGTCCAGTTGTGTGCTATGTGAGGAGGGCAGGCCCAGCCCCTGGCACTCACTGGGGTCTCAAGCCATGAGAAGTGGACAAAGCCACATCTCAGACCCACACTCCTGCATCCAGGGAATGAATGCAAGAAATCCACAGATGGGAAGCAGTTTTCCTCTAATGCTGAGGGATCACAGGGAAAAGTACGTGTCACTGAGAAAAACATTTACAAGTGAAATGACATGGCTTTTTGGACTTCAGCTAGTAATAATAATGATGGAAATAGGGACATTCTACAAAAATGTCAAAGTCTTAAGGACAAAAGACCATACAGAACTGTCCCAGTTTAGAAAAGACTTAAGACAGGTGACAACTTAATGCCTCTGAGATCCTCGATTGTACTCGAGGATGATTTTTTCCTTTCTATAAAGAGCATTGGTGAAATTAGAATACTGTCTAGGTTAAGATTATAGGATATTAGTTACTGATGTGGATAATTATGCTGTGGTTATGTAGAGAATGCATTTGTTTTAATTATAGTAAAAACGCACTAAAGAATTAGTGGGGAAGGAGTGCAATGTATGCAACTTACTCTCACTTGGTTCAGAAAAAAATTATATAGAGAAATAGAATGCTAAAATAAGTAATAAATAAAGTATTACCATTTGGGAAACTGGGTGCAGGGTATATGGGAATTCTTTACATTATTTTAGCAACTTTTTTTGCAAATCTACATGATTTCAAAATAAAATGTTAAAGAGCAACAACACAAAAAAATTGGATCCATGACTACATAGATATTACTAAAGTTCTATGAATATATAGGAATATCAAGCACAGTAGTTGAATACATAGTATCCTATATACATTTTACTGCTATTTTTAAATATATATGCTTCTGTTGTGGTAGAACAAATGAAAATTTATTTATAAATGCTACTGAATTCATTTTAGCTCCTTACTTTGTAGTTCATAAATCACTGCATATTTAAAAATATATTTTAAAGGGGAGTAAGGATGAGACAGGAATGACAACACTTTGGTCATTACTAAGGTAAGGTGATGGGTACACAGAGGTTCATTGTATTATTTCTAGCTGCTTTCAAGTATTTTTGAAATTTTTCCATAATACAAAGATTCAGAATTTTTAAAATTTGGATGTGTTTGACTTTGTCAAGAGAAGAAGTATATGCTGTGAAGAAAAAGAAAGAATGCTTTTCTGGTGATGCTTTTGGAAAGAGTGAGGCTGAGGTCACTGGATGTTTTGGTGCCCATCTCTAAAATGGATATGTCAACCACTGCCCCAGACAGAGGTCTGGGAAAGCAGCAGGCTACGAGAATCCAAGAAAGTGCTTTCAGTTCAAGGGTGGGGAAGACTGTCTAACACAAACTATTACCTGCCATTCCTTACTTATGAAGTAGTGAGGGAGGTGCCAACTCCGCCCCAGAAGAAAAGCCAGGAAGTGAAATGGGTCTTGATGGAAATGTTTTGGCCAGAATTATGGAAAGTGAAAACTAATGACAAGTGCAGATATATGAAAGTCAGTGCTAGAGAGACCAGGAGGGGAAAAAAAATTGTGCCTGTTTTTTTCAAATGACCAACTTGAACAGGAATGCAATGGAAGCATACAAAAGAGCAGAAAATAGAGGAAAGAATAGCAGGGAGAAAGAATGAGGAGATGAAGTTTCTCAGAACCCTAGCACTGCCAAGGCCCTTGTAGCCACCCCCTTCTAGCAAAGCTGAATCCCTACCTGGAGATAATGGCCATGTTGGGAGCAGTGAGGCAAAGCGGAGCCTGAAACATCAAATGAGAACCTCAGTATACTAGAGCAGGAACATTGGTTATCACACAACCATCATTAATCCCCGAAAGGCGTCAGGAGGTGGCCTGCACTGCCCAGGACTTGCCCAGAAGCAGCACCAGCTTGGTGAGCAAGCGGACACAGCCTTAGGAGAACCCTGTGGGGGCAGTAATGGTGTAGGGCTGGAGGGGATGGGGAAACAGGTAGGAGCTGTAAAGTCCAGTGACCCTTAAAATACCAGTGACATCATAGAAGGCAGAAGGAATGGTTATATGGATCACAGAGTGGGATGCAGTTTGACTGACCTAGGCCCTCCGAGTAACATCCCTGTCCAGGGAACATTCACCCTCAGCTCTACCCTCTTCAGAAAGGGCAAACATACCACCTGGGACAACCTTGTTTTCATTCAAGGATTCAGATTGTCAGAGTGTTTCCTTTTCTTGAACTGAAACTATCCCTTTCCTACACTTTCAATCCACTGGACTAGAGTCATTTCCTCCCTCTACCGTGAAATACTCTCTGGTTACTCAGCCCATAATAATACCTTAGAAACCAAAACCAAATGCTCTTCTTGGCCCTTGGAACCCCCACCAGGATTGGTAGCTTTTATTTAGCCTCTGTGGCATTTGACTTTTCTTGGGTGGCTCTCATGTCCCTCGCTTCAAGGTAAGGTCTATATTTGTATTGTCTATTGTATTGTATTCTGCTGTTGATTAGCTGAGTGCCTGGAATGAGCAAGTTAGCCTTGCTGTGCCTCAATTTCCATCATCCAGTAAATAGAGGTGATGGATAGCTCAGGGCTCATAGGGCAGCTGTTAGTTATACCAGTGCTTACAAATGGCAAGTCCATGAGCTGCAGGACTACATGCTTTCGTCCACTGAACAAACAGGGCCCAAGATACGACCATAGGCAGTTCCTGCCCTCTCAGTCCCCCATCTTGGGGGAAGACTGGAACCTGCAGGGCAGTGTGGTGAGGCAGAGAGGGACCCAGGAGCTCAGATGGACATGGCACAGCAGATTTTCAGTAGTTGTTTGGTGAATTGATGTGATAACATGCTCATCAGAATTTTGCTGAATGAATGTTGAATGAATTTGGAATCAAAGACCAAACCACAATACCCGTGAAGAGGAAATGAGAGGATGGTTCTAGAGAGAGTGAGGGTTACACAGCAGAGAAACGATGGAAAAGCAGCCAGCACTCCGGGCAGGGCTCAGAAACCCCACACTGAGTGAAGTGTGCTTAGAGTTGTTTTTGTTTTTCCCTTTCAGATGACCGTAGTGACTTTTTTTTTCCTTTTTCTGATTTTTCAGGGTTTTAAGTGATAAGTTAGGGGATTCTTAAGAATCACTGTAAATAAACAAAATGGAGCACATCTTCATGCGTGCTGGCTGGTAACTTTGGTTTCTGTGGTTTTTAACTTTGGTATTATTAAATAGAGTCTCTGGAACAAAACAGGTATGAGGGTTAAAGAGTCTCACCCAGGAGCTCAGGTTCAGGCCTTTCCAGAAGCCACTGTAGGAACCATTCCAGGAAATGGTTTAAAAGAAAAATGGCAAAAAATGGATTGACAATGACAAGCATATTTTATACTTAACAGAGTCTAGCACTGTATTAGACCCTAGCAGTGAACATGATCTGGATCCTGCTTTGTCTCTGGCAGCAGGAAGGTCCCCTCCAGCTCTGTGGCCCTCTGGCTTGGAGTCGCCAAGCATTTTAGGAAGCCAGGGACAGTAGTCAGACTTTGGGACTCAGACTAACAGCTAGATATGTGTTTTGGCACACCCACCCCTCCAGGAGGGGGCAGTGGGAATTTCTAGTTGGAGCAATGAGAGCAAAGGGATTTGGGGCACAGGGGGATGGGAGAGACGTTTGCTGTACATGTTGGTGGTGTGAAAGTACTGGGGTCACCATGGGCTTTCAGAAGCTAGAGTGTGGACAGAGGCTATGGTTGGATGAAGAGTGGTCTGAGTGCAAGGAATGAGGTGTGAAGCTGTGCAGCTGGGAGGGGGAGTGAAAGCAGTGGCCCAGGCAGGGCCACTCAGAGCTGCTGCCCTTGCAAGGGAGCTTCCCACTCAGGCCAGGTGGGCCAACGTTTCTACCTGTGGGCTCTAACTGCCTCCATACAGGAAGCCCATCTGCCAGGAGGCCTAGATCAATGCCAGGTGGCATTTTTTTATGGAAATATTTGACCCCTGTTTCTCAGACTCCTACTCCTACAAAAAATTCTTGTTTTTCCAGACTCCTGGGCTTCTGAAATCTTCTTGATCTCATTTCCAGGACCCGGACACCTGGTTGCCTGGCCAGTGCTATAGCCTTCTAGGTGGGACCTCTGCCTGTCTGAATGAGCTTCTCATCTTTCCCCCAGCCCAGCCTGCCCTGGCTCACTGCCACCCAAGTCCCTGCAAGGCAGATGCCATTTGGAAGGATGGAGAATGTAGATATCTTTTGCTGAGGATGGGAGAGGGGACATAAAAACGGAGGATGCTCTTGGTAGGTATCATCTATGCACAGGCAATGGGAGGACTCTGAAAGTCTCTGAGTGAGGAGCCAACATGGAAGAAATTCTTGTGGCTGCAGCACCTAGAATGTTACAGAACAGATAGAATTTAACAATAAGGAGGACATGGAGATATGAATGACAATAATGAGAAGGCTCAACCTGGCCATGGACTCCACTTTCGTCATCACCTCAGGGCACATTATTCTGTCCCCAAGCTCCAGTCACTCCCTTTCTCTGTGTCCTTGACCATTCTTGGTTCATGCTAAACTTGCTAACTTGGGTTGAGACATCCACATGCAGGCATCAACTGGGCAGTGAGCCTCAGTGGGGAAATATTTACTGTGTTAGGCATGTGGACAGTGGGTAAGAACACCCATCACCTCTTTCCACCTATCTAGTGACAAACAATCTTTAAAGAGAAAACACATGTACACACACACACACACACACACACCCCAATGCCAAGCCTTTTGATTAGTTGAGTTCCACTGGGAGAGTAAACATTTTTAGTGGAAATAATGATATAGCATTCGTGTTTCGCTGGCATTAAGCAGCTGCTGCAAGCTGGGTGCCCGGAGAGAAGGGGACTGCGGCCGAGCCTGACTCAGTGGAAGGAAGTGGTGTGTTTCCATTGCAGAGCTCAAAAACAAGGTGGTTTGAGGAAAGGCTTGCGTGTCACTGGCATTTCCCTGTTGTGTTTATGAAATAAGGTGGGAATAAAACTTCGGGGTTACTCTAATCTTGTCTTTTACAAGAAACCAAGAAGCCCCCAGTGGAACACTGGCAGGGGGCTGTGGCAGCCCCGGGAGGAACTGGGGAAACCCAAAGGCGCCTGGCTAGGGAGGGAGTGGGGCACCACAATGCCCAGCAATCTGAAGTCCTATTTTAGGGATGAAGACAGGGTAGCCTCTTTGTCTGGTTGTTTCCTTCTTTAGATGGGCAGTGCAGATGCAAACAGCAGGCACTCTGTGGATGGCACTGAGTGTCCAGGCCAGGGAGAGGCACTGGGGCACCAGGGAAGCATCTTAGAAGATGTACCTGCATAACTCAAATGTGGGAGATGCCAATGTTCCTTGAAACATATTGACCACTTGGAGCACGCCATTCTGTGTGCACTGGTGTCATGACAGGACTCTTACTGAAGTTGGCAATTTCGCCAGAAATCAATTCCATATTCCAGAGGTCAGTTCACGATTTCTACTACATGGGGAGAGAACTGCACTGAAAAGAGCTTTCAGGCATCCAGCAAGGAGAAGGATTGACCCAGTGATGGTCTGGATGGTTTCTATACCAATGAGAGTTCCATACCAGTGAGTTTTTATACCAGGCTGTGAGGCAGTCCTTCTCTCCCTGGATGGCAACCTTCACAAGAATCTCCTAGTCCAAGCAGCCCCAGAAACTAAGCTGCCTTTGAAGTGCCATGTCAGGGGTTCATTTCTATATTTAAACCAGAAAGAAAGACAATGAACCTGATGAAAGGGTGCCTGAAAATAACAAACACAGAGGAAGCGACAGTGCCTGCTAGTCATGCGGCTGTGGCCAAGCCCTGATGTTCCACTCACCTGTTTGGGTTGTGATCAGGCAGCAAAACAATGGGAGAAAAAAAATCCCCACATTTTCACAAGGAGGTTTACTGGAAAATTTTCTAACAAATAGAGTCAGAAGTATAAGCACAGCAATCTTGAAACCACCTTCTCATCATTCAAATGTTGTTTTCAAAATCGTCTCTCTCCTTGGCCACTGCCTTGGAGGCCTTACCATTGAGGCTGGGGAACAAAGCCACACAATCTGCCTCAAGTGCTATAGGTTGAATTGTGTACCCCCTACCAAATTCATACACTGACCCTCTAATCCCCAGTACTTCAGAATGTGACTGTGTTTGAAGGTAGAGTTTTTATAGAGGTGATTAGGTTAAAATGAGATCATGTGGGTGGGCCCTAGCCCAATAGGACTGATGTCTTTATAAGAGGAAACTTGGGACACAGACACACACAAGGGAAGACCATGTGAAGACACATGGAGAAGATGGCCAGCTACAAGCCAAGGAGAGTGACTCTTAGGAGAAACCAAACCTGCCAACACCTTGATCTTGTATTTCTAGCCAAAGAACTGTGAGAAAATAAACTTCTGTTATATGAGGCACTCAGTCTGTAGTCCTTTATTATGGCAACCCTAGCAAATTAATACATTGTCTTTCTAGAGAGTCTTTAAAAAGATAAAAAGAGTAGTGGAAATCAGTGAGACCCCTCACTTTATTAATGAGGGAACCAAGGTTATATCATGCAGGGGATGTTGTTTCCCCCAGGCCCAGGAGATGAACACTGTCTGGTCTAAGCCAGTTGCAGAGATCTGTCTTCTTGCCTAAACACGGCCTAACTGTAGTCTTCTCTTCTGAGAAGAACGCCTCACTTGAATAAAGACATACGAGATATCACGTTCAGTGATTCATTAGTTGCACATAACACCTAGTGCTCATCATGTCACATTATATAAAAAACTAATGATGTACCAGATGTTGGCTAATTGAATTTAAATTAAAAAAAAGACATATGAGGCATAAATGTTCTCCTCTTTTTCTTGCCCCTACATTTTCCCTTGGTTTATAACAGGTGTTTTGGGACCTTGAAGGACCATTTTAAGAGGAAAAACTACATGTTGAGAATGGCAGTAACCTGGGTCCTTAATATTGTCACTGGGTCACTTATAATTAACCCTAGAGTTGCCACCTACAAACTTCTCATTAAGTGAAACAATAAATGCCATTGTTCTTTCCAACACATCATATAGCATCTGGGTTTTTTTATTTGCTTTTGGCAAACAAGCATAGCAGTCTCAAACTCAGCCGAGACAAATCTGTGCTGTTTCCATAGTCAGTTATTGGTAGTTTTGGAGTAATCAGCCCCACAGGAGTGTGAATGAGACCAAAACCTGACACACACTCCAGTGACATGAGCTGAAGGCATAAGGTGGCCCTGGATTATGTGACCAGAGTGTGTCATTGGTGCAGAGGTTTGCATGACATCTTCTGGGTCCCTTCAGTAGGACTTTGGGAAAATCATTTAAATTCTCTGTGCCTTGGTTTCCTCTAATGTAAAATACAGTTTCTAATATTACCTGCCTTATAGAGTTCTTGTGAAGATTAAATGAACTCACATGTGTTAAGCAGTTTAAATAGTGCCTGGTCTATACTAAGTGCTATTATGTTAGCTATTAATTGGCTCTTTGCTGTTGGCCATTTTTTTCTATTGTAAGAAATAACTAAAGATAAACATAGCTAAATTTTACTGGACACCAATTATGTCCCAGGCACCACACAATGTGCTCTATAAATTGTTATCTCATTAACCCAACCTGGTCGTTATTCTCTGAGGCCTGCTATTAACCTTGAACTACCCAAGAGTCTTTGTCTTTGGGTCAATCTCCCCAGAGACTTCCAACATATCTTGGAAAGAAAAATGGAAGTGTCAGCTTTGACAAATGTGCAAATGCTCCAGACAACACCCCAGAGACTCCTGCTCCTGGCCATTTGGACATCTCATGAGGATAATCTGAACCTTCTCCCCTGCCCTTACACTCAACCCTGAAGTGGAGGGAGTAGAACAAAGGACTCTAAAGCCAAAAGGGCCAGGGGTGGGGCAGCAATATCATCCATCAGATTGGTGCGGGAGTGCCCCCATGGGTGCACTCTTTGAGTCCACCCACATCTCTCCTCATCCTTCCATGTGGCCAGAGAGAATGACCCAAAGGGGCTTTCCCTTGTTTGACTAAAGGGGAGGCCCTTCCCTTGGACAGTCAAACAAGCTGTACAAGTAAACACAACAGGATGTCTTAGCCTGCAAAGGTTAAAGGCCATGCGTGGTCCTGGCCAAATCCAAGGAAACCTGGAAATGTTCATTACTACAAGGTACATTTTCTGGTGTAGCATTCCTTGGCAAATTCCAGGACCTCATCACACCAGGCTCTCCACAGAGTTACATCCGACATTTATACAATTTGGATTTCCAATAACAACTCCAAACACTTCTATGGTCATGTCACTGTTCTGCTCAGAAACCTCCAAGTGTTCCATGTAGCTCAGTGAATTAAGTCCCACAGGATTTTGAAATGCCTGAGGCAGCATTGCTGGCAAGGGGTTAGACATACTGTGGGCTGTCCTCTGTACACTGTGCCCACAGGCAGAGACCTCACACTGTAATGCCTGCTATGTATGGCCTCCGAGCAAGACAGCTTCCCTCAGGGCCAGCTGAGAAAGTTCCTGCTGCTTCTATCAGGAGCTCAGCCCCACTGGCTCGGTGAGTGGAGAACACTGATAAGTGCTGACCCTTCTTGCTTCTAAGGTCCTCATGTAGTAATCCCACCACCAGTTCTCAAGCCAAGGCTATTCAGGAAGAAAGCACTGGGGGAAGAATGCACTCTGAGCACTTCATAGATGTCTTCAGTAATCATTATCCAACAGTGTGAGGGTGGGATTACTCTATGCAGTGTATAGACCAGGGCTACTCAATAATGTTATTTGGCAAATACTGCCATGTGAGCAGTAGAAATAGAATTTGAGCTGATGTTTGACTCCAAAGTTAGTGTACTTCGTCTGCATCTATTGAAACGATCATACAGTTTTCCATTTCTGCCTTTTGATAAGATGAATGACATTGATTACTTTTCAGATATTGAACCAAGCTCTCATTTCTGGTATAAACTCCTCTTGGTCATAATTTATCCTTTTTATATGCAGTTGACCCTTGAACAACATGGATTTGCATTATGTGGGTCCACTTACATGTGAATTTTTCAATAAATACAGTATGCTGTAAATGTATTTCCTCTTCCTTATGATTTTCTTAATAAGATTTTCTTAAGCTTACTTTATTGTAAGAATACAGTATATAATGAATAGAATATACAAAATATGTGCAATTGACTGTGTATGTTATTAGTAGGGCTTCTGATCAAGAGTAGGCTATTAGTAATTAGGTTTTTGGGCAGTCAATGTTATATGTAGATTTTCAACTGCACAAGGTGCCCCTAACACCTATATTATTCAAGGGTCAACTGTATTGCTGGATTCAATTTGCCACTCTTGTATTAAGGATCTGAGGGTCAATGTTCATGAAGGATATTGGTTAAAAGTTTTCTTCTCTTGTAAGGTCTTTATCTGGTTTTGGTATCAGGGCAATATGGGTACTATAAAATGAATTGGGAAATGTTCTCTTCTAAATTTTGAATGAGTTTTATATTCTAAAAGAATTTCATTATTCTTTAAGTATTTTATAGAATTCACCAGTGAATTCGCCTTTTGACTTGGAAGTGACTTTAGGGGGGAGTATTTTAAAATGTGAATTCAAATTCTTTGGTAGATGTAGATCTACTTAGGTTATCTAATTTTTTGTGAGTGAACTTTGATAGTTTGTCTTGCAACAAATTTACTCATTTCATTCATGATCTCAAATGTATTGGCATAAAATTGTTCATAACGTTCCTTATTATCCTTTCAATGACTGTAGAATCAGGGGAATATCTCCAGTTTCATCCCTGACATTGGTAATTTGTGTCTTCTCTTTCTTTCCTATACCATTCTGGCTATAAATCTTTAATTTTATTGATTTTTTTTTCAAACAACTACATTTTGGTTTTAGAATTTTTCTTTTTTTTT
>CM052886.1:106621612-106644039 GCA_028534135.1 Potos flavus
CAGCAATGGCCACAATCGCCAAACTGTGGAAAGAGCCAAGATGCCCTTCAACAGACGAATTGATAAAGAAGATATGGTCCATATATACAATGGAATATTATGCCTCCATCAGAAAGGATGAATACCCAACTTTTGTATCAACATGGACTGGACTGGAAGAGATTATGCTGAGTGAAATAAGTCAAGCGGAGAGAATCAATTATCATATGGTCTCACGTGTGGAGCATAAGGAAAAACATGGAGGACATTGTGAGAGGGAAGGAGGGGTGAATTGGAGGAAATCGGAGGGGCGATGAACCATGAGAGACTGTGAACTCTGAGCAACAGACTGAGGGTTTTGGAGGGGTGGTGTGGGGGGTTGGGCGAGCCTGGTGGTGGGTATTGAGGAGGGCACATATTGCATGGAGCACTGGGTGTGGTATATGAACAATGAATCTTGTAACACTGAAAAAATAAAATAAAATATTTGGGAAAAAAATTCTATATATCACCCAGTGCTCATTATGACAAGTGCCCTTCTTAATCCCCATCACCTATTTCACCCATTCCCCCCACTTCCCTTCCCTCTGGTAATCATTATAATTAAGAGTCTATTGGCTTGATTTCTCTCCTTTTCCCTTTGCTCCTTTGTTTTGTTTCTTAAATTTCATGTAGGAGTGAAATTTGTCTTTCTCTGACTTATTTCACTTAGCATTATACTCTCTAACTCCATCAATGTCATTGTAAATGGAAAAAGAGTTCATTCTTTTTTATGACATATATATGTATATATACACTGATATATATACACATACATTTGCAATATGTATTTTATATATGTATATAAATACATGTATTTATATACATATATAAAATATATACGTATATAAAATATATCCATATATATATGTACATATATATATATCAATGGAATATTTTTTTCTTATTTTTTTCTTTTTTTTCCCTTGCGTCAGGAGACATACCTAGTAAGAAGTTGCTAAGGCTGATGTCAAAGAGGTTACTGCCTGTGTTCCCCTCTGGGATTTTGATGGATTTCTCTCTCACATTTAGTCTTCCATCCATTTTGAGTTTATTTTTGTGTATAGTATAAGAAAGCTGCCCAGTTTCATTCTTTTGGATGCTGCTGCCCAGTTTTCCCAATACCATTTCTTGAAGAGACTGTCCTTTTCCCGTTGGATATTCTTTCATGCTTTGTCAAAGATCAATTAACCATATAATATGGGATTATTTCTGGGTTTTATTCTGTTCCATTGATCTATGTGTCTATTTTTGTGCCAGTACAATACTGTTTTGATCACTACAGCTTTGAAATGTAACTTGAAGTCCAGAACTGTGATGCTTCCAGCTTTTCTTTTCTTTTTCAATACTGCTTTGGCTATTTGTGGTCTTTTATGGTTACATACAAATTTTAACAGACTGTGAACTCAGAACAAGGGACTGAGGGTTTTGGAGGGCAGGGGGTGGGGGGATGGGCGAGCCTGGTGGTGTGTATTGAGGAGGGCACGTATTGCATGGAGCACTGGGTGTGGTACATAAACAATGAATCTTGTAACACTGAAAAAATAAAATAAAAGTATTTGGGGAAAAAAAGATTGTTCTAGCTCTGTGAAAAATGCTGTTGGTATTTTGATAGGGGTTACATTAAATGTGTTGATTGCTTTGGGTAGTATAAATATTTTCACAATATTTGTTCTCCCAATCCAGGAGCATGGAATGTCTTTTCATTCTTTTTGTCATTTTCAATTTCTTCCATCACTGTTTTATAGTGTTCAGAGCACAGGTCTTTCACCTCTTTGGTTAGGTTTATTCCAAGGTATCTTACTCTTTTCTGGTGCAATTGTAAGTGGGAATTTTTTCCTTAATTTCTCTTTCTGCTGCTACATTACTGGTGTATAGCAGTGCAACAGATTTCTATACACTGATTTCATATCCTGTGACTTTACTAAATGTGTTTACTACTTCTGGCAGGTGTGGTTTGTGTGTGTGTGTGTGTGTGTGTGTGTGTGTGTGTGTGTGTAGTGTTTTGAGTTTTCTGTATTGAGTATCTTGTCATCTGAAAATAGTGAAAGTTTGACTTCTTCCTTACTGATTTGGATGCCTCTTATTTCTTTTTCTTTTCTGATTACTGTTGCTAGGACTTCCAGTACTATGTTGAATAAAAGTGGTGAGAATGCACATCCTTGTGGCACAACCTCTGTTTTTCGCCCATGAGGATCATGTTAACTGTGAATTTTTCATATATGGCCTTTATTATGTTGAGATATGTTCCTTCTAAACCTACCTTATTGAGGGCTTTTATCACGAATGGATGTTATACATTTTCAAATGTTTTTTTCTGCATCTTTTGAAATGATTGAATCATTCTTATCCTTTCTCTTATTTATGTGATGTATTACATTGATTGAATTGTAAATGTTGAACCATACTTACAACAAAGGAATAAATCCCATTTGATTGTGGTGAATGAGTTTTTAAATATATTGTTGGATTCTGTTTGCTAGTATTTTACTGAGGATTTTTGCATCTATATTTGTCAGGGATATTGGCCTTTAGGTCTTTTTTTTGTGGTGTTTTTATCTGGTTTTGGGATCAGTATAATACTGGCTTCATAGGATGAATTTGGAAGCTTTCTTTCCTTTTCTATTTTGTTCAATAGTTTGAGAAGAATAAGTATTAATTCTTCTTTAAATGTTTGGTAGAATTCACCTGTGAAGCAATCTGTTCTGGGTTTTTGTTGGGAGTTTTTTGATTATTGATAAAACTTCTTTCCTGGTTTTCAGTGTGTTCAAATTTTCTATTTCTTCCTGTTTCAGTTTTGGTAGTTCATATGTTTCTAGGAATTTATCCATTTCTCCAGATTGTCCCAATTTGTTGGCACATAGTCTTTCATAATATTCTCTTATAATCATTTATATTTCTGTGCTATTGGTTATTTCCCCTCTCTCATTTGTGATTTTATTTATTTAAGTCATTTTTTGTTGCTGATAAGTCTGGCTAGAAGTTGGTCAATTTCCTTAATTTTTTTTCAGTGAACCCAGATTCTGGTTTCATGAGCTGTTCTATGGTTGGCTTCTTTTTTTTCATTTCTTTATCGTTTATTTCTGCTCTAATCTTCATTATTTCCTTCCTTCTGCTGGTTTTGGGTTTGTTTGTTATTCTTTTTCTAGATCCTTTAGGTGTAAGCTTAGGTTGTTTATTTGAGATTTTTCTTGTTTCTTGAAGTAGGCCTGTATTGCTGTGTACTTCCCTCTTAGGACCACTTTTGCTGTATCCCAAAGATTTTGGCTCATTATGTTGTCATTTTCATTTGTTCCCATGTACTTTTTTATTTCTTCTTTTACTTCTTAGTTGATCTAGTCATTGTTTAGTAACATATTATCCACTCTTCACGTATTTGTCATCCTTCCAGACTTTTTTCCTTATGTTGATTTCTAGTTTCATAGTGTGGTTAGAAAAGATGCATGGTATGACTTTGATATTCTTGAATTTATTGAGACTTGTTTTATGGGGTAATATGTGATTTATTCTGGAGAATGATGCATGTTCTCTCAAAAATAATGTGCATTCTTCTGCTTTAGGATGGAATCTTCCGAATGTATCTATTAAATTTGTCTGGTCCAGTGTGTCATTCAAAGTCATTGTTTACTTATTGATTTTCTGTGTAGATGATCTGTCCATTGATGTAAGTGGGATGTTAAAGTCCCCTACTATTATTGTATTATTATCAATTAATTGCTTTATGTTTGTTATTAATCATTTTATGTATTTGGGTGCTCCCATGTGAGGTGTATAAATATATAGAATTATTATATCTTTTTGTTAGATCGTCTCCTCTATTATATAATATCCTTCTTTGGCTGTTGTTACAGTCTTTGTTTTAAAGTCTATTTTATTCAGTATAAGTGTTACTACTCTGGCTTTCTTTTGATACCCATATGCATGACAGATATTTCTCCATCCTCTCACTTTCAATCTGCAACTGTCTTTAGGTCTAAAATGTGTCTCCTGTAGGCAGCATATAGATGGGTCTTGTTTTTTAATCCATTATGTCACCTTGTTTATGTGTTTTTATTGGAGCTTTAGTCCATTTACATTTAAAGTAATTATTGATAAGTATACATTTTGTTGACATTTTACTACTTGTTTTGTAGTTGTTTCTAAAGATTTTCTGTGATCCTTCCTTTTTTTCTCTTTCATGTCTTGGTAATTATCTTTAGTGATTTATTTGGATTTCTTTCTCTTTGTTTTTTGCATATTTATTAGTGGTTTCTGATACATCATTACCATTAGGTTTGTATATAACATCTTATGCATGTAGCAGTCTATATGAAGTTGATGGTCATTTAAATTTGAACCCATTCTTCTCTCCTCTTCACATTTTAGGTATATGTTATTATATTTTATATCTTTTTTTGTGTGAGTTCCTTGACTAATTTTTTACTGAAATATTCATTTTTACTGGTTTTGTGTTTCCTACCTTCATACATTCACTTTCGTCTCTCCTTTCCACCTAAAACATCCCTTTTAATATTTTTTGCAGGGCTGGTTTAGTGCTCATGAACTCTTTTGGTTTTTCTTTGTCTGGGAAACTTTTAATCTCTTCTTCTATTCTTGCCATATGGAATATTTGTGGCTGTCGATTTTTCCTATTCAGCACTTTGAATATATCATGCCCTTCTGACTATCAAAGTTTCTGTTGAAAATATTCTTCTAGCCTTATGGGGTTTCCTTTGTAAGTTACCTCTTTTGTCTTGCTGCTTTAAATTTTTAATCATCATATATATATACATATATGTGTATATATATATATGTATATATATATATATATATATATATATATATATATATATATATTTACTTGCTTTTTAAAATTATGTTCAGTTAACTACTGAAAAGTACATCATTAGTTTTTGATGTAGTGTTCAATGGTTTATTACAATGCTTGCCTTCTTTAATACCCAAAACCCTGTTATCCCTTCCTCCCAACCCCCTCCCATCTGAAACCCTGTTTTTTTCCCAGGGTCCATAGACTTTTATGGTTCTTCTCCCTCTCTGATTTCTCCCCCTTCAGATTTCCCTCCCTTCCCCTATCATCCTTTATGCTATTGCTTATGTTCCATATATGAGTGAAACCATATGATAATTGTCTTTCTCTGCTTGACTTACTTCACTTAGCATAATCCCCTCCCGTTCCATCTGTGTCAGCGCAAATGGTGGCTATTCGTCCCTTCTGATGGCTGAATAATATTCCATTGTATATATGTACAACATCTTCTTTATCCATTCATCTGTTGAAGGGCATCTCGGTTCCTTCCACAGTTTGGCTCTTGTGGACATTGTTGCTATGAAGACTGGGGTGCATGTGCCCCTTCTTTTCACTACATCTGTATCTTCAGGGTAAATAGTAGTGCAATTGCTGGGTCGTAGGGTAGCTCTATTTTTAACATATCGGGGAATCTCCATACTGTTTTCCAGAGTGGCTGTATGAGCTTGCATTCCCACCAACAGTGTATATTTTGCCAAAATTATGATATGTTTTGGTGTGGGTCTGTTTTGTTGATTTTGATGGGAGTTCTCTGAGTCTCCTGGATATGGGTATCTGTTTTCTTCCCCAGATTACAGAAGTTTCCAGCAATTATTTCTTCAAGTAAATTTTTGCCCATTTCTCTCTCTTTCTTATTTTTCTTGGAGTCCTACAATACGTGTTATTATGTTTGATGGAGTCTCTACATTCCCTAGGTTTATTCTCATTTTCATAATTCTTTTCTCCCTTTTGTTCAGCTTGATTTCTATCTATTACTCTGTATTGTAGGTCACTAGTTTGTTCCTCTGCTTTTTCCATCCTGTTATTCATTCCATTATGCATGTTTTTCATTTCATTTTGAGCTCCTTATCTCTGTTATGTTATTCCTTGTCTCTGTGTTAAGGGTCTCACTGATGCTTTCCTCTCTTTTCTCAAGTCCAGTGAGTATCTTTATGATCATTGCTTTAAATTCTCTATTAGGCTTGTAACTTAGATCTATGACCATGGCATCTTCCTGTTCTTCCCTTTGGGATAAACTTCTCTGTCTCCTCATTTTGTCTGCCTCTTTGTATCTGTTTCTCTGTGTTAAGAAAGTCAGCTATGTCTTCTTCTGTTTAAAGTAGTGACTATATAAAGAAGAGGTTCTGGAGTGCCTTGCAGTGCAGTGTCTCCTATTCATCAGAACTGGGCACTTCAGGAGAGTATCCTGTGTGTTGCTTATGCTGTGCTGTTGTGTCAGAGTAAATTTTTCCTTTCAGTGCAGTTGATTGCACTGACTCTCTGCCTGTTGTGTCCTGTGCTTGCTCTCTGTTGTGTTAGTGGGACCCAGGCAGGCTAGGTCTGAGGGGATGTGCCCACCAAGGAACTTGGGAGCCAGAAAAGGGTGGGCGTTAGCAAAATTTGCATGAGGGCTTCTAGTCCTATGCTAGATCCCCTCAACCACTGATGTGGCTGGGAACTGTGAGCTGGAGTGGCTGGGGGCACAAGGCTAGGCATGCAATGCAATATTCACTAGGCACAACAGGAACCAGCATGAAAAGGCGGCTGGTGGCACATGGGGTGTGCGACAGTGACTGGGTATGGCACAGGGTGGCGGCTGTGCACCTAGCAGCTGGATGTGGTGCACTGTGGTGGGTGTGCATGATGTGGCAGCTGGACATGGTGTGACAGCTGGGTATGGGGTGCAGGGTAGCTGTGCACTCAGTGACTGGGCAGGTCATGTACTCTAACAAAATTTGTCCTGAGCCCAGGGCCAAGGCTAGCATCCTTGGAGTGCATGAGTTCTCAGGAGAACTCATGGGTGTGGCACACTGCTAGCCAGTTGGGTAGCTAGTGTCTACACAGTGTTGCCTCCTGCAGGTAGCTCTGTGTTCATGCTGGGGGTTGGGCAGTGGAAGAAAATGGCACCTGCCTGTTCCCTCATTTTTGAAGTCTCTCAACATGCTTTGAAATCAGTATAAACAAACTTGTCTCCTGTTTGCCCCCAGAGTTGTGTAAACTGCCATTTTTACGTTGCCTTTCCACACAGTTTGCTGTCTTTTTAAGGGCGATGACCCAGCTATCACCTGACCTCCCAGCTTGCTCAGTGCTGAGCCTGCTGACTTTTAAAGCTCCAGGCTCCAAGTCCCACTGGTTTTACAAACTCACAGAATTCAGCTCCTCTGGTTTTCAAAGCCAGACACATTAGTCTTCCTCATGTGAGCTCCCTGGTGAGAGGTCCCATTTCTCTTCCCTCTCCATGTACCCAAACCCCTCTTCCCCACCAGCAGCTTCCCTCCACCATTCTGACCTTCCTGACCTTTCAGATGCAGATCCCTCTCTATATTTAGCTGTGGAGTGTGTTCTGCCAGTTTTTGGATTTCTCTTTGGTTTATTGACTTGGATGTGGAGGATATCTAGTTGTAAACATGGAATGAGAAGAGCTCAGGGTCCTCCTGCTCTGCCATCTTCCCAAGGTCCTTAAAGCATATATAGTATTTCTTTTTCTCTGGCTGCCTAGAAGATTTTCTCTAAATTTTGGAATATACTACTTTATATATCTAGGTGTGTGTGTGTTTGTGTGTGTATTTATCATGCTTGATGTTCTCAGAGCTTATTGGATTTTTGGTTTTTGTTTTCATTAATTTTGGAAAATTTTCAGCCATTATCTTTAAAAATATTTTCCTTCCATTCTCTCTCTCTTCTACAGGCCCAAAAAGGATGTATTAAGACCACTTGATATTGACCCATATCTTTTGGATGCACTGTTCAATTTTCCCTCCTAATTCTCTTATTTTAATTTAGGCCATTTCTATTGACTTTTTCCCTCAGTTCATCTGCTAAAAGCCCACTGAAGGATTCTTCATTTTTGATACTGTTTTTTTTTTTTTATTGCTAACATTTCCACTTGACTCTTTTTCATTATTTATTTCCCATTATTTGAAATTTCCCATCTGTTCCTGCATGTTATTTATCTTTCCTACTAGGTTCTTAAAGAGTAATCATAGTTATTTAAAGTCCTAGGTGATATTTCCAACATATGGGTCATCTCTGTGTATGCTCCTGCTGAGTTCTTGATAATTTTTAAAAATCCTTTTTGCATTTCAATTTTTGACTAAATGATAAACATTGTGTGTAGAAAAGTAGGGACTGAGATAAATAGTATATATACAGTCCCTTCTTTAGTGATACCATTAATGTGGAGGGTGGAGTCAATCTTGTCAGTAGGTGAACTGGATTTGGGTCTTGTGTTTGCTTTCATTATCTTTAGTGCCTATAAGCTTCCAAATTCTTTAGTAAAGGGCTTTTGTTACTCTGTGCTTAGTGGGAGCCTGAGTGCAGAGGGCCCCACCCTCAGTTTCCAGTCATTCTTGCATGCCTGTGCTATAAATGGTATCTATCTTCATGTTCATGTTCCTCTTCCAGAGGTAAACTGATGTGTTACTTGATGTTGGAGTGATTCTTAGTTCTTCCAGGTCCAGTTGCCAACTCAGGCAGGACTAATGAACGTGGGCCATAAGACTCAGTTCTTCCCAGTATGGTTTTCTTTCTCACTGCTCTGTCTCTATTAACATTTCAGAAGCCATCTTTATTAAAGATTTATTTAACCCTTAAAATTATCAATTCTGAGACCTAATGGAGACCTTTAAGTCCATCCAGTTCAACTACTCATCCAAGTTCTCTACCCACCTAATTGCCCAGGCACTGTATTTATATAATCTAGAATTAATAGTACTCTAACATTCAGTGCAGACTGTTCTATTTCTTAACAGCTCCAATTGCTAGACCTCTCCTACACTGAGCTGTGATTGGTAATTTCCACTCATTAAAGATATATGTTTAGGCTCCATATAAGTTCAATACATCTTCTATATCATAGCTTTTCAAATATTTGAAAGCAAGTATTATTCATCCATATATTAATTAAAAAAATGTATCGAATGCCCATGTGCCAGATATTATATTGGTTACTAGGAAGTCATATGAAAAGGTATAATAATTGCTTTCCAAGATCTGAAAGTCTAGTGGTAAAGATAAAAACTGTAATACAATATGGTAAGAGAATTAACTGACATAAATTTAACCAGAATCTTTTGGGAACACAGAAAGAATATCTAGCTGGGGAGACAAAAAGTGTTAGGAATGGCTTTCTGGAAAAACTGAGGCTTATGGGGTAGTAGGAATTAGGTATACAGGGGGAAGAAGGACATTTCGGGCAATGTGTACTATTAGCAAATGCTTGGCTGTGTATATTTTGGAAATAACAAGAAATTCAGGTATATATATATGGCATGTAAGGCAGGCCGGCCTGGGAAGGCCATCACAGAGGGCACTATATGTTTTATCCCATAGGCAGAAAGAGCCATTAAAAAGTCTTTGTAGAAGACTAGCATAGTGTATAGTATAAACAGACATGTGTAAAACATGTTTCTAAGAGTTCTACTTGTGCATAAAGTGGAGAACAGTAGTGTATTAGGAAATGTGTTCATCATGCTGTTCTGCATGAAAGTAAACACTCTCAGAAACATATTTTATACATTTGTGTCAAAACAGTGTTTTACATGCAGAAGAGTGTGATGAATTCACTAATTCATGGAAGTAACATTTGGAACATTTGGAAATGTATAGGCACATTTTTGGTTGTCACAATGACTAGAGGTTTTGCTGGCATTTAGTGGGATGGAACTGGGAATGCTAAATTTCCTGTAGCATCCTATAATGCACAGGATAGTGCTATATAACAAAGGACTCTCAAGCCAAAAGTGTGAACAGCACCCCCTGGGAAGCCCATAGAGTAAAATCTGGAAAGTGGCACGAGAGGTTGGAATCAAGGGCACAGGTTTAAGGGTAGACCTAAGACAGAAAGAGAGATAGCACATTTTCAGAGACTAGTAATCAGGAGGTAACAAAGAAGTGAAGGTTATTTTTAGGTAAATGTTAGAGGTTGAGGGGGAATCGTGCCTGAGAACTAATAAAGAGAAGATGAGTTTGAAGATAAAGAAGGGGTGCCTCAGTGGCTCAGTCCGTTAAGGGTCTGACTCTTGGTTTCTGATCAGGTCATGATATCAGGGTCATGACATTGAACCCTGCCTCAGGTTCTGTGCGCAGCATGGAGTTTGCTTGAGATTCTCTCCCTCTCCCCCTGCTTGTGCATGCGCTCTCTCTCTCAGGTAAATAAATAAAATCTTAACCAAAAAAGAAGAAGAAGAAGAAGAAGAAGAAGAAGAAGAAGAAGAAGAAGAAGAAGAAGAAAAGGGGGTGGTTGAGAGGGTGGACTGAAGACAGAGGTGAAGGGCAACCCAGTCATCATGGGTGTGGTACTGGAAGCAAGAAAGAAAGAACTTTGGGAGACCTGAGTACCCAGCTGGGTACTGACAAGATCCAAGGAGTATCAGACAGCATCCTACCAGGAATCAGATGGTGCTCACAAACTAGGATAATTTGGTGATGGTTTAATAAAAGAACTACTTACAGAGGTGTGAGAAGTTTGTATAGAAACAGGATATGTAGCATCCTGGGGTTAGTGACACCAGATCCTCTGCCACCTGTGAACCTGAAAGATACCTATAGAGAGAGCTACTGTGAAAGGAGGAGTGCCTGTGGGTCAAGGGCATGGTTAATCTCACCACATTCTCCTTTCTTCTATATCCTGCCAGGCCTTCCCACTATTCTACCTAATCAGAAACCAGAGTGCATGGCAGCCTGTTTATATAGTCCATTATCCAAGTCAGAGAGCAGGGTAGAGAAGGATGGATAGTCAGAGGGACAAATACAAAATGTCTAGCTCTCATGGTTTAAGGTTGGGTGACAGACAAAGGGGGTAGACAACTTGGTGTTGATGAGATCCAGGATTTCAGAGATTGGTATTTAGTGGATTTTTAAGAACACTCAATGGCAGAAATTGAGTAGAAAAGGTGATGCTAATCCATGGATACCTACCTATCTGATAGCCTTTCAAGAAAGGAAGTAAAGCATAACAGAGTTTGTTTATTCGTTTGTTGGGTTCATAAGCATATCAAGTGTATGGTAGAAATGAATACATATTCACTAAACCTGCTTTCTTTTCTGTTCAGGGCACATGACCTGACTACATTTGCCAGCCTTTGGTTCAGTTAGGAGGGGCCATAGGGTTAAGTCCTGACCAATGACATTGAGTAAGCATCATACACTTGGCCTGTCCCTCAGAAGCCCTTCCTGGGCAAGTCTCCACATTTCCCACTTTCACATGATGCCTGCATTGGAAGAACTTCAAAGAGTAAGGGGAAGGGGGAAGGCAGAAATACAAGATGGAAGCAGTCATCACTTGGAAGAGAGCCTCCAAAAGTGGTCACCTGACCAGAAAATCACACTGGACTTCTCTGTGAGCACAAAACAAATCTTTTATTGTGCTGAGTCACCAAAATTTTCATGCTGATGGAGTAGTTAGGCTTTTTTGTTGTTTATTTTTTTCATTTTTAATGCTTTTATTTGCTTTATTTTCACTGGTTATGTCCTTACAATGATATGTTTTTACTATTATATTCTAATTAATTGAGAGATTGCTTATCAACTTCCTGTTTTGATTGGTGAGGATTTTAACAATTTTGGAACACTCACCTCCTCTCCTCCATTCTTCCCAATATAGATAAATTATGAATTTAAGTGATCAGAAACCAGTACTTTATATGAACATACTCATTATTGTATAGTTTAAGATTTTTCTAGGTACTCTTTTCTTTTGCCCAAATTCTGTCCACATGCTTTTAATGTTTCTAAATGTTCTATCATATTTGGCATTCAGTTGTCTTCCTCGCCTTTATTCCTTGAGGGCCTTGGAGTCAACTTGGTGTCCTGTCTCCCATTGCTCTTGACTGCTGGCCTGACGGTTTCCAGACCTGTTATTTAGCTGCCATTTGGGATCTCCTTCACCATTTTTTTTAAGGTTGAATCTACTTTCCTTTAGAATGTCATTCCTCCTGGGTCTGTCTAATGAGATGGTGATGGGTGAGTAGAATACAAGAAATCCTGTGTAGCAAGGATGGGTAGACAAGTACGACCAAGAAAGGAGGAAGAGAATGAAGGTGAAAGGAAATTAAAGAAAGTTTCAAGATAAGACTGGTAAGTCTTTGAAAAATGATGGCATTCATAGCAAAAGGAGACAGATAAGGAGAAGAGCAAAACAGATTTGTGTTTGAAGAGCCTGGCTTTGATATTCAAAATGTTAAGTTCTGGTTGGCACTGAAGATGCCAGGAAGCACCTGGAGAAAGAAGGTAAGAGGATAATTTAATCTAGCATTCATTCACTTGCTTGTTGAGGACAATGAGTTCACTGAGGGACCAAAAGTTCTCTGAGTCACAGGGAAGTGCCTGTGGTCACCAGGTGGTGGGAAAGACATCAGAATGAGCACTGAAATCTGTCCAAGCAGTTAGAAATCTATGAGAAATGGGTTGGTCCACTTTGATTAGTTCTGGATTAGCCTTTTACTTCTGACTAGCATGACACTTTACATAGAGCGGGTACTGAAAATAGTCATTGGAAAAAATGAATAAAAGAAGGAATAAAAAAAATTTGAAGGTATTCCTTCTGGTAAAATTATGACTCAGGGCACAGTGTGTGTACATAGGAAGAGTTTGTTTGAAGCCTGTCATGAAGTCTAGAATGTCCTGACCCCAGTTCCATTTGGAGACCATCAAAGCAGTGACAAGAGGAAAGTGAGGGTTTGTAAAGTCAGAGTGGAGAGTGGAGAACTTGAATAGGGGTGCATTCTTTTTAGTGAAGTTCCTAGAGCTGATTGGAAGCAGTATGAGCAAATGTTTTGTTCTACTTTCCAAACCACTTTCCTTGCTCATAAGGCTTGTTTCAGACAATAGTCCCACTCTCTCTAAATCTCTTCAGGTGGCATGGAAGAGCTGCTGGCCATTATTTACTTAAACTTCTAGCAGGTTTAGAAAGTAGTTGTCAGTTTTTTTCCCAACTGAGGGAAATTATTTTGAAATAATTCTAAAATTATGGAAGAGTTGCAAAGATAGTACAGAGAGTGTCCATATGCATATTCACCTAGTTTCCCTTAATATAGTAAATTATATAAATAAAGTTCAATTATAAGACTTATAGGGAAGTAAGAATTAGGTATACAGAGGGAGGGATATTTCAGGCCTAAATATAGTACAATTATACTACCTAAATATATCTAAATATAGTACAATTATGAGAACTAAGACATTATTAAAAAATACGGATTTTTTTTCATATTCCACTTGTTTCAAAGAAAGCAATTATGCACCATTTGCAGGGATTCAATTTCTATCACAGCCAATAGCAAGAGCTCATCTAACACACAGCTATTTCCAAGTGACAGTGCAGTTTTCAACTCTTAAAATTATGGCTGCATAAGTGGGATGGAGAGAGGAGATGGAAGTCCTTGTAATTACCACAGGGAACAAAGCTTTAATGGAGTTCTGAGAAAGGGTGGCAACTGGTTGAAAGAGGCAGCTGAAAAGGGCAGAGCTGGGACCCTGAAGGAAGCAGGCTCGGGGAGTGGTGGTGAAGATGGTCTTCCAGTACTAGATATCTTGACTCCCTTGCCTCACTCACCTCCATATCTGAAAGGGTAAAAGTACTAGCAGGCCAATTCTGTGGTGGGTTATTGTGGGAAGAGACAAGCTACCTGATAGCGAGAGAGATAATGGTTGTGGAGCTCTTTACAGTTTACAAACTTTTTCACAAAATGACTAATGAATGTCCAGAATCTGAGTCTAACCACAGGTTAGTCTTAGAGCTGTGAGGAGCCTCAGAAAGGATCTAGCCCAACCCAATAGTCAGAAAAAAGGCACTCAGGCGCAGAGTTAATATGAGCAGCTTCTGCTGTGTCACAGCTGAGGGAGGGCACCCCAGCTTTTGATTTCCCATCCCACTTTTGTTTTACTAGATATTTTCACTTAAATCTCCAGAATACACAACTTGGGTAGTAAAACTCACAACTAAGAAAACAGAAATGACATGACTTGTTTTTGATAGTCTTTTCAGTTAAGAACATAAGGTTGGTGCAGAGAATTGGAGACTTTACATCAAGGAGGTCATTCAAAGCAGATGCCAAGGAGAAGAGGAAATTGTTTCTTGAGTCAATGAGGAAGAGTTAGGAAATTGTTGGCTTGGGAATATGGGATTTTAACTCTTTTACATTATTCTAAGGCCATACGCTCAGAGAAGCTGATGTAGTGTTTTCTAAAACCCTGAACTTCCATGGGAAATTTTCATGCCTAACGACTTTCAGGTCACTCTTTTTTTTTTTTTTTTCCCCATGTTCTTTAAATGAGTATCTTTATGTTTTAAAAATATCCCAAAGTACTTGAGTTTCATTTGTGAGGTGAGTTATCAAGTGTATTGTCTATTTTTGTAAAGAAATATATTGTTGTTGTTTTACTGAATGAAAGTATTTATGGGATTTTCTTACAAGTGAAACAGCACGGAGGTTTCCTGAAAGGAAGTGGAACAAGGTCTCACTCTGGTCTGGCCTTCATGGAGCATGCCTGGGAGCCTCTTTCTCTCTCTCAAAAGTGACAATATGGCCTTTGTATAGAGACTTCTCTCACAGCATCTGCCTGTGATACAGGGAGAAGTTTGGGGCCTTTAGAGGAATTTTGACTAGTTTCTGTTGGGTCCCTAACAACACATCTCTCAACCCTCTCTGTGCCCCCCCCTCCCCCAATTAGGGAACACAGACTAGGAAAGAGATACATACCTATGTTCAGAGAAAAGAAGGGAAACAGATGTGTGGCCCTCTATGCATAAGGCCACTGGGATGATTAGATGTCAACAACCTCAGTGACTGATGTTTGGCCAGTGAATGACCTTTTACTCTAGAGGGTTTAACGGGGAAGGTACTGCATACAAAGGCAGATTAGGAGGTTTTCATTGAACCATAATATTTTTAAGCAGACTCTCACACTAGTAGGAGAAAGTCCATCTGGGTTGGCTTGAGGCTCCCAGGCTGGTCTCTCACACTGGCTTGAAGCTGCTTCCATCTTCTGTCAATAGGGCTGATTTGAACTGCTAATTGAGAAGACACTGCTTGCAAAAAAGAAACTTTTTAGTGTACAGTAACTCCTTGAAAAGTGAAAAAAAACCTAGTATTTTAGCAAATCCCCTCCTCCTTTAAAGAAAGAAAGAAACAAACAAACACTGGGGATGAGGGGAACAAAGAGAGAAGGACAGTTGTCCCCATACATGCTTCTTGTCAGCATAGGATCAGGCTCCTTAATTTCATGGTTGTTAGATGCTGTGGTGGTGCTCTTTAGGACATCTCATTTTCCTACCTCTCTCCAGGCACCCTACACTAACATCTTGTTCACTGCCATGTGTGCTTAATAAGATAAGCCTTCATTGCAGAGGCAAGGACTGGCTCCCTACCTATGGTAGAGCTTATCTTCCATGAGATGTTCTACTGTTCTTATCCTTATCCATGGTTGTCCCACTCAGTTCCCAGCACAGCCATTTTGGGCCCCACGCAGCAAACTCTAGGCAGTGGTGGTTGGAGAAAAGATTTAGAATCACCTCCAATTTCCATAAAATTTATGCCAGAAGCCTGGATGGAGTCATTTGGTTTCATCAACATTTGAGACTAAGGTTTAGCCATGGAATTTAATAAAACATTTTAAGGTTTTTCACAGAGAGATACAAAGAAGGAAGCTCTTTTAAGGTAATAAATACGTAAATAGTATACTTGTTCAGAGCCAACACTGGAGAATGGATTCAGTGACCCAGCCAGGTAATTTCGTTTTAAATGCAAGTGAGTGTGACTCAGTTTCTTTGTAGTTCATAAAATTGATTCTGAGAGCATTGCTGAAAATTAAAAAACAAAAATAAAAACAAGACATTCAGGTAGCAGAGCTGTTATCTATCCTGTTTCCAGGCTGTATTATTTATCTGCATAAACTTAATGCAGCCATATTATTGTTTGTTGAAGCAGAGCCTAAACCTCAGGACGTTTCCACCCATGAATATCATCATGAGGCTTAAAAGGCCATTTTCTTACACAGGTGTAATTCATCATCACACCTACCAAAACTAACTTCTAAATATCATCCAAACCAAACCATATTTAAGCTTCCTCTGATTGTCCCTAAAATGTTCTTCTATACTTGGTTTACCAACTATTATATTGAAATAATATATTACAAATTACATTAAAGGCAGAATTTGTTTGGATGTATAAGTTCTGATAGGGGTTGAAACCATTTCCTGTAAGTACCAGTCTCTCTAAAAAACAAAACAAAACAAAACAAAACAAAACAAAAACAGTCCCTTTTCTTAGGGAAGGACCTCAAATTTCCAGGGCAATCATTTAGTACTCTGGAGCAAGAAGTCGATCAGAGGAGATACTTCTAGAGAAGGGTAGAAGAAACTATCCTTCATTTTTTTAGGTTACACACTGATGGCTTCATGTCCTGACCAGCGGGCAAAAGGGGTTTGCACAAAGTGAGACTCAGTGGGTCTTGGTTATAGGCTCTTTCTTAAGCTAGTTTTGTGATCATAGGAAGGCACTAACTTCTTTTAGCCTCAGTTTTCTACTTGGCAAAATCCACATGTAAATATTGTTTCCACTTAATTGACAGAGAGTAAAACACCTTGTGCACAAAGTTTCTTGGAAAAGCAGTGTGCTATACCCATGAAAGGCAATGCTGGGGGTAGAAATGATGGTTAAATATAGACATGCCTGTATAGACACGTGGCTCATGAGCTTGTCTCTTAGCATATGAGTGTGCATGATAATATCTCAATTTTGTTATTTGCACAGATGAATAATTAACTTATTATATAATGGCGAATAGACTTCACATCAAAGGTGTTCATTAAGTGTTACAGTATTTCTCCCATAAACCTTAGGAGATATAGTATAACGGGCATCAGGAGATGAAGTTGGCTTATGGAATTTCCCCCTAAAAATATTAGGACACTCATCAATTAAATGACTAAGTTTGGAGGAGGAGGGGCAAGATGGCAGAGAAGTAGGAGACCCTGTTCCAACCAGTCCCCCAAAGTGAGCTGAATATCTACCAGAACACAATGAACACCCATGAAATCAGCCTGAGAAGTAAGATTACTCACTTCTGGATCTCTACAGGAGCAGAAGGCAGCAGTAGAGAGGTAAAGTGGAGTGGGAACACTCGGACCTATATCAGAGGAATAAATGGAAGGGGGAGGGAGCCACCAGAAGCGACCCCAGGAAAGTAATATCCCAAACAAAAGTCCCCTGTGGTTGGAGACCAGCGTTAACTTAGAGTCTGGTTAAAAACACTTAAAAACACTCAAAAAGAGCAAAAGATCTTAAGGAGCAACTAGTGGAAGTGGGTGGTCATGGGCATGGGCCTAAGCCCGTGTTCCCAGGAAGGATACCACCCACATCAAAGAGAGACCGGTGGGGGATCCAGTCTGTGATCCATGAGCCTCCAGCTTTCCTCCGCTTGCACCACGTCGTGGGCTGGGCACACTCCTGCAAGCACCTTAGAGAGCCTGGTGTGGTCCATGAGCTTGCAGCTTCCCACTGCGTGCACCACTGCATGGGTTGGGTGCACTCCCACAAGTGCCTAAGAGAGCCTGGTGTGAGCCTTAGCCGGCCTCGGTCATCCCCCTCCAGGCCCAGGGTCTGGGTGCTCCCAGCCCATGCCTGAGAGAACACAGCTGACCGCACCCCAGGTGGGCCTGGAGTCCAGAGAGCAGTCCTGGCAACGGTGGCCACCAAAAGCGAGCTTCCCAGACCAATATCGCTCGCGGCTTTAGTGTCACGGGGTTGCAGAGGCGAGCAGGAACTGAGCAGGGCCACTGGAACGGGGGCTGGGGAGGCGTATCACCTGTGGGAGGCTGCGGTATGAGCAGAGTTTGCAAGAAGGAGTCTGTGTGTTCTGGACCACCCAGAGGGGAGCTTCTCTAGGAGGCAGAGGTCTGGGTACAGGCAGATTCTTTGCTCAGACCCTCCAAAAAGCCACAAAAAGCCACAAAAGAACAAAAACCTCCAGAAAGCAAAAGCCTGAAAAACAGGTTTCCACAGACCCCAGCCCCCTGATAGCAGGCAGGGCGACACCCAAGCAAGATTGACAGGAAAACAACGCAGCAGGCCCCTCCCCCAGAAGACAAGCCAAAAACAAGAGGACGATAACCACAGGGTCCCCATAAAACTGTAAAACGCCAACATCAGGAGAAAACAATATATTAAGCTCCTGATAAAGCCCTAAAACCTGTATATTTCATAGATACAAGTTTTTTATTTTTTTATTCATTCTCATGATTCTTGGTCTTTTAATTTTTTTTAAAACTGCTTAACATTACAACTAGCGGCTTAATACAGCTATACACCCAGGAAGATCCCAAATAACCTTCTTGCCCGCATCGAGGATTTATAACCACCCTCCCATCTTATCCTTCTATCAGTGTTTCTCTGTAGTTGTTTTTGTGCTGGTTTTATATAAATCTTATTCTTGGGGTTCATTCTGACTAGGTTCTTTTATTTCTGGCCATTTACTTTTGTTGGTCTTTACGTTTATTCGTGGTTGTTTATAAACCTTATAAATCTTATTTTCGGGGCTCATTTTGGCTGCGGTTTCTTTTTTCCTCTTTTTCTTTCTCTCTTTTAATCTTTTTTTCTTTCTTTTTGATGGTGAATTCCGATTGCTCCAAAACCTTCCAGGGTGCACTACGCCTGGATTGTGGGTGATATATTCAGCTATATATCCCCTCAACCACTTCCCATCAAAATGACTAGGAGGAGGAACACCCAACAGAGGAAAAACCCAGAGACTGCACCCTCTCCCTCAGAACTATTGGATATGGACATAAACAGTATGTCAGAAAGGGAATTCGGGGTAACAATTATCCAGGCAATGGCTAGGATGGAAAAAAACATTAATGACAACATAGAATCTCTAAGGGCAGAGTTGAGAACCAGTATGGCTGATGTTAAAAATGTTATCAATGAGATCAAATCTAATCTAAATAGCCTAACAGCTAGGGTAACGGAGACAGAGGATAGGATTAGTGATCTAGAGGACAAGATGGTTGAGAAGAAAGGTCAGGAGGAGGGATGGAACAAACTGCTTAGGAACCATGAGCACAGACTTAAGGAAATAAATGATGCCATGAAACGTTCCGACGTCAAAATTATTGGAATCCCTGAGGGAGTGGAGAAAGACAGAAGACTAGAAGATATAGCTGAACAAATTCTAGATGAAAATTTCCCCATCTGGGGAATGGAACAAGTGTTCTTGTCCTAGAGGCAGAAAGGACACCCCCCAAGATCAACGAGTCTAGACAGACACCCAGACACATAATTGTGAAATTCGTGAATTATAGTTTTAGACAAGAGGTCCCAAGGGCAGCTAGCGGGAAGAGATTCCTTATGTACAGAGAAAGACCTATCAGAATAATGTCAGTCCTGTCCACAGAAACCTGGCAAGCCAGAAAGGGCTGGCATCATATATTCAGGGCACTCAATGAGAAGAACATGCAGCCAAGAATACTTCATCCAGCAAGGCTCACATTCAAAATGGATGGAGAGATAAAGAGCTTCCAAGACTGGCAAGGTTTAAAAGAGTATGTGACCACCAAGCTGGCACTACAAGAAATATTAAGGGGGGGGGGGTTCTATAAAAGAAGAAAGAACCTATGAGTGACATAGAACAGAAACTTACACTCTATAGAAACAAGGACTTCACAGGCAACATGATGTCCATAAAAACTTATCTTTCAATAATCACTCTCAACGTGAATGGCCTATATGCTCCCATAAAATGGCACAGGGTTGAAGACTGGCAAAAACGTTCCAATTTTAGTATATGTGCTGCCGAAGCGAGAACAAGACTGGCTAAAACGACAGGACCTGTCCATATGCTGTCTACAAGAGACATATTTGGAACCTAAAGATACGCCCAGACTGAAAGTGAAGGGACGGAGAACCATCTTTCATGCCAATGGGCCTAAAAAGAAAGCTGGGGTAGCAATTGTCATATCAGATAAATTAGATTTTAAGCTAAAGACTCTAGTCAGAGATACAGAAGGACACTACATAATTCTTAAAGAGTCTGTCCTCAAAGAAGATCTAACAATCGTAAATATTTATGCCCCCAATACAGGAGCAGCCAACTACACAAGCCAACTGTTAATCAAAATAAAGAGTCATTTTTCAAAGGACTGGAACAAACAATCCTAAAATTTGTTTCGAATCAGAAAAGACCCCGAATTGCTAAGGAAATGTTAAAACAGAAAAACAAAGCTGGGGGCATCACATTGCCTGATTTCAAGCTTTACTACAAAGCGGTGATCACCAAGACAGCATGGTATTGGCACAAAAACAGACACATGGACCAGGGGAACAGATTAGAGAGCCCAGACATAGACCCACAACTCTACGGTCAAATAATCTTTGACATAGTAGGAAAAAATATCCAGTGGAAAAAGGACAGTCTCTTCAATAAGTAGTGCTGGGAAAATTGGACAGCTATACGTAGAAGAAAGAAACTTAACCATTCTCTTACACCATACAGAAAGATAAACTCGAAATGGATAAAAGACCTCAACATGAGGCAGAAATCTATCCAAATCCTAGAGGAGTCCATAGGCCAAAACCTCTTCGACATCAGCCACAGCAACTTCTTTCAGTACATGTCTCCAAAGTCAAAGGAAACAAAAGCAAAAATGAACTTTTGGGACTTCATCAAGATAAAAAGCTTCTGCACAGCAAAGGAAACAGTCAACAAAACAAAGAGGCAACCCACGGAATGGGAGAAGATATTCTCAAATGACACTACAGACAAAGGTCTGATATCTAAGATCTATAAAGAACTCCTCAAACTCAACACTCAAAAAACAGATAATCACGTCAAACAATGGGTAGAAGACATGAACGGACACTTCTCCAAAGAAGACATACAAATGCCTAACAGACACATGAAAAAAATGTTCATCATCATTAGCCATCAGGGAGACTCAAATCAAAACCACACTGAGATACCACCTTACACCTGTTAGAATGGCCAAAATCAACAAGACAGAAAACAACAAATGTTGGAGAGTTTGTGGATGAAGAGGAACCGTCTTCCATTGTTGGTGGGAATGCAAGTTGGTGCAGCCACTTTGGAAAACAGTGTGGAGATTCCTGAAGAAATTAAAAATACAGTTACCCTATGACCGTGAAATTGCACTACTGGGTATTTACCCCAAAGATGCAGATGCAGTTTAAGGAAGGGCCACATGTACCCCAATGGTCATAGCAGCAATGGCCACAATCGCCAAACTGTGGAAAGAGCCAAGATGCCCTTGACAGATGAATGGATAAAGAAGATATGGTCCATATATTCAATGGAATATTATGCCTCCATCAGAAAGGATGAATATTCAACTTTTGCTTTAACATGGACTGGACTGGAAGAGATTATGCTGAGTGAAATAAGTCAAGCGGAGAAAGTCAATTATCATATGGTCTCACTTACATGTGGAGCATAAGGAAAAACATGGAGGACATTGTGAGAGGGATGGGAGGAGTGAATTGGAGGAAATCGGAGGGGCAAAGAACCATGAGAGATTATGAACTCAGAGCAAAGGACTGAAGGTTTTGGAGGGGAGAGGGGTGGGGGGACGGGTGAGCCTGATGGTGGGTGTTGGGGAGGGCACGTATTGCATGGAGCACTGGGTGTGGTACATAAACAATGAATCTTGTTACACTGAAAAAATATAATAAAAGTATTTGGGAAAAAAACAAAATAAAGAGTCATATTGATATGAATACATTAATTGTGGAGATCTTAACACACCACTCTCAGTAACAGACAGATCAACCAAGCAGAAAATCAATAAAGAAACAAGAGCTTTGAATGACACATTGGACCAAATGGACCTCATAGATATACACAGAACGTTCCACCCTCAAACAACAGAATACTCATTCTTCTCGAGTGCACATGGAACTTTCTCCAGAATAGAACACATACTGGGGCACAAATCAGGACTCAACAGATACCAAAAGATTGAGATGATTCCCTGCATATTCTCAGACCACAATGCTTTGAAACTGGAACTCAACCACAGGAAAAAGTTTGGAAAGAGTTCAAACACTTGGAGGCTAAAGTCAACCTGCTCAATAATGTTTGGATCAATCAGGAAATCAAAGAAGAACTTAAACAATTCATGGAAACCAATGAGAATGAAGACACATTGGTCCAAAACCTATGGGATACAGCAAAGGTGGCCCTAAGGGGGAAATACATAGCCATCCAAGCCTCACTCAAAAAATGGAAAAATCCGGAAAACACCAGCTCTCTTCACACCTTACAGAACTGGAAAATCAACAACAAATTAAGCCAACCCCACGCACAAGAAGGGAAATAATCAAGATTAGAGCAGAGATCAATGAGTTAGAAACTAGAGAAACAGTAGAACGCATCAATGAATCCAGAA
>CM052886.1:106644539-106670570 GCA_028534135.1 Potos flavus
ATATATATATATATATATACACAAATTAGCTCTTGACATTGTGTTAATTCAAAATATTTTTACCTTTGTCATTCGCATTTTCTACTCACTCTCTTTGTGCTTCAATCACCCATATTTAGTTACTTCTATTGGTTTAGTTTTCTTAAAAATTCCTCACCAACACACACTTATTTAAATGTTTCTATTCTATATCTCTACTTTAAAAAATTAAAATACAACTTTTTGTTACAAAATAATTTAAGACTACAAAAAACAGTTTCAAAAATAGTATAAACCAGGGGGCACTTGGGTGGCTCAGTGGGTTAAGCCTCTGCCTTTGGCTCAGGTCATGATCTCAGGGTCCTGGGATTGAGCCCCACATCGGCTCTCTGCTCAGCAGGGAGCCTGCTTCCCCTTCTCTCTCTGCCTGCCTCTCTGCCTACTTGTGATCTCTCTCTCTCTGTCAAATAAATAAATGAAATCTTAAAAAAAAATAGTATAAAGCATTCTGTATTCATTCTCTTCACCTAGCTTCTCCAAATACCAATCTTACATAGACATACTACAATGGCCACAACCAAGTTAACATTAATGCGACTCATTATTAACTGATCTACAGGTCTTATTGAAACTTCACTGTATCACTGTGAATCACTGATGTCCTTTTTTTCTGGTTCAGGATCCAATCCAGGATCATACATTGCGTTTAACTGTCACATCTCCAATCTGGGACAGGGCCTCAGTCTTTGTCTTCCATGACTTGACACTTCTGAAGAGTATTAGGTATTTCGTAGAATGTCCCTTAGTTGTGCTCGTTTAATGTGTCCATATGATTAAATTTAATTTACAAGCATCATTTCTCTGCTATTTTTGCTAGAAATGCATTACTAATGCTGCCTGTTGGCAAATTGGAGTTTTCCAGTGCCAATATGGTTTTTCCTCAAGTTATTATGCTCATCACATCCTATTTCTCTATCTCATACCCCTACTTCACAGAGAGGAGGATCTAAGATCCATCCACTCAGCCCACTAAACTTCAAGACATAGTCCTGGGCCATAATAGGCAACAAGCCAAAAGAAGGTCCCCTTTAACAGTTGCTGGTATAGCTGAATATGAGGACTCTTGGGAACTGGTCTGAAGAACACGTAATTTGAGACTATGTCCAATCCTACTTAGGAGGAACAGTAATTTGTTCCCTTTAAAGTCTTAAGATTTCAGTGGTATGTTTCCTTCTGGACATTAAAGTCATATTCTAAGTTGTTATTTTAAGAATCCAATAATTTTAAGAAAAAAATCTCATTTAATAGGAGCTAAGGGGAAAATCAGGGATGATCCTTTGTAGCAGTCTTACCAAAATTTATTTTGAGGCAGAAAACATTTAGCTTTGTTGAACGTCTGATTAAATCTTACAAATAATGCAGACAACTCATATGGGGAAATAGACCCACAGAACAAAGACAATGATTTTCCAAAAGCCTCAGGAGCAAGTAAAAAATAAATCAAGCCTGGGATCTCTAATCTCTGGTTTGCAGTCCAACTACTTGCACATGTTCACTTTTAGCTGAGTTGAGAGTCTAATGCTTGATACAGAAGAACATTGTATTTGTGTGCTTTTGTGTGCCATGTCTATTGTCCATGGTATATAATCCTTTGGATATTAAGATAAAAATTAATCAATGTTATAGATTGTAAAAATAGATCCTTGGAAAAGTGGTCACATCCTGAGGCTTCATTTATTCAGCATATTTACTGAGCAACTATCAGCATTGCTTATTTTTTAGAATTCCGTTATTATTGCTCTTCTGCCTCTGTGAGCACCTAAAAATTTAGAGCACTTTGTGTGTCATCTAAGTCCAACCTCCCTTATTATATAGATGAGTAAACAGATGCATTGAAAGGTGATGCATTTCCCAGTGTTGTGCAGAGTTGATGACAGACCTGAGGGAGAAACCAGCTCGGAACCTTTTGGTTTCATTTTCTCTATTTCATTTTCTATTTCATTGATTTGTGCCTTTCATTATTTCCTTCATTCCACTTGCTTGGGGTTTAATTTGCTCTTAAGTTTCTTAACATGGAAACTTAGATCATTGATTTATGTCTGTTTTCTTATCTAACATAAGCCTTTAAAGTTTATAAATTCCCCTCTAAGTACTCCTTTAGCTTCACCCCTCAAATTTTGATGATGTATGTTTCATTCATCTAATTTACTTTTCATTCAGTTCAAACTATTTTCTAAATTCTCTGGTGATTTACTCGACTCATGGATTATTTAGAAGTGTGTTAACTTTCAAATATTTAGGGCTTTTTTGAGATATTTTGTTATTGATTCCTAATTTGATTCCACTGTGATCTGGGAGTAAACTGTGTGATTTGAATATTTTTTTGAGGTTTATTTTATGGCCCAGCATTTGGTCTATGCTGATGAATGTGCTATGCAACTTAAAAAAACACCCGCATTTGTTGGGTGTAGTGTTTTATAAATATCATCCAGGTCAAGGTAGTATTGCTCAGAACCCATGTATCTGCTGATTTGTCTAGTTGTTCTAGTAATTGCTGTGGAGTTTAAAACTCTCTGAATATAAGAATGATGCAATTGCCTATCTTTCCCTTAGGTTGTATCAATTCGTTTCATTGTTTTTTTTTTTTTTTTCCCTAGAGGTTTGTACTTCTAATCCCCTTCACCTATTTCACCCATTGTAGCTACTACTTTATTGTATTTTAATGCTGTACATGCTGTTTTATTAGGCCATATATGATTATGTCTTCCTGACTCACCATTTTATGGTTATGAAAAGTTCTTTCTTATCTCTTATATTTTTTTGTACTAAAATCTACTTTATCTCATATTAATACAGCCACTCCAGCCTTCTTTATGCTTGCTGTTTGCATGGTATGTTCTCTTCCATACAGTTACTTATTTATGCCTTTAAATAAAGTGCATCTTTTCTGTGCTTTTAAATATAAAGTGCATCTCTTGTATATAGCATATAGTTGGGTCAAGCTTTTTATTTTTATTTATTTATTTTTTTTAAAGATTTTATTTATTTATTTGACGGAGAGAGAGATCACAAGTAGGCAGAGAGGCAGGCAGAGAGAGAGGGAGAAGCAGGCTCCCCACTGAGCAGAGAGCCCGATGCGGGACTCGATCCCAGGACCCTGAGATCATGACCTGAGCTGAAGGCAGAGGCTTTAACCCGCTGAGCCACCCAGGCGCCCGGGTCAAGCTTTTTAAAATCTATTTTGATAACTCTGCCTTTTAACTGAAATGTTTGATCCATTAATAGCTAATAAAATTATTGCTGTGGTTGTGTTTGGGTATAACATTCCATTGCTTGTTTTCTATTTCTTCACTCTGTTTTCTGTTCTTCCCTTCATGTCCTTTAAGCATTATTTTAATGATATTTAATATTTAAATTATTTAAAAATTCAGTTACAATTTTTTATTGGTTTTTAGTTATACTTACCTACATTATTATTTCGGTGATTGTTCTGGGAATTAAAATATATATCTTTTAACTTTTCACAGTCCATTTGCAGTTATATATTACTCCTCATTAAATGCTGAAATCTTGCAAAGATGTAGGTCCGTTTTCCCCTTATTTTATGTTACACCTGTAAATGTTATAAACCATGACAATGCTATAATTTCTCCTCTAAACAGTCGTGCACATATACGCATTATATGTCATATATATTATAAAAATTTTAAGAGAAGAAAGTGACAAAAAACCGACCCCAGAAATATTGTATTTACCCAGCTATTTATCATTTATGATGTTCTTCATTGCTTTCTGAGGATCTGAGGTTTCATCAGATACCATCTCCTTTCAGTTTCAAGAACTTCTTTCAGCATTTCTTATGATGCAGGTCTGCTGGCAACAAATTCTCTTATTTTTATCTGAAAATGTCTTTATTTTGCTTTCATTCTGGGAGAATATTTTTACTTGATATAGAATTCTGGACTGACAGTTTTTTCTATCATTTCAAACATGACTATTTCACTCTGTTCTGGCCTCCATGATTTTTTATGTAAAGTCAAAAGTGAATTCAAATGTTGTTCCATTATATGTAATATGTTGTTTTTCTACTGCTGCTTACTAGATTTGCTTCTTTGGCTTTAACAGTTTGCTACAGTATGGCAACCTTTGTGTTTATTCTTTTTTGCTGTTTGTTGAGTATCTCGAATCAATAAATTTGTATTTTTCATTAAATTTGGGAAATTGTCAGCCATTACTTAGTTTTTTTCCCCCCCCTGATTCTCTATTTGTTTTTCTTCTAGGACTCCAATTACACATTCGTTAGATTATCTGATTATATTTAACAGGTGCCTTTAAAACCACATGCTCACTTCATCCCAAATATTTTTCTATTGTTCATTAGTTAATATCCATTGATCTACTGAGGTTGGTCTCGTTGATTTTCTATTCTCTTGAAACTGTTCCATTTTCCTTGTTCTTCATATGTTGCATAAGTTTGGATTTTACTCTAGACATTCTGAATAATAAATTGTGAATAATCTGGATCCTGTTTCTTTGGGTTTAGCAATCCCATAGTTGAACTGCAAACTCAGTTTCTTAAGCATTCTTTGAGTGGTAGCCTTAATCTTGGTACAAATCTTTGTCTTTAGGCTGAACTGGGTCTGCTTTATTCAGGTGTTGCTCAAAGGTGTCAGCCAGAGATTTAGACTGACAGAACTTGGGGACCTCTTTGGTTCTTTTCTAAAATTCTCCTTCTCTTTCCAATAGGTACAATTTTCTGAATACGATCTTCTGGTTTCTGAGAGCAGAAAGACATTAGTTTTTCCACTTATGCCCCTGACATTTCCCCACTACCAATTGCACATGGATCCTGACAAAAAATTGTAAAAACAGGAAATCACTGTATCTCTGATAATATAAATGTGGATTCTGCCTGCTTCTGTCCATTCCTCAGTGCCTTAAGGTTGTTGCTTTATAATTATGGCCAGAACTTATGGTTGTTATCTGCAGGACTGTCAGTCTGACAGGATTTTACCCAGTAAAGATAAGAATTAGAACACAGTACCTTTTGAAACATTAAACTTTACTCTGACTATAAAAATTATCTCTTAAAATACTAATATTCCCAGTATGCATCATTAAAGGGAAATAAATTTTTCTATGTAAAAATTTATCTTTTATGGAGATGATATTTCTGTTCTGGACTTACTTCCATGATTTATTAAGAATAATATAGAAGGGAATAAATGTTCTGCTAGAATATATACCTGCTGTCATGGTAGCAACCATCACTCACCATTATTTATGTCAGGATAAAACTGCAGCATGATTTCTCATAAAGTGATCTGTGAGCACTCACCCTTCACAGAGATGCCCCAGCCCACACCTTTCTTGCTCCAGCAGGACATGAAGACAAGCAGGTGGTACTTACTGTGCCCCTTGGGCTCTAGCAGGCGTCTAATGCTTATTCACTCTCAATCATCTCTTTCCAGTTATGAAACGGTTTGCTATTAGTTACCTGTACTTGCTCAACTGATTATACTTCAATATAACCTAGCTGAACTATTCAGTATTCAAAGTTTTATTATGGAAAGTTTCAAATATATCAAATGTGGAGAGAACAGTATAATAAAGCATCATTTACTAGAAGCCGGAATCAACAATTATCAACCTATGGCCTCTCTTATTTAATCTATAGCCTACTCTCTACCTCTGTTCTCCACTGACACCTCACCCGGGATCTTTCTGTAGCAAATTCCAGACATTTTATCATATTATTTGTAAAGAGTGGATAATCACACATATTCAATAGATTACGTTTTAGACCAGTTTTGGTTCACAGCAAAACTGAACAGAAAGTACAGGTTTCCTATATGTTCCCTGCCCCCACACACCCATAGCTCCCTGCATTGTCAACATCCCCACCACGTGGTGCATCTGTTACAAACCATGAAACTGCATTGCCACATTATTATTACTCAAAGACCAGAGTTTATACTAGGGTTCACTCTTGGTGTTGTATGGTTTTGAACAAATATATAAAGATAGGTATTCCCCAGTATAGTATCACACAGAATAGTTTCGCTGCCTTAAAAACCCTTTGTGCTCTCTCTATTCTTCCTCCCACTCCTTCCTCCAACCCCTGATATTTTTACTATCTCTATAGTTTCCCCCTTTTCACAATGTCACATAGTTGAAATTGTACAGAATATAGCCTTTTCACATTGACTTCTCTTACGCAGTAATATGCATTAAAGCTCCCTCCATTTCTTTTCATAGCTTGATATGTACTTTTTTTTTTTTTTAGCACTGAATGTTTTCCTGAATGAATATACCATAGTTTATTTATCCATTTACCTACTGAAAGGCATCTTGGGTGCTTCCAAAGTGCTGGCAATTAGAAATAATTGTTGTATCTGAAGTCATCGCCCAACCCACGGTCATCTAGATTTTTCTCTTATATTAGGAATTTTATAGTTTTGCATTTTATATTTAGGTCCATGATCTATTTTGGGTTAATTTTTGTAAAATTATTAGTAATGTCTAGATTCATTACTCTCCATGTGCCCAGTTGTTCCAGCACCATTTATTGAAAAGCCTATCTTCTCTCCATTGTATTACCTTTGCTTCTCTGTCAAAGGTCTGTTGACTATATTTATCTGGGTCTAGTTCTGGGCTATGTATTCTATTCCATTATCTATTTGTGTATTCTTTTGGCAATACCAGTTTTGGTTACTGTAGCTTTACAGTGACATCTTATATGACATGTTATCATGTCATTTATAAAGAGTTAAAGGATAATGACTTTTGAAAATTATAACCATAGATCATTACAACACATAAAATAGCAACAATAATTCTTTAATATAATCAATATTGTTTAAATATTATTAGAACAACAGTGTTTAAAATTTTTCCAAATGTCTAATTTTCTAAAAACAATTTGTTGGTTCAATTCGGGATACAAATAACATCCATACAATGCAATTAGATACATCTCTGAAATATCTTTTATTATGTAGAATGCCCTCTGGACTCTCCCTCTCTTTAATTTTCTCCCGAATTCTGTAACTGAAGAAATGGGGTTGTTTGCTTTAATTTCCAGCAATACTGATTTTGCTGATTATCTACTGATTATGTTCTTCTATCTCTTGTATTTCCTATAAATTGAGTAGATCTAGACATTCAAGTTTGACTTTTTGGCAAGAATACATCATTGGTGTACTGTAAGACTTGTTTCTAAGTATGAAATAAAAAATAGCTTCTGCATGATAACCTTGATTTGGTACCTTTAGCACCCAAGAATGGGGAATGAGGTCATCAGAATAGGAAGTTCCTTTCAATGTTTAAATGTTGTTGTAAACAATATCTTATGAGCAACAAATCTGAAGCCCATGCAGATGTGAATAGTTCGGTGTTAAAGGTCAAGTAAAACAAATAAAAAATTAATCTGAAGTTTCAGCTATAGATAGACTGAAACCACATGTCATCAACTTTAGCTCTAACCAAAACCATCTCTCTCTACATATAAAGAATTTTATTGTCATTTTATACATGTGTGTGTGCATGCATGTGTGTATCTGCATATAGTATATGCTGTATATAGGTATATATACACCATATGTATACTGCACACAACCATACGTTACAATAGTTAATAATACAGTTAAATATACAAAGTATAAATCCACAAAGTAAAAGAGGAAAGGAGAGGAAATAATAGCTACAAGAATTTGAAAGCTGGCAAGTATTTGGGTAAGTGGAAACTGATTTAGCAGATCTAAAAAAGTCAGATCCTAAATTGGCAGTATGAAAGACAAAAAGATGCAACCTACTTTACAATGCAAAATTCCCCAAAGGCTCAAGAATTTGTGGTATGGGAACTTCAGGAAGTGGGGATCAAATGATCAGTTTAAAGTCTGTTTAAGAAACAGGTACATGTTCCCAGGTCTTCTCTTCCTCCCTGAATAGTTGGGAACATGCCCTCTACCTTCCCACACCAGCAGATTACAGCTGTTTTCTCTGGAGGGTAAATGTAGACAGCTGCACAACCAGTTGAGAGCAGGCACTGACCTGACCTTTAAGCCTTCTTCTTTCTCTTGATTTTCAGGATGCTGAGAGCAGTTCATATGCTCTTGGTGGGAGACAAGAACAACTCTCTCTAGAAAATCTGACCAGTCCCAGAAAAATGACCTAAATATAATAATATTAGGGATTTCCCAATGAAAAGGCCCATCCATCCATACTACCCTATGAAGCTCATAGTTGATAAGCCCCATCCAGTCCATGGACCTTACAATCCAATTCGGCTTTTTAGTGCTCTACTGCTAAATATGAATAAATATCCAAAGCTCGCTAGAAATTTCAGAAAAGCTTATGACATTTATTCTAATATATAAGAAGAAACTTGGAGATTATGCAAAAAAAAAAAAAAAAAAAAACCAAACAAAAAAACAACACACACAAAACTTCTAAAATAGTATAATTATCTCCAAATAGGAAATCAACAGAACTATAAAAAAGAATATTCAGAGGAAAAAACTTCTTATAAATGAGAAACAAGGGGCGCCTGGGTGGCTCAGTGGGTTAAAGCCTCTGCCTTTGGCTCAGGTCACGGTCACAGGGTCCTGGGATCCAGCCCCACATCGGGCTCTCTGCTCAGCAGGGAGCCTGCTTCCCCCTCTCTCTCTGCCTGCCTCTCTGCCTACTTGTGATCTCTCTCTCTGTCAAATAAATATATTAAAAAAAATAAATAAATGAGAAACGACATAGAAGAAATGAAAAACCAATAAGAAGGTTGGATGATCTGAAACTAATATAACACTGTATGTTAGCTACACTGGAATTAAAAAAAAGGCTGGACAATAAATGTGAGAAAGTTTCTCAGAAAGTAGAATAAAAGTCAAAAGATTAAAAAAAAAGTCAAAAGGTTTAAAATTTTTTTAAAAGGATCAGGATAGGAGATTCAAATACCAAGGAAAAGGATAAAAACAGGGACAAAAGGGATTCCAATAAATAATCTAAATCTAAAGACATTAGACTTATCACAATGAATAAAAGGGCATCATACTCAGAACAACATTATGAACCTCCAAAAAACTGGGAAAAGCAGAAGATTCTACAAAAGATTCTATAAGTAGATATCAACAGACACTGAAGGACAACAGTGAAAAGGCTTCAGAATTCTGGGGAAACAGGATTTCCAACCTAGAATTCTATATCCAGCCAAGCTATCATAAATATTTTCATCATATATTCAAGCTCTCTCTCTCTCTCACTCTCTCTCTCTCTCTATATATATATATATAAATTTTATTTTTTCAGTGTTCTCAAAAAAGTTAGTTCCCATATACTCTTTTCCCAGGAAGTTACTGGAGGTTGAGTTCTATCAAGTGAGGGGGCAAATCAAGAAAGAGGATGTTATGGGACACAAAAGCAGTTGATCCAATACTAAAGAAGGGCAAAGAAAAATTCTAAGATGATGATGGGAGACCCTAAGATGACAGGTGTGAGGCCGACCTAGAGGGCATCCAGTCTAGATGGGAGAAGGTTGAGAAGCTGTGGGTGATATTTTTCAAGAAGATAAACTTGATGAAATATCTATGTGTTTGAATACAATACAAGGACATTTTGCATAACTCAGGGGGAAGAGGTTTTGGGATGAGAGAAAACTACATAGAATACATAAAAAATACAAAAAGTACAATAGGAAAAGGATGCTAGTATGTTACTGGCTTACCACCGAAGGCGTTTATGTAAATATAATAACTTGAACAATGAATAATGATGTAACCAAAGCAAACATACCGGGAGGAAAGACTACGGAAGTGTGCTTGTATGATAGAGGTGATGAAAGAGAATTAAGTTTTCATCTTCTGCTTTAAGGAAGACAATAGAGACTAAGCAAAAGAAATAAAAAGTAACAGTATAAACCTATTAAGTTAGAGACATTGAGGTAAATACCAAAAGGATCAGATTAGCTAAAGGAGCTGAAAGTGAATGGTTTTAGGAAGCAGGCAAAGGTGGAGGGAGGGTATAGAGGGACTGTTCATTTTCACAACCAGCTCTGTGGAACCACTTGACAATGTATGTAGCTTAAAAGTATAAAAAAGGTAATCTGACACATTTGCTACTATAACTTCATCAATAACATTGAATAAATATTTCCCGAGGGCTTATTTGGTACCAATTGCTGGGCTAGAACCTGCAGTCACCACACTGAGGCAGCCCAGTGGCTGTGGCACATGGAGCTCCGTATGCCATCCAAGGGCTTTGGGGGGTCAGCTGAGGGCAGGGCACAGACACAGAGAAGAATGGAAGACAACTCCATGGCCATCTGACATTGGGTGCATGCATACTCAGGTGAGGCCTGGTTCCAGGAGCCCTTACCATTTAGCTAGAGAAATTTAGCAAGCATTTTGAAAGGGACAACTTTAGAAGAAAGGGATGGAGATAATATTTGTAAGTCATTCTAACAGGAAAAGAAGCAGGGGCAGCAGGAATTGATCAGACATCCAAGAAGAGAATTTAAAAAGAAAAGGAAGCTAAAAAAGTTTTAAAGACTGACCCTTAGGAATTTCACTTTTGTGCTCTGGCCAGGATACTTTGTGATCTTCAAGAAAGAGATGGCTTTCTTGATAGCCCTTGTGGGTGAGTTAAGAGGAAGTTTCTCTGATTCCTTCCTTATCATTCTCTGCTCACTTATGATTTTCTACATGTCAAGTCTAGCAACCATTTCTCAGAATTCATCTGTTGGACACATTTGCAACATTTGACCTTGCCAATAATCTCTTTATTCCAACATGATTCTTGTTCTTCCCTTTTTTTAAAAAGATTTTTAAAAAATTTAGATATTCATGAGAGAGAGAGAAGCAGAGGCAGAGGAAGAAGCAGGCTCCCCAAGGAGCAGGGAGCCCGAAGCGGGACTCAATCCCAAGATCCTGGAATCATGACCTGAGCTGAAGGCAGATGCTCAACCATCTGAGCCACCTAGGCGCCCCTTGTTCTTCCCTTGATTTTTGTAACATGCCCTCCCACCCCATGACTCCATTCTTCCCTGGTTCTCCTCCTCCCTCTGTGATAAGTCCTTTTGTGGGCCTTCTTCGGCAGGTAGTGGTCAGGTAGTTGTCTTCTCAGGGATGTGTGACTAGCTGAAGAGTTTGTAGGCAGATGGGACAGAATATTACAACAAAAATGTGATAGAAATAATGAGAACAACCAAATCACTATCAACAATGACTACATAGCCAGTGGAACACCAGTCATGGTTATGATGCTGATGAAGAGAGTGTGGCCAGCTGCAATGTGTCTAAGAGTTTATGGGGTAGGTGGGAAAAAGGTATTTGACATACTCTTGGCTTTTATTAGCTAAATTACCAACAGGTAACCCAAAGACCCAGATCCTGTTTATAAAATATTTATTGTCATGTATTTATAACCTGGCCAAGAACAAAAAGTTTTGCAGTGATACATATGATAAAATTGAATTTAAAATGTGAATAAACAGAGGCACCTGGGTGGCTCAGTCATTAAGTGTCTTGCCTTCGGCTCAGGTCATGATCCCAGAGTCCTGGGATCAAGTCCCACATCGGGTTCCCCGCTTAGCAGGGAGCCTGCTTCTCCCTTTCCCTCTGCCCCTTCCCCCGCTCATGCTCTCTGTCTCTGTCTTTCTCTCTCTCTCAAATAAATAAATAAATAAATTTTAAAAAGAGCCAAAAAAAAAAAAAAAAAAAAAGTAAAATACAGCTAACTTTAGAAGCCTAATCTTGGTTGAAAAGCTTGTTGAAATTTATGATAACTTTTCAGAAAACACATAACACTTTTACATAACTAACAGAATATTCTACAGCTCATGATCAAAACAGAAACACATCACCATCTTGTAGCAAATCCAGAATTAAAGTGTAACCTTTTCTATTTATCCCCTCTAAGAAAGCTACATGCAGGGATGCAGACAGGAGAGTGCCACGGAAAGCTTGCCTACAGAAATGATGCTTGTCTTGTAATGCCAGAATCATTTCTAGAGCATGCCACTTTCATGGCATACTGATACAGAAAGTCTTAGTAAAACCAAATTATTCCTAACACATTTTTAGCGCTGAAGGTGAGGCCAGCTTTGCTAACTGATGTGCAGCCAGGCTGACCACATTAATGTGGATGTGCTAAAACCAATGCTACCTGTGTGTGAAATCATCTTTTAATATCTTAACTCTTTTTCTTGGCTATGTTTTTGTAAATTTGCTCCAAGTCCTGGTTTATCTTTCAGCTTTCCTCTAACTAACATTTTATTCATCTTTCTCCTCTTAACCACTGAATTCTTCTTCTGTACCTCAAGAAGATCTTGAAATCCCCCTTTCTTCCAAGAAGTCCCCTTTGACTTGTTGGAATAGTAGTCCTTGAACCACCTCATTTGGGTATGGGGTTTTTATGTGCCTACCCTTCATTCTCTGAGCCATAAAAGCACTTACTTGTCCCTATTTTGCTTGAGTTTTATTATGCTCTGGCACTTATATGTTTCCCTGAGCTGTGTCATTGATGGAGGGACAGCAGAAAGCATGTTTGGCTGGGAGGAAGAACTGCCATGGGTAATTTAAGGCGTGATGAAGCCAGACAACTCTGAGTGACATACCCTGCCCTGGTGGTCTTCCAAAAGTCACTAACCTCTCTCTTAAGCCCTGATTTCCTCATCTGTGAAATGGACATAATATCCTCCAGCTCATAAGGTTGTCACAAGGCTATCGGGAGGCTACATGAGGTAATTTGGTGTAATGCCTAGCATATGGTAAGCCCCCAACAAGTAGAGAATTAGCAGAACAGCTGATAAATGCTTTCTGACAATGATTAGACAAATAGAAGGTAAACTAGAATTTAAATATTTATTTTGCACATTAAAACTAGACATAAAAAGTTACATAGCTAGTGAAAATGTAGAAATAAAGACGCTTGGGAAAAAAATGACAACTAAATTACATCTTGTATTAAAGACACATTCTTTATTGGATGAATGCTCTGTAGCGAATATTTAAAATAACACAAACATTCAGTACTGTAGATTTGTAATTTAGTTCATCATCATGTTAGGTACAATAATTAACATGCTTAGGAGAGACAATATTCTGTATATTACTTAATAAGCTTTATCAAGCACATTTGTAAAAATTAAACTTTCACTTCCAGTTACTATGATTTCCCCCATACACCAAATGAATAAACAATACTGACTTATTCTAAATAATGGATACTGTATCTGGTGATACTGTACTCTAAAATTACTTGTATTAATAAAAATATTAATTTCAGCCTTAACAAAGGGGATTCTGTGACATCCATAGAAAAATTTGAGAACCCTGACACACAGCCAATGGATAAAAGAATTTCTCAGTTTTCTGAGCAAACAGTATGGTAAAATTAGGTAGGGGAAGCTGCCTTTGAAAGAGGTCACAGTGCCCTGCACCTATTCTGGTAAACGAAGTCAGCAGCGAATGTAGGACAAATGGCACGAGGTTCATCAGCAGTTCCTACTGCCTGGTAACAGAGGAGTGTCTGAATCTTCAGAAAACACAAACTCTGCCAGAGCAATGTTCTTTTAGCTACTAAGCAAGATACTTCAAAGGGTAAGGAGCGGTGCAGAGAAAAGACATTGCCAGAGGGGAAGGAGTGAACAGTGGTGGGCAGGAGTCCCAGCTGTCACCAGCGGGCCTGGCTTATTCTTTAAAAGGCAGTGAAGACTGCAGCTATTTCCACCAGCATCTACTGGGGTATCCAAGCTCTACCACAGTAACAAATGGATCCTCAGGGACAGGCAACGCATTGACATGAAAAAACACATTAAATTAAGAGTGAATGGGACAAAGAAAAGCTACAATGAAAGGTGCTTAATGTTTATTAGCTCAGTGAGAAATAAAAATTAGGCAGCAAGACACAAAGTTAACTCATGGACATCTGGACCACAAATAATTTACACCAAATATAACATTTTCTTAGGCAAACTGCAAATTCTCTAAAATTCCACTTGAATTAGGAGAGTTAGAGGTGTTTGTACGAAATAAAGTTTTTAAGTACAGATGTACAGTTTAGGACAGTTAAAGTTCCAAAGATGTCTAAATATAACTTTTCAAATCTTCTTACCAATCTCTCCAAGTGTCTTGGAAGCTGCAGACACTAAAAGTCTAGTATATGAGACACTGAAGAATGCCTTAGTTACATCACATGCCATCTCAAAGCACTCCCTGTAAAAGAAGCTCTTCCTGTAGCATTCATCATGCAACATCTAGCAAAGAATATATAGATTTAAAGGTATTTTAAAGACATATAGGGCCCAATGTAATAAAAATGACAAAATAAGTTACTGCTTGGGCATTTCAAACAAGGTCATTTTGTTTGACATAAAACATATACAAACATCTTTCTAAGCTGCCAATTTGGAGAAAAGAGAGAGAGTGCAAACCTAATGCCCTAAACCTTTAGGGCACTTAATAAAGTGGTAACAATTTATTACTTGTTATCCTTAGAATGCCCTTTTTTTGGTGGTATTTATGTTTTCATCATAGTTGAAGAAGCAGCTTGGAAACAGGTGAGCTGCAAGTGCATGCTACTCTTGAACTTGTTCAGCAGCTCTTCCAGTAACCTGCAGGGAGGAGAATCTATTTTACAACCTGGCAGAGTGAAGGTTGCCTAGCAACGTAAGAAAATATGCAGGGGAGACAACTGCCCATCTTTAGCTTCTGCTTGTTGAAGTTATTTACTTATTGATTCTTAACTCAATAACAGAAGTAAATTAGTCAAAGAATCTAGTCAAAAGGAATATGTATTTATATACATATTTATATTTATATATAAAAATCTCCCACTTGTCTCCTTTCCCTAGATTAATTGGATTTCTTCCTAAAACACATTAATGCTTGGGCTTGTACTTTTTTAAATTCATTCTTTAAAAATTTAAAAAATACTAAAATGTACTCTTTTTGGCATACAGTTCTGTGAATACTGATAAACACATATTAGCAACCTAATAACTGCCATAATCGGGACATTGAATAGTTCTATCACCCTCTAAATCCTTTTGTGCTGCCCCTTTGTAGCCACCTTTCTCCTTTCCCTCACCCCTAGGCAACTACTGGTCTACTGTCTAGCTCTTCCTATTTTGCATTTTTGTTTTGAACAAATATTGGAGAGTGGTAAACTGAAGTGAATTAAGTACCAGAAGAATCAAGGTCAGTTCTAACTCAGTGGGCAAACTATCCTAGTACTTAATAACTCAATTGGTTTCTTTAATTGGTTTGATGTATAATTTTAGAGCTTAGAGTTCATTTGGTTCAGATGAAGCAAAGAAGTGGGCTTAATGATACTGGAGTCAGAAGATTATTTCATGGGTTTAACAATGCTCAAAATTAGTACGCCATCTCCATGTGACATTTTCCCAGCCTCACGTGTTCTCTCTGCCTTCTGAGTTTTCATAACACTCACCTATGCAAAATCACAGAGCCTATACCATGGTTTTCATGTCTATAGATTGAGCAGCCAAATGCAAAGGCAGGTGGACTTCAGTTATGGTTAGTGAAGAAGCAAAGATCTACAATTTTCCACTACCTCAGTTGAGGGTAGATTGAGCATTTATGAAATTTGCCTAGCCTACATTTTGTCTCAGGTCAGAATTTCCTGTTTTATGAGTAGCAAAGTTTAAACTCTGGCCAAGACCACTAACACAGTGTTAGTGAAACATATACAATTTCATTATGTCATGTGTACAAATTTACCCTTTTTTTTTTTACCACTTTACATTATATAAAAGAAAAAAGTACATTGCTGGGCTACTCAAAGAAGAAATCATCAAGTCTTGCATTTTACTGACCTTTTTATATTCCTTTTAGTATTATTTTCTTAAAAATGTAGGACAATAATATAGTTTATGGAGTCAAAATAAACTTTCTTAAAATGTTTTCTGTATTAGTCACTTAAAACAAGAAAAGAACTAATTTCTAAACTGCCATAAACCCAGAGGAAAGATTATACCTTATTCTGTCACTTTGGAGACAAGCCAGGTACAACGAACATAATGCATACTATCAAGGGATATTAAGTAGTGCTTTTCCTTAAATCCAAATCATTATCTATTCAAAAAGTACTTTTAGGTAACAAACCCTTGAAAACAGCATACAGAACTTACTTTTTATCTGCTCCACTTGAAAGCTGAGGCAGGGCTTCCAAAGCCTGTTTAAAACTAGACCTGGTACACAGACAAACAACATTTAAATTAAACATTTTGTATTTCTAAGGGGAATTAAGAGCATCATTAAAAATTCTTAAGCATATCGTAAATGTAAAGAAACCAGTATAAGCCAGTGAAGCATGTAGAAATATGAGAAAAAGTAAAAGTGAAAAACAATAGAAAAAGTAAAAGTAAAAGTGAGGGTACAGGGTATAGTTCCCAGGCGAAGGCCTTGTAGGAGTAGAGTCAGAAAAAACTGAACTAGGAAATGAAATAGAACTTGAAAAGCTAAAAGAAAGAATGATTTTGACAAAAGGATGCTACTCCTGGTACATGAGAGCTTAATGTGGACATGTTCAATTTTTAAAAAGTCTTTTCAAAACAAAACTGAACTATTAAAGCAACTGGTAAGAAAGGAAGGAAATGAAGTAGAAATAGGAATGATCTTATGATAGATTACACAAATGGGGACATTTATAGTATTGACATGTACAGGGACTGATTTATAGCCAATATCTTATATTAATTATAGTCTATAGGATTTAGTTACTAGTATATTTAAAATTTGTAGGATAGGTGGAGATTGATTTTAATTTAACATACTTTCTTTTCATGAAAACCTAAAAAGGTATGAATTAAAAAAGCCCACCAATTTGGTATGCTTAACTTTTTAAAGTAGAAAGTACCAGAAAAGATACCGAATCAAATAAAAAGCCTTTTAGGGGAAATTATTTGGTAGTAACTTATACTGGTCACTAAGGAATAATGTTTAACTTCTCTTCTTCTTTTATAACTTGTTGTCTAAGTGTAAAGAAATAAATGTAACTATTCTTGACTTTAAGGTAGTCTTTGATTTTGCACTATAAAAATGGATCCTTATCAGTGTACTAGCAAACATACTTTTGGGCAATGTTTCTCAAACAAGGGGCAAATATCACAGCAACAAACAGACTAAAAAGTCCCAAAAGGATTATAAAAACTGGTAGTGGAAAGCTTTAGTTGTTCCTGGTTAGGGCAAAAGATGGGTTATAGCTTGTGGGCAAACTTAGCTTCCTTTCCAATATGAAATTGACCTTCCTCTTCCCTGATGTAGAGAGAGGAGTCTCTGCTGTTATCTCCACCATCATCTTAAACCTCTTCTCAATTAATCAAAAGAAATCTAATGCTATTATTCTTTATTTTTACATTATGACAATAATGATCATGAAGATAATACCACTGATTATTTGTAGTACACCAATAGTGTAGAAGGTACTTGGTATATTTTTAAATTTAATTCTCCCAAAACTTTGCCTAGAGAGTACTTATTATCTTTCTTTTATAGATGAGGAACTTAGGCTCTGAAAGTATAAATTAATAGGAATAAATATCTAGGTACTTACACAAAGCATGCACCCATATCAGTTATGGACTAAGTGGAGTACCCTCTATCATCTATTATTTAATATTTTATGTAGAAAAATGATGCATGGGAAAGATGTGGCTAAATAACTAACGTGGGAACCATCTAGAAATGGCTTCTTGTCAGCCATCATGAACAGGAATAAGATACTAACTTCATTTGTTAGGAAAAAATTTAAAAGTTGTAATAAACACAGTAAAATTGATGGCATAAGCCATGTCATCAAAAGCTGGAAATGAATAAGTATATCACACAAAGTGTCCTTAAACATTTTACTTGTATACTACTTGGATTCCCAGGCACATTAACAACATAACCCAGTATTTCCTAGGTACTTTGACAATGGAGTAAACAATTTTGTATAGGCAAGTAGTTAGTGATATTTTAGTTCACCTACTGATATTTCGATGATAGGAAATCCTGACTTTCATTCAAAACAGCTAAAAATTATCATCAAATTTCCACTACAAAATTTTGTAGAGAAACCACAAGACTTCCTCTTATGCTGATATTTACAATGCTTAAACTGTCCCTCAGAGTCTGCTAAGAATAGACTAAGACTCAATTCTTATTTTCTCCTTTTTTCAAGAAGTATATAATGCTGATATATCATTTATGACATTAAGATTTATCTTACTGAATGAAAAACATGAAATCATATTAAATCTTCTTTCCTTTATATTATGCTACAAAGAACCAGTATTAGGAGTCTTTGGCTTTTTATGCTTTTTAGCTAAAAAATTAATCCAATATAAACTTTATCACATCGCAATCATGAGCATTCATCTAAACATTTATCCTTACAAAGGATTTAATATACTAATAAGCTTTATTTTATTTTTTTATTATGTTCAATTAGCCAGCATATAGTACATCATAAGTTTTTGATGTAGTATTCAACGATTCATTAGTTGCTTATAATTGTATTTTTAATGAAGCACTCAGAACAAAAACATTTAGCATCTCACTTGCTTTCAGGCGTCAGGTGAACAGCAACAGTATCCCTCAAAGCACAGATTTCAAGCCGTGCCTAAACATGAGAAAAGGACAAAGTGACCACAGGGAACTGCAATCAATTATTAAATCGAAACAAGTGATGAGGGGACAGTCTCCAGCCTGCTTACTACAGGGACAGGGTTGACAGAAGACCACTGGCATGTAGTTATCCCACACCTGCCATGGCGATTATGTAATTGAAAAGCTAAAAGAAAGAATGATTTAAATTAAACTCTGGCCAAGACCACTAACACAGTGTTAGTGAAACATATACAATTAATTATGAACAGACTTTCTAAAACACTCCAAAGAAATCAGCTATGACAAAATATTCTTTTACTGAAAATTAACTTAGAGTCAACTATGACTACGTGAAGGCAGGGAGTCAGATATCTTGTTATAAAAAGGTTCAACCTATGCAAGGATTTTCCAGAAAGCTGTATTTACTACCTAACCAATAATTTTTCCTTTAGTCGGCTTGTGAGAAGAAGCAAAATTTGAAACACTGTCCCTGGATTATTGCCCCACACAACAGATATAAAAAAATGGACTGACTTATTTACTTCCTTATACCTATGCCCTTTTGGGCATACTGACTTTATTCTCAAAAGTTAAAATAAAGCTGCAGATTTAATGCAATGTATATTAAAACCACAGCTGGCTTTTGTTTCTTTGGTGATTGTTTTTTATAAAAATTGACAAGTTGATCCAAACAGACAAAACCATCTTGAAAAAGAATAACACAGATAAATGCTTTCTGATATCAAAACTTTCTATAAATCTATAATAATAAAGACAGCGTGGCACTGCTAATTGGACAGAAATACAGATTAGTAGAACAGGACTGAGTGTCCAGAAATAAACCTTCCGATCAATGGATTTTGCCAAGGGTGCCAAGACCATTCAATGGGGAAAGAACAATTTCTTCAACAAATGGTGCTGGGACAACTGGATTTCCAAATGAAAAAGACTGAACTTGGATCCCTTCCTTAACACAAAAACTAACTCAAAATGGATCATACACATAAATGTAAGGGATAAAACTATGAAATACATAGAAGAAAACAACAGTAAATCATTGTGATGTTAGGCTAGGCAAGCCTTCTTAGACATCAAAAGTACAGGCAACAAAGAAGATGGAAGGTGGCAGCAGAGTAGGAGGACCCTGGGCTCACCTTGTTCCATGAATACAACTAGGCAACTATCAAATCATTCTAATACTCCAGAAATTGACCTGAAGACTGGCAGAACAAACTCCAAAAATAAAGCTAGAGAAGAGACCACATTGAAGAAGGTAGGAAGTATGGAGATGTGGTTTGGGAGACAGACTGTGGTCACCATGGCCACAGAGAAGGAAGAGAAACAGGCTAGCACACAGGGGAGTGTACAGGGAAAATAAATCTCCATAGCCCATATTTCATAAGCTCTTGCAACTAACAAGTCTTAAAGCCTGGAGTGTTAAAGGTCAGTGGGAATTGGAAGATGGCAGCAGAGTAGGAGGACCCTAGGCTCACCTCATCACATGAATACAACTAGATAACTATCAAATCATCCTAATATCCCAGAAATTAACTTAATGACTGGCAGAACAAACTCTACAACTAAAGGTAGGGAAGAGGCCATACTGAAAGATATAAAAGAACCAATTAGATGTGGTTTTGGAGACATATCACAGCTGCTGCAGTGGGGAAGGAGCTGCAGTTACAGAGAAGGGTGAGAGATAGACTAGCTCATATGAGGAAAACAAATCCTGCAATAGACAAGATTAGAAACGTGCTTGATGGAGTGAAGAGTAGGCTGGAAGAAGCAGAGGAATTAATGACCTAGAAGACAGAGTAATGGAAAGTAATCAAGCTGAACAAAAACAGAAAGGGAATTATGCAAAATGAGAATAGACTTAGGGAACTCAAAGACTTCATCAAACATAACATTTGTATTATATAAGACCAAGAAGAAGACAGAGAGAAAAGGGAGCAGAAAATTTTTTTTGAAACATAGTAGCTGAAAACTTCCCTAATCTGGGGAAGGAAACAGATATACGGATCCAGGAGGCACAGAGAACCCAAAACAAAGTCAACAAAAGCAGACCCATGCCAAGACATGCTGTCATTAAATTGGCAAAATATAGTGATAAAGAAAAAAAAATTAAAAGCATCAAGAGAAAAGAAGAAGAAAAGAAGACAGTAACATACAAGAGAAACCCTATAAGGCTAGCAGGGGATTTTTCAGCAGAAATGCGGCAGGCCTGGGGCACTGGGGTGGCTCAGTTAACTGTCTGCCTTTTGCCCAGGTCATGATCTCAGGGTCCTGGGATCGAGGCCCATGTCGGGTTCCCTGCTCTGCAGGGAGACTGTTTCTCCCTCTGCCTCTGCCCCTTGCCCCCACTCATGCTCTCTCTCTAATAAATAAATAAAATCTTAAAAAAAAAAAGAGAGAGAGAGAGAAATGTGGCAGGCCAGAAGGCAGTGGCATAATATATTCAAAGTGAAAATGGGAAAAATCTGCAGCCAACAATATTCTATCCAGCAAGACTATCATTCAGAATAGAAGTAGAGATATGGAGTTTCCCAAAGAAAAACTGAAGGAGTTCATAACCACTAACCCAGCCATGCAAGAAATAGTTAAGGAGACTCTGAGTGGAAAGGAGAGACCAAAAGTGACAGTATGAAGGTAGGAAACACAAAAGCAGTAAAAATGAGTAACTCTATAAAAAATCAATGAACTCGTTAAAAAAAAAAAAAGGATGTAACATGACACCATACACCTAAAATGTGGGGAGGGGAGGAGTAAAGAATAGGTTCAAACTTAAACAACCATCAACTCAATAGAAACTGCTATATGCACAAGATGTTATATAAAACCTAATGGTAACCACAAATCAAAAAGCACTAATAAATACGCAAAGAATAAAGAGAAAGAAATCCAATTATATCACTAAAGAAAACCAGCAAACCATGAAAGAAAGACAAGAAAGGGTCAGACAAAATCTTCAGAAACACCCACAAAACAATAAAATGTCAATAAATACATATCTATCAATAATTACTTTGAATGTAAATGGACTAAATGCTCCAATCAAAAGACACAGGGTGACAAAATGGATAAAAAAAAGCAAGACCCATTTATATGCTGCCTAAAAGAGACTCATTTTAGATCTAAAGACACCTGAAAATTGAAAGTGAGGGGATGGAGAAACATCTATCATGCATATGGATGTCAAAAAAAAGCTAGTATTGCAATACTTATTTCAGACAAAAAGAGACTTTAAGACAAAGACTGTAACAAGAGACAAAGAAGGACACTATATCACAATAGAGGAGATAATCTGACAAGAAGATATAATAATTCTATATATCTATGCACCCAACATGAGAGCACTCAAATACATAAGACAGTTAATAACAAACATAAAGAACTAATTGATAATGATACAGTAATAATAGGAGATTCTAACACCCACTTACATCAATGGGCAGACTGTCTAAATAGAAAATCAACAAATAAACAATGGCTTTGAATGACACACTGGACCAGATGGATTTAACAGCAGAGTAGACATTCTTTTCAAGTGTACAGAAAACATTCTCTAGAATAGATCACATATTAGCCCACAAAACAAGCCTCAACAAATTCAAAAAGACTAAAGTCATACGATGCATTTTTTCTGACTACGATATAATGAAAGTAGAAGTCAACCACAAGAAAAAACCTGGAAATAACACAAATATATAGGGTTAAATAATATGCGACTAAACAATGAATGGGTCAACCAGGAAATCAAAGAAGTAAAAAAAAAGTACACAGAAACAAATGAAAATGAAAACACAATGAGGCAAAATCTCTGGGATGCGGCAGAAGTGGTCCTAAGAGGGATGTATACAGCAATATAGGCCTACCTCAAGAAGCAAGAAAAATCTCAAAAAAACAACCTACCTGCCCTAAAGGAGCTAGAAAAAGGACAACAAACAAAACCTAAAGCCAGCAGAAGTAAGGAAATAATAGGCTAGAGCAGAAATGAATGATATAGAAACTAAAAAAACAAAACAAAACAAAACAAAACAAAAAAATAGGTCAATGACACCAGGAGCTGGTTCTTTGAAAAAAATCAATAAAACAGACTTATCAACGAAAAAGGGGAAAGGACTCAAATAAATAACATCACAAATGAAAGGAGAAATAGCCAACAGCACAGAAATACAAACAATTATAAGAGAATATTATGAAAAAACTATATGGCAACAAATTGGACAAGCTGGAAGAAATGGATAAATTCCTAGAAGCATAAATTATGAAAACTGAAACAACTCCCAAAAAGCAAAAGCCCAGTACCAGCTGGCTTCACAGATGAATTCTACCAAACATTTAAAGAAGAGTTAATACCTATTCTTCTCAGACTATAAAATAGAATTTCTATTTCTAAAAAACAGAAAAGGAAGAAAACTTCCAAATTCATTTATGAGGCCAGCATTACCTTTAAACCAACACCAGGTAAAGACACGACTAAGGAGAACTACCAGCCAATATCTCCGATGAACACACATGTAAAAATCCACAAGAAAATACTGGCAAACAGAATCCAACAATACATTAAAAAAGTCATTCATGATGATCAAGTGAAATTTATTCCTGAGTTGCCAGGGTGGTTCAATATTTGCAAATCAATTAACATGATATATAACATCAATAAGAGAAAGGATAAGAACCATATGATCATTTTTTTTTTAAGATTTTATTTATTTGACAGAGAGAGACACAGCGAGAGAGGAAACACAAGCAGCAGGAGTGGGAGGAGAAGCAGGCTCCCCGCGGAGCAGGGAGCCCGATGATCATTTCAATAGATATAGAAAAAGCAAGTGACAAAGTGCAATTTCCATTCATGATAAAAACCCTCAACAAAGTAGGTTTACAAGGAACATATCTCATAATAAAGGCCCTATATGAAAAACCCACAGCTAACATCATCATCAAGGGGGAAAAACAGAACTTTTCCTCTAAGATCAGGAACAAGACAAGGATGTCGATCCTCACCACTTTCGTTTAACATATTACTGGAAGTCCTAGCCAGAGCAATCAGACAACAAAAAGAAATAAAAGTAATTTAAATCCTAAAGGAAAAAGTAAAAATTTCACTATTTGCAGATGATATGATACTATATATAGAAAACCTGAAAGACTTCACCACAAAACTGCTAGAACTGACACACAAATTCAGTAAAGTGGCAGGGTACAAAATCAAGGTACAGAAATCTGTTGCATTTCTATATACTGATAATGAAGCAGTAGAAAGAGAAATTAAGGAATTGATACCATTTACAACTGCACCCAAAATAATAAGATACCTAGGAATAAACCTAACCAAAGAGGTGAAAGACCTATACTTCTAAAACTATAAAACAGTGATATAAGAAATTAAAGATGACACAAAGAAATGGAAATACATTCCATGCTCATCGGTTGGAAGGACAAATATTGTTAAAACATTTATACTATCCAAAGCAATCTACACATTTAAAGCAATCCCTATCAAAATACCAATAGTATTTTTCACAGAGCTAGAACAAACAATCCTAAGATTTGTATGGAATCACAAAATACCTAAAATAGTAGAAGCAATCTTGAAAAAGAAAAGTAAAGCTGGAGGCATCACAATTCAGGACTTCAAGTTATATTACAAAGCTGCAGTGACCAAAACAGTATAGTACTGGCATAAAAACAGATATATAGATCACAGAACAGAATAGAAAACCCAGAAAAAAACCCCACATCTATATGGTCAATTAATCTTCAACAAAGCAGGAAAGAATATCCAATGAGAAAAAGACAGTCTCTACAACAAATGGTGTTGAGAAAACTGGACAGCAACATGCAAAAGAATGAACCTGGGCCATTTTCTTATACCATACACAAAAAATAAATTAAAAATGGATTAAAGACCTAAACATGAGACCAAAAACCATAAAAATCCTGGAAGAGAACACAGTATCTTCTTTGACATCGGCAGTAGTACACATTTTCCACATAGGTCTCCTGAGGTAAGGGAAACAAGAGCAAAATAAACTATTGGGACTACATCAAAATAAAAAGCTTCTACACAGTGAAGGAAACAATCAACAAAATTAAAATGCAACCTACAGAATGGGAGAAGATATTTGCAATGACATATTTGATAAGGGGTTAGTATCCAAAATCTATAAAGAACTTATACAACTCAACAGCCAAATACCAAATAATCTAATTAAAAAATGGGCAAAAGACATGAACAGACATTTTTCCAAAGAAGACAAAGATATGGCCAATAGGCACATGAAAATATACTTAACATCACTCATCATTAGGGAAGTAGAAATCAAGACCTCATGACGAGATATCATCTCACACCTGTCAGAGTAGCTAAAATCAACAACACAAGAAACAACAGATACAGAAAAGGAACCCTCCTGCACTGCTGGCGGGAATATGGAAAACAGTATGGATGTTCTTCAAAAGTTAAAAACAGAACTACCCTATGATCCAGCAATTGCACTACTGGGTATTTACCCAAAGAATACAAAGATACTAATAAAGGAATAGGTGGGCCCCTATGTTTATTGAGGCATTATTTAAAATAGCCAAATTATAGAAGTAGCCCAAGTGTCCATCAATTGATGAACGGATAAAAATGATGTGAGATACATACACACACACACACACACACACACACACAATGGAGTATTATTTAGTCATAAAAATGAATGATATCTTGCCATTTGCAATGACATGGATAGAGCTAGAGAGTATTATGCAAAGTGAATTAAGTCAGTAAGAGACAAAATACCATACGATTTCACTCATATGTGGAATTTAAGAAACAAAAGAAAGGAGCAAAGGGGAAAAAAGAGAGAGAGAAACCAAGAAACAGACTCTTACGTATAGAGAACAGACTGTTGGTTACCAGAGGGGAGGAGGTGAGGGAAATTTAAATAGGTGATGGGGATTAAGAGTGCACTTGTCATCATGAGCAGTGGGTTTTGTATGGAAGTGTTGAATCATAGCATTGTACACCTGAAACTAATATAACACCGCATGCTACTATACTGGAATTAAAATAAAAACTTAGAAAAAAAGTAAAATCAACAAAAGAAAAAAATTGGTAAATTAGACTTCATCAAAATTAAAAACCTTACATGTGCTGCAACCTATAGCTTCAAGAAAGTAAAAAACAACCCACAGAATGAGATACCACTTCACACACACTAAGATGGATAGAATCACTAAGATAGTAACAAGTATTGGTGAGGATGTGGAGAAATTGGAATCTTTATATATTGCTGTTAGGAAAGTAAAATGGAACATTCAGTTTAAAAACAGTCTGGCACACTTCTCCGAAGAAGACATACAAATGGCTAACAGACACATGAAAAAATGTTCATCATTATTAGCCATCAGGGAGATTCGAATCAAAACCACATTGAGATATCACCTTATACCA
>CM052886.1:106670670-106682534 GCA_028534135.1 Potos flavus
AGGGGAACCCTCTTCCACTGTTGGTGGGAATGAAAGTTGGTGCAGCCACTTTGGAAAACAGCGTGGAGATTCCTGAAGAAATTAAAAATAGAGCTACCCTATGACCCTGCAATTGCACTACTGGGTATTTACCCCAAAGATACAGATGCAGTGAAAAGAAGGGCCATATGTACCCCAATATTCATAGCAGCAATGGCCACAATCGCCAAACTGTGGAAAGAGTCAAGATGCCCTTCAACAGACGAATTGATAAAGAAGATATGGTCCATATATACAATGGAATATTATGCCTCCATCAGAAAGGATGAATACCCAACTTTTGTATTAACATGGACGGGACTGGAGGAGATTATGCTGAGTGAAATAAGTCAAGCAGAGAAAGTCAATTACATGGTTTCACTAACTCGTGGAGCATAAGGAATAACATGGAAGACATTAGGGGAAGAAAAGGAAAAGTGAAATGGGGAAATCAGAGGGGGAGACGAACCATGAGAGACTGTGGACTCTGAGAAACAAACAGGGTTTTAGAGGGGAGAGGGGTAGGGAGATGGGTGAGCCTGGTGGTGGATAATAAGGGGGGCACGTATTGCATGGAGCTCTGGGTGTGGTGCATAAACAATGAATCTTGGAACACAGAAAAAAAAATAAAAAAAGGGTAATAAATTTTAAAAAAGTCTGGCATTTCACCAAAAGATTAAACATAGGGTAACCATTTGATCTAGCAATTCCCCTTCTAAGTACGTACCCAAGAGAAATTAAAATATATAAAAACTTGTATATGAATGGTCTTATTAGGTAAAAAGTAGAAATGACACGAATGTCCATCAAATGAAGAGCAGATAAAGAAAATGTGGTACATTTAACCAATGAAATATTATCCAATCATCAAAAGAAATGAAGTACTGGTTCATGCTATAATCTATATGAACCTTGCAAACATTATACCAATAAGTAAAAGCAGCCAGTTACAAAAACCCATATTCGTATGGTTCCATTTATATGAAGGTTTCAGAATTGGCAAATAATAGGGATAGAAAAGTCATGGAGGGGCACCTGGGTGGTTCAGTCAGTTAAGCACCTGACTTCGGTTCAGGTCATGATCTCAGGATCCTGGCATTGAGCCCTGCATCGGGCTCCCTGCTCAGCAGGGAGTCTGCTTGTCCCTCTCCCTTTCTATCCGCCCCTCCCCCTGCTCATGCTGTCTCTCTCTCAGATCAAATCTTTAAAAGGAAGGAAGGAAGGAAAGAAGGAAGGAAGGAATGAAGGAAGGAAGGGGAGGGGAGGGGAGAGAGGGAGGAAGAAAAAAAGAGAAAAACGAAAAAAAAGGAAAGAAGAGAAAAAAGAAAATCATGGAGATAGAAAGCAGAATACTGCTTGTCTGTGGCTGGGAAGGGAGGCTGGAAGGACAATGGAGAGTGGCTGCTAATGGGACCAAGGTTTCTTTCTAGGGTACAATATTCTAAAGGTGACTGTGTTGATGGCTGCACAACTCTGTCAACATAGTAAAAAAAAAAATCACTGAACTGTGTACACTTTTTACCTTGTAGACAACACTGTATGGCATATAAATTACAGCTGCATAAAACTTTTAAGAATAAAAAAGGTAACCTAAAGCTTAAGCTTCTTTGCAAGCTTGAAAAAGTGAGACTTTACATACAGATCAATTGTCTTCAGAGCTCCTGAATGAAATGAGGAAGTCCACAGCATACACTCTCTACCTTTGACCTGGGTACCCACCATATGTGTGATGCTCAGGAGACTATTCAAAGAGACAGCCTTTCTTCTCCAGGAATGCATAAAACATAAAACAATGATAAGAGACATGGCAGGTCTTTTAAATAAGAGTTAATTAGAAATTCTCTAACCAATCTAGTGAAACTTTTTCTGTTTGGAAAGCAGTTCTTTGGTTTCATTTTTCAGTGCCTTAGAAGCCTAGAAAATAGTTCGTAACTAAAAGCATATATGTATATATGGCAGTTTGTCTCTATTATTTACACTGTGGTATATATAGAAACAGATCTACAAAGATTATCAAAAAGAAAGAATAAGGTAGAACTTTTTAAAATTTTTTTTAGAACTTTTATTTTTAAAGATTTTATTTATTAGACAGAGAGAGACAACACAAGCAGGGGGAGTGGGAGAGGGAGAAGCAGGCTTCCCGCTGAGCAGGGAGCCCAATGCAGGGCTCAGTCCCAGGACCCCGGGATCATGACCCGAGCGGAAGGCAAACACTTAACGACTGAGCCATTCAAGTGCCCCTAGGTAGAACTTTTAGTTGAATATTGTAGAAGAATTAAATCACTGTAAAACTAATCTTCATGCCCAAATTTTATTTAAAGTAATAGGTGTTTTAATTAATCTATGAATTAAGCCAACTATAAAAGCTGTGGTTATTTATAAAATACACATAGAATTGTACACCAGAAAATGTCATGTGAAAATATGAGCTAAAATCACCAAACTATCATTGCACTCCTCTCTAAACTGGCTCTCAGGAAGGTTCTGAAGATTGATGCATTGGGCCTTATTTATTCATTTTTTAAGATTTTATATATTTTGTCAGAGAGAGAGAGCACAAGCAGGGGGAGCGGCAGACAGAGGGAGAAGCAGGTTCCCCGCTGAGCAAGGAGCCGGATATAGGACTTGACCCCAAACCCCGGGATCATGACCTGAGCCAAAGACGGACGCTTAAACCAACTGAACACCCAGGTGTCCCAATGCACTGGTCCTTATGTAAGTGATCATCACAGGTTAACCTGTAATATCTCTGAGTTATCTGCTCAAAAGAAAATAGCCTAACACAGTGATTCCCAATGGGAGAGGATGAAATGGGGTGGGGGGTTAGATATATTTGAACTTTTCCAATATAGAAATGACTGCCCAGTTCCTCGAAGGCCAGTAGTCTCATGGACATGTATATATCAAATAAGTTCTCCAGGTAAATCTGGTATCTCTTCCTAACCCTTCCCTGCTAGCTTTGAGAGAATTTAGCCATCAGGGTCCTCCCTAGTTAATCTCAAACATTCAGAGGAAAACACTATCCTTAGACTTTTTCCACCATAGATAGTTTTATCTGTTTGAGAATTTCATGTGACTGAAACCCATACAGTATGTGAGCTTTTGTGTAAGCCTTCCTTCACTCAGCTGAATGCTCCTGAGATTAATCCAGGTGGTACCAGTAATCTGTCCTCTTTAATGCTGAATTGTATTTGGTTACATGAACATAACCAGTTTATTCTACTGATCGATTCCTGGGCTGTTTCCAGCTTTTGGTCATTATATTTTCAGTCCTTTTGGTTAAATACCTAGGATTGGAATGGCTGGGTCATAGGGTATGTTTAGGTGTTTTTTGTTTTATTTTTAAAGCAAGGGCTTTTCTTGTCACGGTACTATTTTACACTCCCAACAATGTGCAAGACCTCTAGTTTCTTTTTTTTTTTAATTTAATTTTTTCAGTGTTCCAAGATTCATTGTTTATGTACCACATCCAGTGCTCCATGCAATACGTGCCCTCCTCAATACCCACGAGCAGGCTCGCCCAACACTCCAGCCCCTCCCCTCCAAAACCTTCAGTTTGTTGCTCAGAGTCCACAGTCTCTCATGGTTCATCTCCCCCTCCGATTTCCCCCAATTCACTTTTCCTTTCCTTCTCCTAATGTCCTCCATGTTATTCCTTATGTTCCACAAGTAAGTGAAACCATATAATTGACTTTCTCTGCTTGACTTCACTCAGCATAATCTCCTCAAAAAGTTAAAGACAGAGCTACCCTATGACCCTGCAATTGCACTACTCAGTATTTACCCCAAAGACCTCTAGTTTCTTTTCAGTCTTGCCAACACTTGGTATTTAAGTCTTTAATTTTCTTCATTCTGGTGGATGTGTAATGGTATTATTATTGTAGTGTTAATTTTCATTTCTCTGATAACTAATGATGCTGACCATCCTTTCATGTACTGATTAGCCATTCTGACTCTTCTGGATATCAAATTACATGTATGCTAGACTTTTTGACATTGTCCCAGAGCTCTCTGAAGCTCTATTTATTTTTTTCCCAATGATTTTTTTCCTCTCTTCTTCATATTGGATAATTTCTATTGATTTACGAATACACTGACTTTCTCTTTTGTCCTGTATAATCTGCTGTTATTCACATCTAGTAGACTTCAAAAAATTCATATATTGTATTTTTCCATTCCAGAATTTCCATTTAGTTCCTTTTTTTTTGGATTTCTATTTTTCTGTTGAGATTTCCTAACTATTCATTCATTATGAGCATGAATAGTCTCCTTTACATCACTGAACATAGCTGCTTTAAAGTCCTCCTTGTCGGATTGAGAGCTTTGGAGGGGAGGGGGTAGGGGGATGGGAGAGCCTGGTGGTGGGTATTGAGGAGGGCACGTATTGCATGGAGCACTGGGTGTGGTACATAAACAATGAATCTTGTAACACTGAAAAAATAAAATAAAAGTATTTGGGGAAAAAAAAAATAAAGTCCTCCTTGTCTTCAAAATCCAATATCTGCGTCATCTCAAGGTTGGTCTCAGTTGATTGCTTTTTTATTGAGAGTGGGTCATATTTTCCTGTTTTATTTTGTTTGTGCATTTCATATAAGTTTGGATTCTTTCCTGGACACTGTCAATATTATGTACGAAGACTCTGGATTCTAAAATATGCCCCTGAAGAGGACTGATCTTTGTTTTGTTTGTTTTAGCAAGGAATTAACTTATTTGGCCTCGAATGGAGAACTCTTGGCTCTTGGGCAGCACTTCAATTCTTACTTCAGTTCTTCTAGCCTATTTGGTCTGGTTGAAGTAGAGTTCGACCACACTTGTGTAGTTCAGGGGTCAACTAGTGATTTAGGCAGTGTATACAGAAAATTTGTGGCTTTTGCTGTCTGCTCTCTGGGATACCTTGCTTTCCTGTAATTGTGGTTGTCCTGAAGCTTATTTTTCAAGCCAAAAAGATAGCAGGTTTTGTGAAGTTGTAGGCATCCCTTGGCCTGCCTTCAGGCTAAAATCTGTAAAAAGTGAAAAATTTCTCAAGTGCCATTTCTTCCAGAATCACTCACTAATGGTCATTCTCCAGTATCTTTAGGTTTTCGTTTTTATACTTTTTATTTTTCTATATTATTCGAGATAATAGTTGTTATCTGTAGGGAGCTGGCCTGAGAGAAACTTCCTCAGCCACTACTGGAGGCAAACCTGTCAGTACTTTTAAAAAATACATTTGCAATGCTCTAGGATCACTGCAGTTCACAGGTAGCAGGTAACTTTGCCATATGAATGCATACCCTGGATGCTATCAATTTGGTTATATATATACTAAGAAGTATCCGGTTTATAGAAGTTACATTTGTTATTATAATTATGTAATTTAAATAACTACAACATAAACCAATGGATTATGAGTACAAAGGGACCATTGTCATTTCTATGAAAACTGCACTGATTGGTTTCAAACCAATTTTTAAGATTTATTAAGTTGCTAAAAATTTCCTGTTGAAACTGAATTTCGTGAAGACAGTTATAAACTAAAAAAAAAAAATCACACAACTTTAGAAGGAATCTGCATTCACATAATTTCACAACAGTCATTAAGGTCTTGCTCTACTCTAAAGAAACAGAAACTCTAAAACTCGTAGACAATGAATGGGTATGGCTTATATAAAAGATACAACGGCAGATGATAAATCAGCAGATACATAAAAAAAAAAACACCCCAAAACCTGTCTGTATAAGATTGATGACTAAAAATATATTTATATATTTAAAATGAAATAAAAGTTCAACATGGAACTGAATTATATTGGTACCTGTAATGCTCCATTTTTGCTGAAGGATGAAACACACTGCATCAGTCGACTAAGCTCTTCAGAAACTGCTTCCACCACCTTGGTTAGAACTCGAGGTACCAATTCTTTGGAAATAGTGAATACCTGATGGAAGCATTTAAGGTAAGAAGAAATTATGCATTATGGGAACATTTCTTGACTTGAATTTGTTAAAAACAAAGAAATGCAAAAAACAAAGTAACTCACAGGTCTTCTAAGTCATATTTTTAAAGGATCATAATTATGAATGAAAGGTGGATATAGACTTATACTTTAGTTGCATTAAGTGATTAATGCCAAAACTAATCCTCTTAAAATATATTCACAAAATAATTCTGAAAGGTATTGTTGATGTCGACAAAGTAAAAATAGTTTCAAAGATTTCTTCTTCCTCTTGCCCGTTTCACAAAATGAAATATTATTTCTAAAGAATAAATTATAGAAATAAAAATATACTGTGTCAGTTTTTTACCACAATTAAAAGAAAAACATACTGGGTCAGACTCTTCTTAGATTAAAACAAACATCATATCATACTGGGCACTTTATTGTGTATTGGACAACAAAGTCCCCAATTTTACTATTTGCTAAATTTAATATGTATTTCCTTTCATTGACATAAAACATTATTTTCAAACTTTAAATTTTGATATTTTCAGGCTAAGAGCTATTATATTTGAAAATGTGGTGAAACATTTTACTATGCTGATTTATAAATTTGTCAAGTTAAGATCATGAAGGAAATACTAAATAATAAACATTATGAATGAAATTCTACTTTCAGTCACTGAGAGAAATTAAAAGGGGCTTTGAAAAGCCTAATACAAATCACGGTTACTGATAGCGAATATTAATAAAAGCTGCCTCTTTGAGAATCACCATGATCACTAAAAATGCCTACATATTTTGCAATTCTTCTGACTACCACCTGTTCATCTACGACAGAAATGCTTTCACTGACTGATGATTTAATTTTATACTCTAATTTTACTGGAAGCTAACATAATAAGAAAGCATTTGTATATCTTTGGTAAAATCATGATAAAAATAATTTTAAAATGTATGTGATAAATTCTTGCCAGAGTTAAATCATATATAAACTTTATATTTATAGAGAAATATATATGTTTTCCCTTATTAAGAAATGAAAACTATAGGGCCGCCTGGGTGGCAAGGTCATTAAGCCTTCGGCTCAGGTCATGATCCCAAGGTCCTGGGATTGAGCCCCACATCAGGCTCCCTGCTTAGCGGGAAGCCTGCTTCTCCCTCTCCCACCCCCCTACTTATATTCCCTCTCTTGCTGTCTTGCTCTCTCTGTCAAATAAATAAATAAGATCTTAAAAAAAAAAAGAAATGAAAACTGTAACATACTATATTTCTCTTTCTGCTCTAGTTGCTTCAAACATAGAGACAAATTTAGGAACAAGGTAGCATTCTCTGCTTCCTTTGGTTACTCTTTTGTTTTAGCCTGGATTATCCATGTTTTTCCAGTTTACCTTGACAACCTCTGATAATTTTGGATGAAGATAGTGGTATAAACTAAATACACCTACACCAGACATATACAGCTTAAAAGGCACTCAAGCAACAGTGGAAATTATCTAATGATAACCTCTTTGCTGGGCCCCATTTTATCTGGTCACCCATCAGTCTATGAGCTATAACAACTCTGAAAGTACTGGCAAAGCAGTGAGTAATGGATTGTGAAATTATAGAATAGGTAGTCATAGTGGTGATAATGGTGATAGCTGTGCCTCTTTTGATGCTCCTTAGAAGAGTCCTTCTAAGAAGGGTGTTAACAAAGGAGGTTAATGTAAAACTTAAGATAATAATGCTTCAAGTGAGGGGAAGTTTTAGCAAGAACCAGAGGCATCAACATCTACATGTACCTAAGTCAGCTGCTGATAGGAAACCATGCACCTGCTTCCTAACCTCAGCCTGCCCTTTCAGCCTATCTTTCTGACAAGTCTAGTTTTCTGGAATCCCAGCCACTATGTAAGAACACATTGCTACATGAATAAGACACCAGCGTTTATTTGTATCCTGGTTAAAAAGAGGTTAATGAATTTTCCAAGATAAAGGATTTAACATACCTTACATCTTTTCAATCTCTCTTCTCCTTACCTTTTGAACATTAATGAATTTAGTTTTAAACACACACAATTTCAGAAAAAACCTCTCAGAGTTAAAAAGCACGTGTGTAGAGTTGTGTTTTATTTATGCTCAATATACATTCTGAAGGGAAAAAAAAGACTACCATATAAACCACCAAATTTGCCTCTTTTTCTTTTTTCCAGTTACCCATATTTCTCAGGAACATCTAATGATAGCTTACCTCTGCATGCACAGCAATTATATTCACCAATGCTTCTTTTAAATAGTTTCTGACACCTGAAATCAAGATGAGGGAGGGAAAAAAGGCATTTAATAGAAACAAGCTACCCATCTCCCTTGATGGCATTACTGTGCACTATACTACTGCCTTAGAGTTTTCTAGGGAGAAACAGAAAGTAACACTACCACTGTCTATTTCCTTTTGAGGACCAAGTGGTAAAAGGACTATTTTCGTACAGGATAAAAGAAAAAAAGTTAAATTAGGCATTTTCTTTCATTGTTTTTCCATTTCTGTCATTATTTCTCTGAAACTGATGGTCAGTCTGTTTCAAAATTGAAATTTAAAACTTTCCTTCAGTTTCTTCATCTGTGTGTGTGTGTGTGTGTGTGTGTATGCACACACACATGTACATTAGCAGACCAAAAAAAAAAAAAAAAAGAAGATATTTACTAAAGCTTATAAAAGCTAAATTATCTATTATTTTATTTCCAAAGGTAAAAGTTAAGTTATGCAGAATGACCATTTTGATCTTAAAAAATTATTTTCTGGGAGAAACTACTGACACAATCTGATTCCATAAAGCAAGTTAAAGACTGGACAAAATACAAGATTTCGGGACAGTACAGAATTAACAAATACTACTTCACTCAAAAGCAGGCACTCAAAAGCAGGTGTGCACAAGATTTAACAGTATAGGAGTCTTTTTTTTTTTTTTTTTGAAGATTTTATTTATTTGACAGAGGAGACACAGTGAGAGAGGGAACACAAGCAGGTGGAGTAGGAGAGGGAGAAACAGGCTTCCCATTGAGCAGGGAGCCTGATGTGGGGCTCGATTCCAGGACCCTGGAATCATGACCTGAGCCGAGGCAGACGCTTAACGACTGAGCCACCCAGGCGCCCCTGGTACAGGAGTCTTAAGTCAGATTATCTTGGATCAAACCCCAGTTTCATCAGCTACAACCTATGACTTCTGGTAAGAAGACTGAGAGCCCAGTTTTCTCTTCTATCAGAGTATAAGAACAGTACCTATCTTGTAGGCTTATCGTGAGGGTTATAGTAGATAATTCATGTGATTAGTCCTCGTATCCACAGAGCTCAGTAAGAACTTTTATTACTATTATTTTGGAGGAAAAAAATGCAAAACAAAATACTACTTTACTGTAACTCTAAAGAAATTACTTTTACTTGGAGTGGAATATTACTTCAGAATGCCTCCTAGAATTGCAAATACTGAGAATTCCTTTTCTACAGAACAGAGAAAAGTCTACTGCATTGTAAAATCATGGATGTTAATAGTAAAAATATTAAGGAGAATCTTTTTCTATAATGTCATCTAAGCTACTGATTATTTAGAAAAGTTGAGATTAAAGGCCAAGAACTATAATCAACTTTCTGAATTGACATTTTCAGATTCTAAATATATAATGAACTTTTGGTTCCATTATATACTATGGTATATAAATAGGTACACTATTTTTCTTTTGAGGAGCCAATTTATACATACTTTGGGATACGAAGTTCAAGTGTTATTAATTCTGTTTTTCTGGTGGAAAAAATGAGAAAACTGTTGAAGAGCAAAAAATATAATTCAGAAATTAGTTGAAGTCAACTAAGTTGAAGTCAACTAAGGTACAACAAGTCTTATCTGGAAGGTAGGAGAGAAAAATATCAGGAACCTATTGTAAGTGAAAGTGAAATAGACTACCTTGTGCTCAAGACCAGAAAAGCTTTCTTCCTCTAAGAGAAAAGTCATACCACAGAGTTGTTACTGTGGATTGTTCACCTGCTATATATAGTCAGGGCAACAGGGAGACCTGACTGTGACATCTGTTTCTGATGGCTATGATCATCCCAGTCAAAAGGTCTCCTCTTGTTCCTTGTTCTTGGGACAGTTCTCTCAGGGTGAGCGGAGGAAAACAGGGAAGGGCTCTCCAATTCAAGGGTTCATAACCACTGTTCTCAGGTCAAGAATTTTTAAATTGCAATACTGTGAAAGACTAGCTCATACATACATACATACATACGTATGTACATACATACATACATACCATGTGTATAGTTACTAAAAACATAAGTACAATCTTAAGTCAGTGATGATGTAAGGAACTTAAGAGTAAGAAATTCATAGTCTCAGCTGTTCGTGAAAACCAGGGTTCTGTCACTACTCTCTCAACAAATGTCAGGAGTTTGGGTGCTAGCAATGTTCTAGCAATGATGATTAGAAATGGTAGGGCAGTTTTTAACTTCTAAAATTCTTCAATGTAAAAGAGAAGAGTGGGGCCAGAGTGCTGACTAAAAAGCAGAAGATTAAACTTAGAATAAAGCAAGCCAGTGTCACATGCTATCAACTCAACTCCCACTCTGACCCTGATAGGAAAAACATTTCCTGGCAAGAACCCATCAGACTGAGCATTACTAATAAAACACCCTGTAAAAGAGATAAATCTAAATTACTCAATATAATTCTAAAGACAAAGCTGTGAAGAACAAGAATAAAAGCACAAGATACTTTCAGCCACTAGAACTATATTGCTGTTGATAAAAAATATGAAAACAAAATCAAGCTTCCTATTTTAGGTTGACCATAGGTTTTACAAGGATAGTATGTTAGAAGGAACACATAGCCTCAACCTGAACAGACTGAGGGAAAAAAATTTCTATCTCTTGGAGACTTAATTTTTATGACAAGGACAAAATGAAATAATTGTACCACCCCCCCCTCCAAAAAAAACAACAACCACTTCAAGAGATAAGTGGTAATGTTGGAAAAAAAGAAGGAAAAAGATTTGTGGCCTTAGGAATGAATAGAAAGAGAGCTCTTGGTCAAACCACACGTCAAGTCAGTAAGGGTTCAAAAAGACAGCATTAAATTGAACACGTCTGAAAAATGCATGCTTAATTTGAGACAGAGATCTGTGAAATATTTTTATAACCTTCCAAAGCAATGCATATGCTGGTGTTAATAACTTAATAATAAAAAATTTTAAAATAAAAAATAATCATTGATTGCCTCTATAAAAAGCCATTGTGTTAAATACAGAGATAATTATTTTTATTGCATATTGGCTGAAATTGTTATTAGTTCTAAGGGAATGGTTAAAGTTCTCATTAATTCATTTAATATCAATTTGTTGAGATTCTACTCCATGGTGGACTCTGAAAGGCTCACATCAGAGGTAATGAGACATTAGGTCTTTCGAGTATGTGTATATCCTCAGTATGTGTTAAGACCTCAGTTTTAGTTATTAAATTTTATCTTAATGTACTGGTATTCACATATGTGTCTAAGTTGCATGTAGCAAACACGCGGTATGAAAGGGTTTTATATTGTAAAAAAAATCTTTGTAATACAATTTATACTAATTTGTGAAACATTCCTTGCAATTTCTATTTTTCTTAAGTTCTTGAAAGGTTAAAGAATAGTACTAGGGAGGGGTGGAGGAAGGGCACTGGACTTAGAGACTAGGCAGCGTCCGTATCTAGGGACTGAGGTCTGAAGGTTCACAAACATCAGATAAGATCTTTGTGGTCTTCCTAGTTAAGAATTTCAATTCCTGGGGGGGAGGAGCAAGATGGCGGAGAAGTAGGAGGCGGAGATAGTGACTGATCCCAGAAGTTCAGCTAGATAGTTATCAAACCACTTTAAACAACTACAAACTTAGCAGGAGATAGAAGAGAAGAAGAACAGCAACTCTAGG
>CM052886.1:106683034-106702509 GCA_028534135.1 Potos flavus
GATGGGCGAGCCTGGTGGTGGGTATTGGGGAGGGCACGTATTGCATGGAGCACTGGGTGTGGTACATAAACAATGAATCTTGTAACACTGAAAAAATAAAATAAAAGTATTTGGGGGAAAAAAAAAAAAGAATTTCAATTCCTTTCTCTTTACTCCACTCCACAGCCTGTTATCAGCCGAAGGAGAAACAAAACCAGTATCACACCCTATGTACTAGTCTACCCTCCCTAGGACCTATCCTACTCACTCAGGGGTCCACGCTGAGACTTTCAGATGTGTTTCTAAAAAATTAAACCTCTTGGGTTTAAGTGCCTGGTGAGTTTTCTGTTTTAAAATGTTGCTCCAAATCCAGCTGTAAGAGAATGTCAGTTCTTTTAAAAATATGTACCCCCAAAAGCCTATAACAATGGTAGGATGCCAGGGCTTGCCTTGCTTGCTCATGTGGTACTGGTGTCAAAGGACCTGATCAAAATACAGCTGACAGAAGGTAGCAATCTTCTTTTTGGTGGTGAGAGTGACAAATTTGCTCTTTACTGAGCTGGAAGAGGAAAGTACATGGAAATCATGCCGAAAGGACAGAAATTCAATTACTCAGAGTTGAAAGAAACAGATTTGGGTTTTGTAAAATGTAAAGTTGGGTCTTCCCTGTGATTTCACTGACGGCTGAGCTAACTTGCTTGAATGGAATGGGTTAGATTTGGAAAGCAAGAAAGAGGTAGTAAGAATACCAGGAAAGATCCCATAGCTGTCAGAGAAGAGCTGTACATAAAGTTTGTTATTAAAGTGCCTGAGTTCTTGAAGTGGATGGCAGAGTTTAAAGGGACCATGGGGGCAGGACCAGGATTTGATTTTTGGTTATGGTACTATTTTCAAAAGGTCTATGATGACTATGACAAAAGGATGATTTTGTAGTTAATTTTGGTAGTAACTTCCCACTACATAGTATTCTAGTTTTAGTATTATTAACATTAATGGTTGATGATGACTTTTAAGTTTATTGAGGTGACAGAAAGAACACTCAGTGTAAAGCCAGAAGACTTGGGATCAAAGTTCTGGCTTATCTATATACCAATGATATGGCCCTAGGCAAAAATCAGTTCACCTTTTATACAACAGCTTAGTTTACAAAATGTAGAGATTACAATGTCTGTTTTGCTATCAAAGCTGTTAGAAAAATGTGATATATATTTATCTCCTTATTCTTTAAATATTTGTTGTGCATCAGTTATGTACTAGGCACTGCCAGGTGGTGGTATACAAAAGTGAGCAAAACAGACATGGCCCCACCCTAAGAGAGCTTATGTTGGTGGTAGAGGGCATTTTGTAGATTACAAAGCAGTACACATATTTTAGGTACTTTTTAATGAAAAACATAAATAGTTGGGTAAAGCATATGATAACTAGAAGAAAGGCACCAATTTCTCTTTCTGAAACACATGGTTTAGAAGTTTGGATACTGTAATCCATCATGTAACCCCCTGGCTACAGCATAATTGTAGGTAAAGTTCTTTTGAGTGGCACCAGCAATCTCTGAAAAGCTAAATGTGCGTATTAGAACATGACAGCAGCAGACAGCCCAGATACAATATCAAACGTTACTGGGATGTGCAATTACTGGAGATTTGTCTTTGACTATACACTTATTTTGCTAGTTTACACAAAGTTCTCTAGAAGTTGGAATTTTAGTGGAACTGTTTTTGTCACACTTTGCATTGGTTTGGAAAGAAGAGCTGAACATAACATACTAGCAATGGTTAGGGAAGACATGACTTCTATAGCGACACCTGAGAAATGGCCTGAGTAAATCAGAATTATACATTGAAACAGAAGGCAGATGCAGGTGCTGACCTCAAATACTCATGTTACTTATTAACCAGTCACCTTGGGGAAAATTTCTGAACAGCTCTAATGTGTAGCTTTCTCATTTATAAAACAGAGATACCATTTATTAAATGAAATAATATTTCTAAGAGGCTAACAGTGTATCTGTCAGAGAGCAGGCAGTCAGCAAATGGGAGGCAGTATTACTGGTTACAACCAGCTGACTCTCCCTTGTATTTCAGAGGTGCTACACTTAGATCACCTCTCATGTCCTCTCAGAGCCAACTCCCTCTTCTCCCACTGCAGCAGCTTTCCATTGATTTATATGACTACTTAATTAATAACTATCTACCCTGTTAGACTGTTAACTCCACAGGCATAGGCATTGCCCTCCATTTACCACATCTTTGTATCCTCACTACCTATCACAGTGGCTGGTCTGAGGCACACATTCAAAAATATTAATGAACGAAGAAAGAAGGCAAACACCATGTATATGTTGCTCACTAGTAAGTTCCCTTAACCCTCTTAAATAAAGTGATAAGGGAATGAATGAGTGAACAAATACATCAGAGAAAAATTTTAATGTATGTAGGATTCTATAATATATAATTTTGTACTTGAGCCATCATCCATTAAAAATGTAAATGCCTCAGTTTATGTGTAAAGGAGATACTCTCTGCTAAAGCATGCATCTCTGACTTCTCGTAAGTTTCAAGAAAACAAAAACAGTCCTGCTGGAATAATTTTGTAGGATCCATTTGAAAAATGTAATTTGAATAAATTAAGTATAGCAGAATAGAATACTGCTGGTCTAAATACATGTTTTCCAAATACACTTTGTTTTTCTGGCTCTATACTTAATTAGCAAATAGCTTATTTCAAATAATAAACCTTACATTTATTGGGTGCTCACTATATGCTAGATACTCAGGAAGAAGCTCGGATATATTAGAACATAATGAACACTTAGTAAATGTGTTAGGAAACCAGGGCAGGGTTTTAGCCTTAGCTCCAACAATAAGTGGGCCATAAATACCACATTTACAGTACTACTAGGAAACGAGCTGTCCATGTGAACAGTGCACACAAAAAATAAGGCTAACTGACTTGTTTCTTGGAGTTACAAATGTTACATTATTATGATGTAGTAATAAGTATTGTTTTTAAAAAGGTTCCCCTTAGATAAACCCCCACAACTTTCCAAAGGAATGAGAACAACTTCTAAGTATTTACAATATGTATCTCCTCTACTTTCTGAATATAAAATTAGAATGTGTCATGATATTTGACCAAAAAAGTGTCCCCACCCACACAGTATCAATCTAGACTATCACTTAGCAATTAGTCTAGTAGCCCAGTGTGGAAATTCCCCATGGAGAAAACAAAGCTCATCTCTGCTCTGAGCAAGAACCTGTGGACTTCTTCTCGCAGGGTGGGCTTCCTGTAACTGGGTCTGGACCACGTACCATCTTCTCCAATAATTAAGGTCTTTATTTTCATACATGAAAGTGGAAAAGAAGTATTTTTTTCTTGCTGTATTTGTCAGTTTCTTCTTTTAATCAAATAAGGAGGGGCAGTTGGTTTTGGAATAGGCATATTACTAAAAATATTTATTGAGTGCCTATTACTATTACATGCCAGACTCTCTTCCAGGTGCTGGGAATATGGTAGTGACCAAACAAAACAAAACGAACGAACCAACCAGACAAAAAACAACTTCATAAGAAATAAAGCCCTTCTCCTCACAGGGCATACATTGCACATGGGAGAGAGCCTTACATTGTCTCTAAAATGGCACAAGACAGCAATTATATGAAAGAAAACTGTTCAGCAAACAGTAAAACCCACATCGGTAAACAGAGGGCTTCTCTTTGATGAAATCCTCAGGACTGTTTATGAGAAAACGGTCCCCTGACATGTTGAAAGGATTTTAGTGTTATTTTTGTGCCAATCTCATGGAATAATACCTAGCAATAACGTATACCAGATAATGTACGGATGTGTATGGAATGAATTGGATTTACATCTTAGCTGGAAAATCAGCTAATTCGTTGGAGCTTCAGGTTTTCTTTGAAATGGGAAAATGTTTTATATGTTAAAAAGTGTTATATAGGCAGATTTGATTCTTCTTATAATTAATAATTTTGGACAAACTGCTAATCAGACTTCTCTAAAGAATGTCCATATTAAAAAACAGAATAGTGAACATTTTTGATCAACCTTTCTTCTTGATTTTTTATTCTGAAAAAACATCAAATACTCATCGAAAAGAATTAAAACACAGAAGTATGTTTTCATAATAACAAAAGTCCAATAAACTCCTTCATCCTTCTCCCTAGTTTGGTATGTATTCTTCCAAATCTCTTCCTATGAATATAAATTTTTCCCCCTCAAAAATGAGATTACACTACACATTCCTCCTTGAAACTTGCTTACTTCATTTTGTAATAAATCATAAACATTCTTCCATGACAGTGTATACATATCTACCTTATTATTTTCAATGGCTGCCAGGTATTCTGTTATGGATGTACCATAATTTATTCTATATTTATTCTAATCTATTAATTTTATTCCATTCATAATTTATTCTCCTACTATTAGACAATTACATTGCCTTTCAGTACATACTACTGATAATGCTGCAATGAATATCAATCCTCGTATTTTTTTTAATCCTAGTATTCTTATAGAATAATTTATGTAAGATATTTTCCTAGAAATGGGATTGCTGAGTCAAAGGTTTTTAGTTTTGATCAGTTCTGCCAAGCTGTCATTCAAAGCCATACAAAATTGTAACTCTGCTTCTTCTTACCTTTTTATTTTCTTAACTTGGATTCTCTAATTACAATAATTAATAACTATAATATATGCTCCTCCTCAATTATGATGACAAACTTTCCATTAGAACACTAAAATAAAATCTTAACCAAAACACAAAGATCAAAGGAAATTTACTAAAATTTACACAAGACTTATACTCAATCTAACTATACAAATACTGTCTAAAAAGGAACTAGAGAGAAAAGAGCACTGCTCGATTACAGAAAGCAACTGCTATAATATTTGAACCCATACCAAGAATGCAAACTTTTCCATGAAGCATTTCCTGTCATAATTGGACAGACGACTCCTTTAAACACAGACTGATTTCAAGGTATGCTGCCTAATGTTGTTTTGAAACATGATATTCTTCAGTCAATTCTATAAGAAATCAAACTTTGGAAACTCTGGAGATACTACCTACTTTATAAACCACATTTCCTGTTTTTAACCCCTGTGCTCTAAATCAGTTATCAGTCCTAGTCTACAGATAAAAATAGATTGAAAAATACTATAAATATCCCACAATGTACTTTTTTTGGGTCAAACTGAAACACTACATGAAAGAACTTTGGGGTATTTTTTTCTAAATAAATTATCTATTCAATTACACTCTGAAGGCACATTATTGAAATTACTGCCTATTAAAAAAAGGTAACCAGGAACTATCATTATTGGCAGACAGACAGAAAGGCCTAAATATTTTGCAACAAAATTAGTTTTTGTTGGACTAGAGAAAGGGTTTTAAGTTCCAGGTCTTCATATTTTAGTTGGCTCATTCCTAAATTGATCTCTTTTTCTAAACTGATAAATGTCTTTTGCCATATCAGAGATTCTTAAAATGAACACTTGAGGAGAGGATACCTTTCATATTAGTATGTGAACGAATAATCTCAACCTTTACAGTTCTCTATTTTCTTTCTCAGGATATTTTTTTTTTCTGGCTTTAATTAATATGATCTCCTAGTTCTTAAATATGAATAGGAAAACTCCATCTTTTGAAAATATAAAATACTGCCAGCACTGAAAATAAGAATAAAATTATTTCATGGCTTATGTTTTCCATTTGTAAGAAAGGATTTATATTCATAACAGTTTAGCATTCATATACATCATAGACAAATAGCTTTCAAGACTCAAAAATGAGCAAGGATATCACAACGTCTCCCATTTCAAAGTTAAAGTCTGATTGGTAAAACAGATTATGAATTACACTAACATAGAATACTACAGAACACTTTACACATTTAGCATAGAATATCAGTTTCATCATTTGAAACATGATACATGGATTTCAGACGTAAAGGTAGACATTTAATCAATTTAACATTAGCTGATAAATCAAACTCATTTGTTTCAATTTAGCCTTTTGGCAGAAAAAATTTTTTTCATTAGAAGGCAACTTCAATTAGCAAAATGAAAAAGACAAGAAAATAAAATTCATTCTATCTATGCAAATGGATGCCTTTTGTTTTACACTTGCAATGTTTTATTACATTTGTATATAACATCTCATAAACAGGTCTGTATAACTGTTCAATTTCAAAATCTCAAGTTTTTTTTTTAAATAAGATGACACTGATTAAATCAAAACTAATAAATGCTTATGAGAGAAGCCAGGCTGAAGAACATGGCACAAAGAGCCTGACTGTTTGAGTTAGAATCCTGGCTCCCCTAGTTATCTGTGTGGGCCTCTGTGATTCACTGAACACACACACAGAAAATGCTCTACCAGTCTGACCCATGATAGGTGGTACCGTCCATGTTATGGAGCAGCTATAGCATTCCTATAACTGGAGTCACCACTGTGGAGCACAGCAAAGAAATAATAAGGTAAAGTCCCTATTCTCAACATATGGTTCCATATACAATTTAAGAAATAAAATCTGTTCCAGCCATTAAACTAAAAAAAAAAATGTTGAAATTAAAAACAATGAAGTCGTAATAAAATTGAAGGCGGAAAAAAATATGAAAAGCCAATAGCTAACTTGGATAAGAAATTTTTTTTTTAATTGAAGTACAGTTGATAAAAAATGTTACATTAGTTTCAGGTGTACAACATAGTGATTTAACAACTCTAAATATTATGCTATGATCATAAGTGTACTTATCATCTATTACCATACAACACTATCAAAATACCATTGACTACATTCCCCATGCTATACCTTTCACCCCTGTGACTTATTCATTCCATAGCTGGAAGCCTGAATCTCCCACTTCCCTTCACTAATTTTGTCTATCCTCTCGTCCCTCCCCCTTCTGGCAAACAACAGTTTGTTCTTTTTATTTATGGGTCTGTTTCTGGTTGTCTGTTTTTAGATTCCATGTATGGTATTTGTCTTTCTGTGTCTGACTTATTTTACTCAGCGTAATATCCTTTAGGTCCATCTGTGTTGTCACCTCACACCAGTCAGAACAAGTAGTATCGAAAGGACAAGAAATAACAAGTACTGGTGAGGATTTGAAGAAAAGGGAACCCTTGTGCACTGTTGGTGGGAATGTAAATTGGTGCAGTCACTGTGCAAAACAGCATGGAGGTTCCTCAAAAAATTAAAAATAGCAATAACATACAATCTAGTAATTCCACTACTGGGTATTTACCCAAAGAAAACAAAAACACTAATTCAAAAAGATATATGCATCCCTATGTTTATTTTAACACTATATACAATAGTCAAGATATGAAAGCAACCTAAATGTCCATCTATAGGTGAATGGATAAAGAAGTTGTGGTGTGTACACACACACACACACACACACACACACACACACACACACATATCCAGGAATATTACTCGGCCATAAAAAAGAATGAAATTTTGCCATTTGTGATAAAATCTTATAACTATTTCAATAAGCATCTTTTAAGCCTAACTATGATAATTAAAACTACTAAGCCCTGGGTTTTGTAACTGCTGGAAATGAAACTGAAGAAGTAGCATGGCAAGGTAGAAAGGGCTTGGATGGTGGCATCTGACTTAGACAAGCTGTTTTTGTATATTAGCTTACACTTCCATTATCTGTAATACTGCTTTAAAAGCTTATTGTAAAGACTACCAACTACAAAGGCACAGGAGCTCAATAGTAGTAAGGAGAAGGAGCAGGAGAGGTAGTAACAATGACTCATTTCATTGCTAGGATTTTGTTTCTTTGACTCTTTTTAACAACATCTTCATTTCAATATTTGAATTCTAAGTTATTTTTCCTCTTGAAAAATGTTATTAGGAATTATTCAGTTGTTTTTCCATCTTCAGTATCAATGCTCACTTTTATCACTTTACCAAATTTGTTGCTTATGGAAGGCTCTGGTACAGTTTTATCCAAAAACAAATGCAACAACCCCTTTATTCTTTCTGATACTTTTATCATTATTATTATAACCTTTATAACTCTGCCATACATTGACATGATCCAGTATAAGTCACTGTCAGGGAAAAGGAAAACTGGATACATATACTGTCCTTTTGGCAAGCCACCACCTGTTTCTTCAGCTGGTGTAGGACTGTGAGATCAAAGCCTATGAGCTGTCACTCAGGAAAAGCAGCAGCTCTCCCTCTTCTGACCTGGTTAGGTATGCCTCTGACAGAAAAAGGCACAAAGGCCTTTTTTAATCCAATTATTTATAAAATATTAGGATATGCAAAATTATATAGTATTGTTATCCCTCTGGTCTGACTCATCTCCTATACCCCAAATACTTCTCCAGTAAGAGTGATAAAGTTAGAATTTGAAGACAGAGGATAAACACTGAGGTCCTAAGTCTAGTACCTTGAACAAGTCTGATTCCTTTTCTGATTCTCCATATTTTAAAAATCAGCTGAATGAGGAAAATAAAATCTTACCCCAGTGGGGTTGTTGGAAGGATAAAATGTGATAATGTATGTAAAAATAAGTTAAACTGTAAAATATTTTTATTTAAAGATGGACCAAGGGAGGGGCGCCTAGGTGGCTCAGTTGGTTAAGCATCTGCCTTTGTCTCACGTCGTGGTCCCAGGGTCCTGGGATCAAGCCCCACATTGGGCTCCCTGCTCAGTGGGGAGTCTGCTTCTCCCTCTGCCACTCCCCTTGCTTGTGCTCTCTCTTGCTCATTCTCTCTCTCAAATAAATAAATAAGATCTTAAAAAAAAAAAAAAGAACCAAGATATGCAGAAAGGGAGGTGGGGGGAGGGATGGTGTATCTGGGTGATGGGCATCAAGGAGGGCACATGATGTGATAAGCACTGGGTGTTATACGCAACTAATGAATCATTGAACACCACATCAAAAACTAATGATGAATTTAAATTTAAAAAAAGAAAAGGAAAAATGGACCAAAATGAATATCTTAATAAATTTATCAAGTTTTCAATATGAACTAAAGCAAAATGATGTTTGGTATTTTATTTTTAATGTTACGAGCTTAAAAATGACAAAAATGGGCCTGCCTTACGTGTTCCCATTCGCACAGTTATGACTTAAATAGTATGTCACCAGGTTCTCTCTCTTGCTGCTCCTAAGGCAGTGTACACTACACACAAGGTGTGACCTCCATTTCTATAGGTATCCATTTGCTAAAACATTCATTTGTTCAAACATATGTTGAGAATCCATTATGTAAAAGGACTTCCTATTGTGGGGACCCCAGTAGTGACTAAGGCATGGTGCCCGCCATCAAGAGGCATAGTGTAGTAGAGTAGTCTCCAAACTTTTTTGATTATGCAAGTTACAGGTCAAAAATTTTTAAGCCCTCTTGATATAAGATTATAATGTATAATATATAACCTCTGATTTATACAACTATGTGCCACTATATAAATATATTATTATACTGTAACAAATACATGTAATATATACATTTATAAAACATAATTTATACCTATATATGTACATTATATATTCATGCATTATAAATATGAAAAACAAATTAGAAAAGGAGATAAAAAGGAAATAAAACTTATTTTATTAGTTTAAATAAGCTAGGTTATGCTAAAGTTAAAAACAACCCCAAAATATCAGCTTAACATGAAAGCAAATGTACATGCTTGGGAGATATGTCCCATGGGGGTCAGAGGGGTCTGATCTCTGTAGTCATTCATGGATCTCAGCTTATGGAGGCTTCACCTTAAGGTAAGTTTTTTAAGTTTTACATTTAACAGATAAAAGTGTTTTTAAACTGAAATCACAGTGATTTAAAGGTCTGAATCTAAATTCACTTTATTTAGATACTTGGATTTAGTGACTTTCATAGCTGAAAAGTCCTACACAAAGTATTAAACAAAGATAAACACTTGAAAAAGGTACACAGTTGGCTGCACTTACTCAATCATGATACTCTGTTCTCAAGATTTTTAAGTTTGAAGTTTCCCCCCTGCTTTTTTAAAATGTATTTGACAGAGAGAGAGAGAGATCACAAGTAGGCAGAGAGGCAGGCAGAAAGAGGGGGAAGTAGGCTCCCCACTGAGCAGAGAGCCCGATGCAGGGCTCGATCCCAGGACCCTGAGATCAGGACCTGAGCCGAAGGCAGAGGCTTTACCCACTGAGCCACCCAGGTGCCCTGCACCCCCTTTTTTAAAAAAGATTTTACTTATTTGACACACAGAGAGAGATCACAAGTAGGCAGAAAGGCAGGCAGAGAGAGAGGGGAAAGCAGGCTCCCTGCTGAGCAGAGAGCCTGATGCGGGGCTCGATCCCAAGACCCTGAGATCATGATCTGAGCCGAAGGCAGAGGCTTTAACCCACTGAGCCACCCAGGTGCCCCAGTTTTCCCCTCTTTTAAAAATTAAGTATAACTTACAGGCGCCTGTCATAGCGGAGCCCTCTAGCTGAGAGTGTCTGAGGATCTGCGGTCAGTTTACTGAGCCTATTAATAACCCTTGTTGAGACTCATGTTGTTGTCATGTCCTGTTACTTCCACCCCCACCCCCACTCTATCTCTGTTTGTAAGGAATGTGGCCTATGATACCTGGTCCAGATTTACAATGTGAATTTGGTCATTATGGTCCTAAAGTTGATATGTATGTTCCACTTAATTTCTACACCTACCATCCAAGAGGATTTCCTTATGTTCAACTTGAAGATATCTGTGACACTAAAGATGCTTTACATAATTTAGACAGAAAATAGATTTGTGGATGCCAAAATGAAATACAGTTTGTACAAGGGGATCAGAAGACTCCAAATCAAAGTGAAAACCAACTGTACACTGAATGTGTACAGTTCTTTACACTATGATGATGACAGATACACATGTTCTAGAAGCTGAAGTTATAAAAGAAGATCAAGAAACCAGTATCTTGATTACAACCATAGGAGATTTTAGGGGCCCTGGGTGGCACAATCAGTTGAGCATCCACTCTTGGTTTTGACTCAGGTTGTAATCTCAAGGATGTGAGATCAAGCCTGCTTGGTGCTCAGCACAGTCCGCTTAAGATTCTCTCTCCCTGTCCTTTTGCCCCTTCCACTCGTGCTCTCTCTCTCTTTCACTAAAATACATGCATACATACATATATACATAGAAGACTTTATAGTCTTAGAAATAGACCAGCTGGAAGACCATGGCATAGCAGAAACCATTCTGACAAGGATAAGATTTGAACACTGAAACTGATCTTTTTCAAGATCTAAATCCAATTCAAGACCATCGTCCAAGTCCCAGTTTAAGAAAGAAACGAAGGCCAAATCACATTCTAAGTCTTCATCTCATACCAGAACTAGAGGCACTTCTAAAACAGAGTCCAATATATATCATGTCTGGCTCAAGGTATAAAAAGAAATCAAGGAAAAAGACCCACTTAGATCCAAATCTAGTCAAGATCACAGTCTAGGTCTAGGTCAAAATCTAGATCAAGGTCTTAGACGAATCTTTAAGTTCAGTATAAACTTGATATTTTTAGGCATGTATCATTATTTTACTCAGTTTGGTTTACTTAAATTATCATGAATACAATGTTGCAATGATGCTTCTCAGTTTTCCTTGTACCAGGCAAATGGTTATAATTAAAATGATATGCTGTTAAGAAGCCATTCTGAAGAGTCCAGTTTATTTAATGTTATGGGCAGCTACCAATTTGTGGTCTGTATTTTTACAAAGATTCTCCCTTTTTATGCTTGAAGTATTGGTGAAAAGATGTTGGTTGACCATAATTTGTAACACTGTTTTATTAAAAATAAACTTTTATACCCATGTTTGGTAGAACTGTTAACACAGAAATATAGCTCGCTAATAAGATAGAATGAAACAAAAGTGAAGGTATAGCTACAGTATAACAACTGACTGGTCAGACACATCTAAGTTCAGGGTGGACCTTTCTGTCTTGTTAAGCTGTCTAGGTCCCTGATGATAGTTAATTTATGATGAAGCATGGAACAGTGTTTTTTGTTAACTATCTTGGGAAATGGTGTCAACTGGGTTAAGTAGGATTTTGGAGAAGATTGAGTTTTTGACCGAAACATGGAACTTTCACTGTTTTTTTCTGGTTTCTATGAAGATTTGGAACATATAAACATTGGAAGAACTCACCTTAAAATCTGAATAGGTCAATGATAGCAGAAAAATTTTAAGGGGAAAAAATGCTCTTCTATAGTTACTCTAAACTTTAAGGACCATTGTTGGTCATATTGCTTAGTGAATGAATTGTTTCAAAGTAGGTTTAGGTTTAATGGATAGTGTAAAAGAAGTGAATTTTGATGTTTACAGCACTCAGTCTGTAAATTTGAATCAAAATTTGCCTACTACTCTATGAAGGAAGCTTGTTCTTCACACTTGTTTATTTCATGTGAGGCAAGTTGAAAGATTAATACTCCCATTCTAGGTGATTCTATGGTGACATGAAATTTAAAATATTTTGGAAAAAGCATTAATTTTAAGTAAGAGTCATACTTCTGAGTTTGATTATCAATGTAGTACCTGGAAGTAACTGACTAAAAAAAAATAATACTTCAACCATTTATAATTTCTAGCATTTCTCTGAGAGATCATTTGGGGGGGGGGCAATAAAAGTGACATGTCCAATCTCACTTCAGAATAAAAGCTAGCATCTTTAAACATTTTAGATTGCTTGCTTGAAGGTGTTAAGTAAGAAAAATACTGTGGGGAAACAATTCCTTATAGAGGGCTGCTTTTTTCAATTTTGGTTTTAGTAATGTAGGCCTTGCCTATAAAGAACAAAAGATAGTTTTGAAATACTGTTTGTGGAATGTGTTTAAAGGATTGATTCTGGAACTTTTGTATATTTGAAAGTATTTCTTATTTATTTATTTATTTATTTGACACACAGAGAGAGATCACAAGTAGGCAGAGAGGCAGGCAGAGAGAGAGGGGGAAGCAAGCTCCCCGCTGAGCAGAGAGCCCGATGCGGGGCTTGATCCCAGGACCCTGAGATCATGACCTGAGCCGAAGGCAGAGGCTTTAACTCACTGAGCCACCTAGGCGCCCCTATTTGAAAGTATTTCTAACTTTCATTTCTTTACTGTTTGCAGTTAATGTTCATGTTCTGCTATGCAATCATTTGCACGGTTTTTAAATTTTTTAGATTTTCCTAGATGTACAGTTTAAACAACAAAAGGTCTATTTAAAATTGTAGCAGTAGTTTGCAGTTTCCAAAGAGGAAAATTGTGGGGTTAAACTTTGTATTTTCTAGCTTCTAAAAAGGAATTTTTAATGTGTTCTTTTTAATAAATATTGTGTAGAACCTTTAAAACATCAATGTTAGGATCAAAACAAGACCCAGCTTATTTTCTGCTGACTGTAAATTAAGCAAACATGCTATAATAAAAACAAAATGAAGGGAAAAAATTAAGTATAACTTATAGTAAATATATAAATCTTAAGTGTATAACCTGATGATTTTTTACATTTGTATACAAACATATAACCACTATCCAGATCAAGAGACAGGATACTTATATCTAGCATCCCAGCAGGCTCTCTTGGTAGTCCTTCCCAGACAATATCCCTGTCTAAAAGATAATCATTATTCCGATTTTTCTCTCCATTGATCTGTATATTGGCTTTCATAGAAATGAAATAATGGACTCATACAGAAGCAGACAGTATTCTTGTGAATCTGGCTTTTACCCCTCAATAGTATATATAGCATTAATGTTGTTGCATATAGAAGAGTCTGGTCATTCTCACTATTACACAAATCTCACTGTATGACCAACACCACGATTTATGTATCCATTCTAACTGCTGATAGACATCTGAATTGTTTTCAATTTTTAGCTATTTTATTTAAAATAAAATGTAAAAGATTTTATTTATTTGTCAGAGAGAAAGCTCAACCAGGGGGAGCAAGAGGCAGAGGGAGAAGTAGGCTCCCTGCTGAGCAAGGAGACGGATGCAGGACTCGATCCCCGGATACTGGGATCATGACCTGAGCTGAAGGCAGGCACAACCGACTGAGCCACTGAGTCTCAATTTTTAGCTATTTTATAGAGCTGCTATGAATATTGTTGTTGTCTTTGGTAGGCATAAACACTCATTTTTCTTGGGTAATAGAACTGGGTCATTGCAGAAATGCAAATTTATCTTTAGAGGGCACTGCCAGTTTTCCAATGGTGAAAGACTGTGTGCGTCACCAAAAGCACTTTATTGTCAACATTAACTTAAGTATAGTCTTGTTGGATATGGGCACACATGTCCAAAAGTAGCACTTGCACTAGTTAAAAAAAAAGGGGGGGGGATTTGTTATACATTTTCCTTAGCAGAAAAAAAGCCACAGTACAAAAATCAAAAAAGAGAAAAAAGTCCAAGAATATACACCAATTTTTCTTTTCATTAATACAACCTAACTTGTACTGTAGAGTACAAGAATATTAATCTTATTCATATCCACCATATTTAAACTCCCTCAAGGTGGCTTTTTGTGATTTCATAAAACCTATTATTAAGCTCCTTCAATACAAAAACTTGCTAAAAGTGATATGCATTCTACATATAATTCTTAAAGTTCTTGTTACTATAATCATAGGTTGTCACGCCATTTGCAATCAGAAATGACAGCAATTTCAAAAATTAAAAATGGGTTTTCAAATATATATTTATGAATTTACCTTGGTTGTCATTCAAACATTTTTATAGTATTGGACATTATCACAAAATTGAAGTAAATTGATACAAAAGAAAATACATATCCCAAGTAAATATCTCATACAATATAAAGACTTTATTAACACTATGTTTAATTTACTCCTATAGACACAAACTGCTTTGTTGATGTCTATTGTTCCAATCACTTAAAACTTAGCCTCAGACTGAGTTTTGGATTCAAACTGTATCACTGTTGGACTGTTTATACAGAGTTTACCACATTAATTACCTTGCTGAAAAATGATAAACTGAGGCAGAAAGAGAAAAGTTCCAGTTATGTAGATCACATGGTACTCCAGGGCCCTCAATAATCCTTCACTTGGGCTGGGTTTACTCAGCTCTGGAGGGGAGGATGTGTCAGGTCTCTGAGCCCCTCTCAGCCCTGTCAGTTTCCCTTCTAATGGAGACTCCCAGGAAATGTTCAAGATGTTGTTGTTGTAAAAACCCATACTCAAAAGTTTTCCACTGTGATGTTCAATAGTTATCAAAATGGCTTATCATTAAGTTGTACTAAAGTATTTTTGGGGGGGTGGCTTTTTGCTGCTTATTAAGACAAGATGGTTAAGGAAGTTGCATATAATTCAGCCATTAAGTATTTACTAAACTGTTTATCTCTGAGGCTCTCTCCTAGTACCGGGGAGAGACACAGACAAAGATGGCATTTCTAACCTTGGTTGATGACATATTAGAGGAGATGAAAAAGAATTGTTCTATGGTTTAGCTTTCTCACAACATTCTATAGGTGTGTATCTTCTATTAGAATGAGTAAATTCATTTGTCTTTTCCATTCACTTAGCACAGTTTTTGAGTACACGGTTTGCCTGTGGTGCTTTCTCAAGTGGCTTCAGACTTGGTAGTGATGAATGCACATGGCCTTCAGGGAGGCTCAGGTGGGAAGCTCAGGTTGGGTTAGGAGAGCTCCAGCAGATCAGAAGCTCAGAGCAGGAGACAGGGGAGTGCAGGTGTAGCTGAGTAAGGGCTAGCAAAGCCAAGTGAGGACAAAGAGATATATCTGTAAAGGTATTCCGAGGGGGAAGTTACAGGAGCTAATGACCAGATTTGTGCATATAAAAACCTTAAGGAGGACAATAAACAACAAAGGCTTAGTTCTAAACCAACAGTTCTCAAAATTTTTCCCTTTCAATCCTAGCCACAGTAGAGGCAGATGAATGGTATTGCTTTTAATGAAACTATAAACATATTGGTTTTTGGTTTTTATAGACTATCATGCCAGAAACAAATTTATAATATTGTAATGGTATGGCATAAAGAGAATATTTGAAATACATATTTTTCACTTCTTCCTATAAGTCAGCAACTAGGAACCTTAACTTACTCCATTACCACCCCACATGCAGAAACACAAAGAGAAACAAAGAAATTAAAAAACAAACAAAAAACCCAGGAAGGCAGGTTAGGGAATGTGGGCATTGGAAGTGAATAGGAAAATAGAAAAAAATTCTCTTAACATCTTCCTATCCTTTCCATGTTGTCTTTTTTTTTTTTTTTTTTAAGATTTTATTTATTTACTTGACACAGAGAGAGAGATCACAAGTAGACAGAGAGGCAGGCAGAGAGAGAGGGGGAAGCAGGTTCCCCGCTGAGCAGAGAGCCCGATGTGGGGCTCGATCCCAAGACTCTGGGATCATGACCCGAGCCGAAGGCAGAGGCTTTAATCCACTGAGACACCCAGACGCCCCCCATGTTAAGTCTTCTGACCTCCTATCGATCCCTGGCTTTTTTGTAATCTCTCTTGCTCTCTTTAAAGTCATCAAAATATAATGCAAGATATAAGGCAATTCCAGAGAGCTATCCTGACCCATCTAAGCACCAAAAGTAGTTTCAGAGCTGAAGTATGGCCAATTAGACTCTAGGTGTGTTGGGATAGGGGCACATTATAGTCCTGCAGGAGAGGTAACAACAAGCAATAATAATTTTAATAATGATTTTCAATAAAAAATAAAAAAGGAGATAAATAAAAATAAAAAAGGAGACCATGTATACACAGACGCACAGACACACAGACAGACACACACACACACACACAGCATTTAGGTATTTCCAGTATAAAGTAGCTTCCAGGTTTTTTTTTTTAAGACAACTTATCTGTCCTTAATTTCACTATTGTTATTTTAATGCCTTCGATTCTGTTTTTTTCCCCCAAATACTTTTATTTTATTTTTTCAGTGTTCCAAGATTCATTGTTTATGTACCACACCCAGTAACACATCCAGGTTAAAGTAATAATTTGGAATTGTCTACTCATTCTGCTAGTCCAATGCACTCCACCCATCTACATTCTAAGACAATTCTAAAGTGTTTCATGAAATTCACATTTAATGCAGAATGCAGAGGTACTAAAATTAATCAGTTTGTTATAACAAGCTACCTTTACTAATGCTAGAATAAAAATTTCTGAATATGAACAGAAAGCTTGTTCTGAGGAGGAATCATGGTGGGGATAAAATAACTCCTTTGATAGTAGCTATAACATCTAGGCTACATTTATGAAAATGATGATCCAAATGTCAACATTTGCTATCAGCTGTCGATGTTGCCAAATATGGAGTTGTGTGGTTATATCACTATATGCAACTAGCCAAAAAGAAGAGTGGACAATGTCACCTGCTCATTGTGTCTGGTAGGTACCATGGACTTCCACAGGCTTTCAAGGCATGCCGTAAGGCAGAGATCAGAACAAAGGCAGGCCCTCCAATGCCCTTTAAAATTTTTTACACAGAACTATTTAAAGACAAATATTTTAAATTAGTGTAGCCAAGGTTACAAGAAATAATAAAATGGCTGGGGTGGAGAAAAGAATGTCAAAATGGTAGAATATAGACAAGTATCTGGTATCTTTGTGAAGTGTGTAAATGAGTTTCAGAAAGATCCTTAGGTATACAGTTCAACAAACAGAATCAGGTGAAGTAAGGAAATAAAATCCCTAACACTTCCCATAGGCCCTTAGAAATAGAAGTTTCACAGATTCGGAATTACAGAACATAAATACAGTCCTTCTAATGTCTTCCTGACTAGGAGACATCTCTTTAGAGGCATCTCTAAAGACACCTTTCACTACCTGACTGGTAAGAATTGTGATATTAGGGAACTGGCTTACCTGGTGCTGACTTGAACAGAAGCAATAGTATTGTTGGAACATAAGAAGCCAGCCACCAGTAATGTGATTGCTGCTAACACTGCTTATTCAATTACAGAATGAACTTTTGGATGAGAGTTAATGAGACAAAGACTACAAAAAAAGCCAGGGACACATAGGGAGAACAGGAACAAAGTATGGAAAGAGTAAAAGAAAAGAAGTTTCTTTAGATTTTACATTATTTCAATACTTGAATTATCTCATTTCCTTCCAATGGCTGACTCCACACCTGGGACAAGAAAGCACAGGGTAAGCATGTAACACCTCAACATACCAAAGAGCAATGGAGTGTCATGAAGCTGTACTTTCATGAGCCAGGAGCCCATCTGAAGAGACTCCTCAGCCAAAAAGGGCACAAACTGATTATTAAAAAACAATAATAACTACTATACTGAGTTGAAATTCATAAAATATGCTCAAACCAATAAAAATTTAAAAAATTGTTAAATATTGTTGATCACTTTTTCAAAATGTGAGAGAACCAACTCATTCTGAAAACTGATAAAAAAGAGAAAAAATCAAGAATTTATCCTGCCTTTCCTGTAAGAACTACATTCTCAGAGTAACTGAATAGCTGATGAAATTTTTTACTTTTTATTTAATGTTTCAGCTAACAATCATAAATTTGTAATCCTTTTTTTCCCCCAAATACTTTTTTCAGTGTTCCCAGATTCATTGTTTATGTACCACACCCAGTGCTCCATGCAATACGTGCCCTCCTCAATACCCACCACCAGGCTCGCCCATCCCCCCACCCCCCTCCCCTCCAAAACCCTCAGTCCATTGCTCTGAGTTCACAGTCTCTCATGGTTCTTCACCCCTCCGATTTCCTCCAATTCATCCCTCCCTTCCCTCTCATAATGTCCTCCATGTTTTTCCTTACGCTCCACACGTGAGACCATATGATAATTGACTTTCTCTGCTTGACTTATTTCACTCAACATAATCTCTTCCAGTCCAGTCCATGTTAAAATAAAAGTTGGGTATTCACCCTTTCAGATGGAGGCATAATATTCCATTGTATATATGGACCATATCTTCTTTATCCATTCATCTGTTGAAGGGCATCTTGGCTCTTTCCACAGGTTGGTGATTGTGGCCATTGCTGCTATGAACACTGGGGCATATGTGGCCCTTCTTTGTACTACATCTGCATCTTTGGGGTAAATACCGAGTAGTGCAAATGCAGGGTCATAGGGTAACTCTATTTTTAATTTCTTCAGGAATCTCCACACTGTTCCAAAGTGGCTGCACCAACTTGCATTCCCACCAACAGTGGAAGAGGGTTCCCCTTTCTCCATATCCTCTCCAACATTTGTTGTTTACTGTCTTGTTGATTTTGGCCATTCTAACTGGCGTAAGGTGGTATCTTAGTGTGGTTTTGATTTGAATCTCCCTGATGGCTAATGATGATGAACATTTTTTCATGTGTCTGTTAGCCATTCGTATGTCTTCTTTGGAGAAGTGTCTGTTCATGTCTTCTGCCCATTTCTTGACATGATTATCTGTTTTTTGAGAGTTGAGTTTGAGGAGTTCTTTATAGATCTTAGATATCAGACCTTTGTCTGTAGTGTCATTTGCGAATATCTTTTCCCG
>CM052886.1:106703009-106738172 GCA_028534135.1 Potos flavus
GTGGGTTGCCTGTTTGTTTTGTTGACTGTTTCCTTTGCTGTGCAGAAGCTTTTTATCTTGATGAAGTCCCAAAAGTTCATTTTTGCTTTTGTTTCCTTTGCCTTCGGAGACATGTCCTGAAAGAAGTTGCTGTGGCTGATGTTGAAGAGGTTACTGCCTATGTTTTCCTCTAAGATTTTGATAGATTCCTGCCTCACGTTGAGGTCTTTTATCCATTTCGAGTTTATCTTTGTGTATGGTGTAAGAGAATGGTTAAATTTCATTCTTCTACATATAGCTGTCCAATTTTCCCAGCACCATTTGTTGAAGAGACTGTCTTTTTTCCACTGGATATTTTTTCCTACTTTGTCAAAGATAAATTTGTAATCCTTAAGGAAATAATAGGTCATTGCAACAATTCCCAAAGATGCTAAAACCATCAGATGAAAAGTTTATGATAAACTTTTGTTATGATAAAAGTTATGATAAACTTTTAAATAGTGGATCAAGCTGATAACACTTGAATCCAATTTTCAATCTTAAGATCATAACCCAAGGTACCTCCTGGTGGCAGCAAACAAAACAAAATGAAAAAAATCAAGCCTGAAACTGATAGAGCTATTTCATCGGTCACAAATTTATAGGAAGCACAAGGAACAGAGGAACATGGTAAATGACACCATGAGGAAGCAATCTGAAAAATCCAGAAAGTGAGAATATCTATAGAACAAACAACCTGATTTGTTCAACATAAACGGAAGAAGGGATCCTAGAGCAAGAAAAGAAAAAAACTAAGAGACATATCAACTAAATGCAACATATAGAATTGGTTGAATCCTGATTTGAACAAACCATCTAAAAAGCTTTTATGATTTCTGAATACTGACTAGATATTTGATGAAATTGGGAAATTACTGTTAATTTTTTCCAGATCTAATGATGGTACTGTGGTTTTGTTTTGGAGTTTTTGTTTTGTTTTGTTTTTTAGATCAGTCCTTATCTGATCTGTGTATGGATGAAATGATCGAACGTCTGGGATTCACTTCAAAATAATATACCTCAGGGTAGTGGGTAATTGAAGGGTACTGATAAAACAAGATGGGCCATGAGCTCATTCATAATTGTTGAAGCTGGCCAACAGGTCAATCAAATTTTTTTTACTATTCTGTCTTGATAGATACTTGAAATGTTCAAAATAAATTTAAAAAATGACTTATACTGTTTATTTGCACACAAGTACTTTAGTTTCCCCTGATGCCAAACAGCATAGTTTGCAGCTATCAATTTAATATATAACACAACAAATGCTTTAACAAATAATGCATGTAATGTAGAAAATATGTAGGTCACAGGTCATATCAAGGTTAATAAATTTCACAGTGAAAAATGCTTGGCAGACAAAAAAATTATAACCAAATGTTCAAAGCATTGTACAAATGGTTTTATAGCACTGACTCTAATATACCAAACTGCATATAAAAAAGGAGAAAAGTGTCTGAAAAAAAGGTAAGGTGAAATAATGAAACTGTGACTTAAAAAAAAATGACCAACTTAGGATTATCTTCTTTAGAAAATATAAAACTGCTTTTCTCACAAGTAGATCAAATACAAGTTTATTAAAAGCTACTTCATAAAACTTTTTAAATGAAATTAAGAAAAATAGTCCAAGAAATGAGTAAAACTAGTCTTTCAGAGTTCAGCAAAGGAAAAGATTATTGACTTAGACTTCTCTCTTCAAAGAGGAAGTTTACACAATTAGCATTTGCTTTGATCAAAAGCAGAAGTATAACAAAGCGTCAAACCACTCCATGACTAGAAAGCAGGAAAGTTGTGGAAGATGGGTCATAAGAGAAACATAAGAGAACCACTAATTTTCCAAACTCAGAGAAGGGGACAGATTTTTTTAAATGTCCAACAAATAGCCAAAGGAATATGATGTTCATAATGGTGCCCTTAAAATTCTGCAAGGCTCAAAGAATCTTCAGAATGATTTTAAAAAGGTAAAATTGAATTTAAAAGATCGTGGAACACTACATCAAAAACTAATAATATACTATATGGCTAATTGAACATAATAATAATACAAAATAAAAAATAATATTTAAAAAGTACGTAAAACCGCTTTCCAGAGTAGGAATTGAGTCTCTTATACATGTTTAAAAAGTAAGGGAAAAATAATTATTTCCGTTCACTTACTTGGATGTACATCACTGCTCAGTTATGTGTATTAGAGACATTGCTGGGATTTTAAACTAAGGAAATAAATTATCACTTTAGAAATAGATTTTCCTGGCATTCTAACAAGTATAAATTGCCTAGTTGCTTCTGCATTGTCAGTTGTTGCAGGACTCTGCCAACTGTCTGTGAGGAAGGAGCCACACTAATATTTACAAGATGACACTCCATATCATTATAGAATGTATTAAGTCTAATAGTTCTCTCCCCATACTTCAGTGTCCTAAAAAACATCTGAATCAGTATTACAAGAAGTTTTTCTTTACACTGAGCATATATTATTTTCTGTCGATAAAAAAAATAAATCCATAAGCAAAGGTAGCCATTCTGTTTAATTTAAACTTCAAGTTCTTTTCCCTTAGCTTCATTTTGAATTTTTTGTTAAAGCATTTAAATACACTTTTACTGCAATGTCACTTCTGACCAACTCTGCATGCCCACCCCATACTGCTACCGAACATTACCTTCATATAATAGTACTTTATTAAAGATAGAGATTCAGTGGCAAATATAGGTGTTTTTCCATTCTAAACAGTACATTTTTTTCTAAAGAAATTTAGAATGCTGTATTTCAGTCATACAAGCTAGTATCTGTTACCAACAAGATTTTAAAGGATCTAAAAAAAAAAAAAGATTTTAAAGGACCTAATTATACTTTACACATTGGCCAAAGAAAAATATACATTTGTTGCCCTGTTTAAAGTTAGTCTAAGTTGAATTTACAGATACAGAAATATATGTATTTGGAACACTGAAACTAGAATAAAAAAGTGAAATCAGCCTGTAAATCTCTCAAAGTCTGTAAAATATTCCCTCATGTACAGATAGAATATACATTTGCTTTTCATTCACAAATTCAGCAAATATTACTGTTTTCCAAGTTGTTCAAGATAGAAGTTCCTGACTTCCAAGTTTAAAATTCAAATAGAGAAGCTGATGGTACCTTTTACAAGATGAAATCATTGTGATTCTTAAGTAAGTTAGAAACACTCATATACTCCTTCAATATCCTATGTCCCACACTGAGAATTTAAAAATATATAGGGAACCAGAATAATAAAATTGAGTGTGCCCACCTAATGTTCTTCATAGCCTGGAATATCCTTAAAATAAAAGCATTTGCTTAAACAGACTCCTGAAACTTTCTTAATCTCAGTATCTGTAACTGTGGTGTATGCTTCTCTTCTTGTTGTTTGTTTTCGGTTAGTTGGTGATGTGTTTGTGAGGGCAAGTCTTTTAATGTCTTGAGGAGCCTCTATACTGTTTGCCAGAGTGGCTGTCCCACCTTGCATTCCTACCAACAGTGTAAGAGGGTTCCCATGTCTCCACAACCTTGCCAACATTTGTTGTTTCCTGTCTTGTTAATTTTCACCATTCTAACTGGTATAAGGTGGTATCTCACTGTGGTTTTAATTTGTATTTCCTTGATGGCTAGTGATGTTGAACATTTTTTCATATGTCTGCTAGCCATTTGTATGTCTTCTTTGGAGGAAGTGTCTGTTCATGTCTTCTGTCCATTTCTTGACTGGATTATTTATTTTTTGGGTGTTGAGTTTGAGAAGTTCTTTATAAATCTTGGATGCCAGCCCTTTATCTGTAATGTCATTTGCAAATGTCTTCCCCATTCCACCGGTTGCCCCTTGGTTTTGTTGACTGTTTCCTTTGCTGTGCAGAAGCTTTTATCTTGATGAAGTCACAAAAATTAATTTTTGTGTTCCCTTGCCTTTAGAGACGTGTCTTGAAAGAAGTTGCTGTGGCTGATGTCAAAGAGGTTGTTGCCTATGTTCTCCTCTAGGATTTTGATGGATTCCTGTCTCACACTGAAGTCCTTCAACCATTTTGAGTTTATCTTTGTGTAAAGTGTAAGAGAATGGTCCAGGTTCATTCTTCTGCATGTGGCTGTCCAATTTTCCCAGCACCATTTATTGAAGAGACTGTTTTTTCCCCGCTGGATATTTTCTCCTGATTTGTCAGAGATTAGTTGACCATAGAGTTGAGGGGCCATTTCTGGAGTCTCTATTCTGTTCCATTGATCTATATGTCTGTTTTTGTGCCAATACTATGCTGTCTTGATGCTTTGTAATATAGCTTGAAGTCAGGCTATGTGATGCCCCAGCTTTGGTTTTCTTTTTCAACATTCCCCTGGTGATCTGGGCTCTTTTCTAGTTCCATACAAATTTTAAGATTGTTTGTTCCAGCTCTGTGAAAAATGTCAGTGGTATTTTGATAGGGATTGTACTGAAAGTGTAGACGGCTCTGGGCAGCATAGACATTTTAACAATGTTTATTCTTCCAATCCATGAGCATGGAATGTTTTTCCATCTCTTTTGGTCTTCCTCCACTTCTTTCATAAGTGTTCTCCGGTTTCTAGAGTATATATCCTTTACCTCTTTGGTTAGGTTTATTCCTAGGTATTTTATGGTTTTTGGTGCTATTGTAAATGGAATCGCTTCCTTAATTTCTCTTTCTTCAGTTACACTGTTAGTGTATAGAAATGCAACTGATTTCTGTGCATTGATTTTGTATCCTGCCACACTGCTGAATTGTATGTGTTCTAGTAATTTGTGGGTGGAGTCTTTTGGGTTTTCCATATAAACTATCATGTCATCTGCGAAGAGAGAGAGTTTGACTTCTTTGCCAATTTGAATGCCTTTTATTTCTTTTTGTCGTCTGATTGCTGATGCTACAATTTCTATTATTATATTGAACAAAAGTGGTGAGACTGGGCATCCCTGTCATGTTCCTGACCTTAAGGGAAAAGCTCAGTTTTTCCCCATTGAGAATGATATTCGCTGTGGGCTTTCATAGTTGGCTTTTATGATATTGAGGTATGTTCCCTCTATCCCTATACTTTGAAGAATTTTAATTAGAAAAGAATGCTGTATTTTGTCAAATGCTTTCTCTGCATCAATTGAGAGCATCATAGGGTTCTTGTCTCTTCTTTTGTTAATGTGATCTATCACTTCGATTTGTGAATGTTGAGCCACCCTTGCATCCCAGAAATAAATCCCACCTGGTTGTGGTGAATAATCCTTTTAAGGTATTGTTGGATCCTACTGGCTAGGATCTTGGTATTTTGACATCCATGTTCATCAGGGATATTGGTCTGTAATTCTCCTTTTTGATGGGGTCTTTGCTTTTGGGGTCAGGGTAATGCCGGCCTCATAGAAAGAGTTTGGAAGTTTTCCTTCCATTTCTATTTTTTGAAACAGCTTCAGTAGAATAGATAGTAATTCTTTAAGTGCTTGGTAGAATTCCCCTGGGAAGCCATCTGGCCCTGGACTCTTTGTTTTTTGGGAGGTTTTTGATTACTGCTTCAATTTCCTTGCTGGTTATTGGTCTGTTCAGATTGTCTATTTCTTCCTGTTTCAGGTCCATTGGCATGGTAAATGGTTCTCTATCCCCTCCCTTTGAATCCGGAGGTGTCTTTAGGTTCAGAATCAATCTCTTGTCAACAGCATATGGATGGGTCCTGCTTTCTAATCCAATCTGAAACCCCATGCCTTCTGATGGGAGTATTCAGTCCATTTACATTGATAGTAACTACTGAAAGTATGAATTTAGTGCCATCGTATTGCCTGTAAAGTTCCTGGTTCTGTAGAATGTCTCTTAATTTCTAGTCTCTATTACTCTTGGGATCTCTCATCGCTTATATAATCCCCCTTAATATTTCTTGCAGGGCTTGTTTGGTGGTCACATATTCTTTCAGTTTTTGCCTGTCCTGGAAGCGTTTTATCTCTCCATCCATTCTGATAGACTGCATTGCTGGATCAAGTATTCTCGGCTGCATGTTCTTCTCATTTAGTACTGTGAATATGTCTTGCCAGCCCTTTCTGGCTTGCCAGGTCTCTGTGGATAGATCTGATGTTATCCTGATGTTCTTCTCTCCATATGTAAGGAATCTCCTCTCCCTAGCTATTCTCAGGATAGATTCTTTGGCTGGAAGATTTGCAAGCTTCACTATTATATGTTGGGGTGTTGATCTATTTTTATTGATTTTGGGGGGGGTCCTCTCTGCCTCTTGGACACGAAATCTTGTTTCCTTCCCCAGATTAGGGAAGTTCTCAGCTATGGTTTGCTCAAATATACCTTCTAGTCCTCCCTCTCTCTCTAGTCCTCTCCCCTCAGGGATCCCAATAATTCTGACTTTGGAATGTTTCATGGCATCATTAATCTTTATAAGTCTATTTTCATGGGCTACTAGCTGCCTATCTCTGTTTTCCTCAAGTTCCTTCCTTTCCATCATCTTATCTTCCAGATCAGTGATTCGCTCTTGTGCCTCATTTACCCTGCCTGTTAGAGTATCCAGTTTAGACTGCATCTCATTCATAGCATTTTCTGTCCTCTTAGAGATTCTATATTGTCATTAATGTTTTTTTCAAGCCTAGCTATTGACTATACGTTTGGTATCCTGAATTCGATCTTGTCATGACATCTTGCTTATATCCATATCCATTAGTTCTGTGGCAGAGGACATTGTCTCAGGTTCTTTTGTTTTTTGAGAGTACCTCCTCCTAGTCATCTGTCAAGGGATGGTTGAGTAATTGGCAGTCCTCTTTCTTTAGTAAACCCTCCAGGTCAAACTATCTCCACTTCTGTGTGTACCAAACTCCAGACTTGCACTATTGGTGCCTGCTGCAACTCTCCCGGGGGAATTCCAGAACCCGTGAGCATCTCTGTGCTTTGCGACTTTGCAATTGCTAGCAGCTGTGGGCTCACACATGCACCCTCTTCCGCAGCTCCCAGGTCATGCTAAGTACTGGCCCGGTGTCCTTTTGGGGGTCACACCGCCCTGAGAGCTGCTGCCCTGTCATGGGTGCAAGCTGTTTTATATCTCCCTGGGATGTTAAACAGCCTGCACCTTCTAGTTCTTTTCAGGGTGGTCAGACAGAGATAGGTCTCCCTACTGGCGCAGCTCACAGTTTACGGTGACCAGAGCTGACAGTCCCTTCTGGGCTCACTGGCCATAACCAGTCTCCCTGCTCCACTGCTTGGGCACTCTATTGGTTCAGGCTCCCCCATTCTTTCTGAGTCTCCTGGAATCCTGAGATCATAATAATCCACCTAGAATTCTGCCCCATTCATCCCCGTGCCCTTTTCAGAAAGGTGTATATCTAACTGGAGCAGATTTCCAAGGGTCCTGATTTTTTGCTCCTGTGGTATATCACTTTCCGGTGGCTGGCTTATGGCGGCTCCCTCCTCTGTTTATCTTCCAATATTTCCCCTGAAGATTCAAGGTTCCACACCTCCTACCTTGCAAAAAGTAGTCATTTTTCTGCTTGTAGAGATCCAAATAAGTGTTACATCTCAGGTTGAATTCATGTGTGTTCAGAATGGTTTGACAGATATCCAGCTAACTTCGAGGGACCAGATGAAACAAGGTCCCCTACTCTGCTGCCATCTTGTCCACACATACTTACTTTTAAATTTAATTATTTTTTTCTAGCAAAAAACAGATACTGTGCTGACCAAAATGTAAAAATGCTTGCCTGACAATTCTCCTCAAGTTGTACATACGCTTACTATATTTAATAATGCTAACTTATCTACCCACGGTTCATTATAAATGAAATCTAGTTTATCCATCCTCTGACCCCACGCAAGCTCACAGTCCATTTCACTCCAAGAGTTCCAATATAGTCTCTCTGTTTCATCTCCTGAACCATAACCATGCCATCTTGCTATCACCACATTAATAATTAATTTCCCTTAAAACATCACTTTCAACACCTTAATTACTTCTTGAGAAACTTTCAGAGGTTTGGAATTTCCTACTATGCTAATTTTAATTTTCCAAATCCTATTCATTCCTCGAGACACCTACTATATGCAAATCTGATCATCCCAGCTAAATGTAGCAGGGTCTCAGCCTGAAAGTCTTTGAGGTCATTCAGATCAACCAAGAGTCCCCAGTAAACAGTATATCTATCTAGTTGTTATCTGCTCATCATTGATGTGAACACTGGCATTTATAGAAAATGTATTTCTTACAAGGCCAATCACTTTTAGAAAATTCTAACTACGACTGCTACCTATTTGATTTTAATTCTAATTCCTCAGCTATATAGAATTGATTGTTTTTAAAAATCAATTCGAAGAGGAAAAATAAAATAAGATGAAATCAGAGAGGGAGACAAACCATAAGAGACTCTTAATCATAGGAAACAAACTGAAGGTTGCTGGAGGGGAGAGGGGTAGGGGGATAGGGTAACTGGGTGATGGGCATTAAGGAGGGCATGTGATGTAATGAGCACTGGGTATAAGACTGATGAATTAGTGAACTCTTCCTCTGAAACTAATAATGCACTATATGTTAATTAATTGAATTTAAATTTCATATCCATTCAAAATGGATAAATAAATCTTTGAAAAAAAAAAAGGATAGAGTTAAAGAAAATAGTATCTTTTACCCATTTTGAAAGACAGAGAGAGAGAGAGAAAGAGAGTGAGTGGGGGGAATGGCAGAAGGACAGAATCCTCAAGCAGAGTCCCCACTGAATATGGAGCCCAAAATGGGGCTTGAGCTCATGACTCATGAGACTGAGCCACTCAAGAGCCCCTATCTCCATTCTTCTAACATCTATTCTTTAGAAATGCTAAACTGGCCCCAGCTTTGAATTATTTAAAGTTAAAAATGCAAAACATAACATAACTATGCAGTGGCTTTTACGGAGTTCAGGCAGTGAAAATGTCTGAAAGATAAATTTGGAAAGGTAGAGATTTTTTTTTTTAAAGATTTTATTTATTTATTTGACAGAGAGAGAGAGAGATCACAAGTAGGCAGAGGCAGGCCGAGAGAGGGGGAGGAAGCAGGCTCCCTACTGAGCAGAGAGCCTGATGCAGGGCTCGATCCCAGGACCCTGAGATCACAACCCGAGCCGAAGGCAGAGGCTTTAACCCATTGAGCCACCGGGTGCCCCGGAAAGGTAGAGATCTTAAAATAAAATTGAAATTATCTTCAATAGACTAACCACCGACTTAAAAGCTATGCATTTGCCTTTATCTCCAAGGGCACAGGAAGACCTTGAACTCACTTCCTTCCTTGGACACGCTGAATCCTTCTGAAGAATAACTGAGGGCTAACTGAAAAGCTTTTGCACAACAAAAGGTAGAGGAACCACATATGGTAGGAGAAATGAAAACATGGTAACTACAGGAAACTCACCTCCAACACTGTGAAATGCAGTGCAGAGGGACAGCACTAAGGGGCACCTGGAGAGATTTGCCCAACTTGGGACACAACAAAACAACAATGGCTTCACAGGAAACTAGACTATTAAATGAAAGAAACCCATTTCTAACCCTAGAGAGCCCATGAAACTATAGGAAACTACCAGTAAACTCTCTCCAGGGTTGGAAGTGCTGGTGAGAAACATTATTTATGTTCTCCCTCTACCTTGATAACACAGGCAAGAACAGGGTTCAGGTGCTTTAGCTGGCCTGCCACCTCAACAAGTCTTGGGACTCTTAGCCCACACCATCTCCAACCATTCTCCCAAGGCAGCCTCTCCATCTATCCCCACCCCTGCTCCAGCTGTCTTGCCAAGGAGGTCTCTGTCCTTGCCCACAAAATCTCTAGCTGTTTCTGGGATCCCCCTACAGAAAGTACACTGGACTGGGCCTGTCCCAGCTCCAGCAGTCCTGAGAGGGTGGCCCCACGGCAGAGTGCCACAGGACTTGCCAGCCCTCATCTACTTTAGCTTCAGCCATCCCAACAGGGCATCTCTTGCATGAAGCACCCTCAATTGCTCTGCCCCAGCTCCAGCAATCTCATACTAAGGAAGCCTTGGCATAGAACACCCTGGGATCACCTCGTTCATGCCCATTAGAGCTCCAGGCAGCTAAGCTGCTGGGCATACACTGTCTACACAGGCAACATTCCTGCACTAGGATACCCCTTCAAGACTGAGAGAGGTAGCAGTTTTACCTGATTCACAGAAAAAAACACAGAAAGTAAAACAAAATGAGGAGATAGGAATATGCTCCAAATTAAAGGACAAAGCAAAATTTCAGAAAAATAACTAAATGAAATGGAAATAAGCAATCGACCTGATAAAGAGTTCAATGTAATGGTCATAAAGAGGCTCACCGAACTTGAGAGAAGACTGGATAAACTCGGTGAGAACTTCCAACAAAGAGATGGGAAATATAAATATGAACCAATCAGAGCTAAATAATACAATAACTGAGATTAAAAATACAGTGGAGGGAATCAACAGTAGATAAGACCATGCAAAAAGAAGGATCGGCAATCTGGAAGACAGGGTAATGGAAAACACTAAAGCTGAACAGCTAAAAGAAACAGAAAAATAAAAAATAAGATTTGATTAAGGGACCTCTAAAATATCACCAAGTATAATATCATTTACATTATAGTGGTTTCAAGGAGAAGAGAGGAGGAGGCAGAAAACCTATTTGAAGAAATAATACCTGAAAATTTCCCTAACCTGGGGAAAGAAGCAGACATCCCAGCCCAGGAAGCAGTGTACCCAAACAAGATGAAGGAGATCCACACCAAGGAGATCCACACCAAGTTATATAATAGTTAAAATGCTGAAAATTAAAGATAAAGAGAGAATCTTAAAAGCAGCATAAGAAAAGCAAACAGTTGCATACAAGGATACCCAATAAGGCTATCAGCTGATTTTTTAGCAGAAACTTTGCAGGCCAGAAGAGGGTATAACCAAGAATATTCTACACAGCAAAATTATCATCCAAGAATAAAGGAGAGAGCAACAGTTTCCCAGACAAACAAAAGTTAAAGAAGTTCATCACCATTAAACTGGACTTACAAGAAATGGTAAAGGGCCTTCTTTAAGCAGAAAAGAAAAGGACATAATCAGAAAATTATGAAAGAAAATCATTTCACTGGCAAAAGCAAACACAGTAAAGGTAGTAGCACAATTACTTACAAAGAAGTAGCAAAATCAATTATATCTAAAAAATTAGTCAAGGGATTCACAAAGTAAAAAGATGTAAAATAGGACATCAAATACATAAAATGTAGAGGTGAAGAGTAAAAATATAGCGCTTTTAGAATGTATTTGTACTTAAGTGACCATCAACTTAATATATACAGCTATACACGTAAAATGTTATATCTGAAAATAATGTATAATGTTATATATGAAGTTTATGGTAACCACAAACCAAAAACATGTGATACAAAAAAAGAGAGCGAGAGAGAAAAAAATCTAAGTATAACACTACGGAAAGCCATCAATCACAAGGGAAGAGAGCAAGAAGAGAAGAAGAAAGGAACAGGGTGCCTGAGTGGCTCAGTCGGTTAAACATCTGCCTTTGGCTCAGGTCATGATCCTGGAGTCCTGGGATCGAGCCCCGCACTGGGCTCCCTGCTCAGCAGGGAGTCTGCTTCTCTTTCTGCCTGCTGCTCCCCTTGCTTGTGCTCTCTCTCTCTCACTCTTGTTCTATCTCAAATAAATAAATTCTTAAAAAAAAAAAAAAAAAGAAGAAAGGAACAGAAAAGAACTACAAAAACAAGCAGGAAACAATTATCAAAATGGCAATAAGTACATTCCTATCATTATCTTAAGTATAAATGGTCTAGAGGACTTAAAAAAGATGGTGGAGGAGGAGGCTCTTGAGCTCACCTCATCCCACAGATGTAACTAGATAACACACACATCAGTGTAAATAAACAAGAAAATGACCCAAAGACTGTCATAACAGACTCTCACAGGTAAATGTAAAGAAAAAGACACATTTAAAAGGGTAGCAAGGGCAGAAATGGAGTCAGGAGGTATACAAACCAATGGGAGTGTCCATCGGAAAGAGCAACGCTGTGTGGAGCATGGAGAGGGGTAGAGAATGGACCCCATGCTGGGCTCTCCAGGCACGGAGGGCATGCACTGGGAAGGGGAAATCCGCATTAAAAAAAGTCACCTGGCTTCTGGAGTTTTTTTACCATCAGTGGGATTTAACAACTCAAACTTTAAAACCCAGCTGGCTCAGCACTGGGAGAGCTGAGAGGGAGAGAGGAAACTGAATCCCCACCCTTAAAGAGACAGCATAACAAACAGCACTGCTGAGATACAGCACAGAAGCAGCTTGAAAAATGCCTAGGATATGTGGGAAGAAGATTTATCCAATGATCTTAGAGACTGTGCTGGATGAGCAGGGATCTTTGGGAGACTTCCCTAACCATGAAAGAGCTGGCAATACCGTTTCCCTCCCCATGTCCCAGCCTAAATACACAGACACCTGTAGAAGCAGCACAGTGCCAACACTCTCCACCCATCTTCGTAACAGCACACCAGACATTCTCCTCCTAACCAGCAGGCCTTGGTAACTTTCCCAAGTGGCTACAGATCCCTTCATGCAAGGACCAGAGAGACAGAAAATTAACAAGGAAACAGTGACTTTGAAAGGCACATTGAACCAGATGGAGCTAACAGATATATTCCGAATATTCCATCCTAAAATAGTAGAATATAAATTCTTTTCAAGTGCTCATGGAACATTCTCCAGAAGACATCATATATTAGGCCACAAAACAAATCTCAACAAATTTGAAATGACTAAAGTCATACCATGCATCTTTTCTGACAATGCTATGAAACTAGAAATCAACCACAAGAAAAAATCTGGATAGAACACAAACACGTGGAGGTTAAATAACATGCTACTAAACAATGAATGGGTCAACCAAGAATTCAAAAAGGAAATAAATTTATGGAGAGAAATGAAAATGAAAACCTAACAGTCTAAAATCTTTGGGATGTTGTAAAAGCTGTTCTAAGAAGGAAGTTTATAGCAAGGCCTACCTCAAAAAGCAAGAAAAATCTCAAATAAACCACTTAACCTTACACCTAAAGAAGGTAGAAAAAGAACAAGCAAAACCCAAAACCAGCAGAAAGAAGGAAATAATGAAGATCAGAGCAGATACATACGAAATAGAAAATAAAAACACAACAGAACAGATCAATGAAACAAGGAGCTGGTTCTTTGAAATGATCTTTGAAATGAAAACTGATAATCATTTAGCCAGACTCAGAGAGAGAGAGAGAGAGAGAGAGAGATGGAGAGAGAGCAGGAGGATTCAAATAATATCAGAAATGAAAAAGCAAAAATAACAACCAATACCACAGAAATACAAAGGATTATAAGAGAATACTATACAAAATTATATGCCAATGAATTGGGCAGTGTAGAAGAAATAGATAAATCCCTAGAAATGGTGTAACCTCCCAAAACAGAACCAGGAAGAAACAGAAAATTTGAACAGACCAATTAATAACAAAGAAATTGAATCAGTAATCAAAAAATTCCCAAAAAACAAAAATCCAGGATCAGATGGATTCACAGATGAATTCTACAAAACCTTTAAAGAATAGTTAATACCTACTCTTCTCAAATTATTCCAAAAAATAGAAGAGGAAGGAAAGCTTCCAAATTCATTTTATAAGGCCAGCATTACTCTGATACCAAAACCAGATAAAGATGCTACAAAAAGGAGAACTATAGGCCAGTATCTCTGATGAACATAGATACAAAAATCCTTAACAAAATGCTAGCAAACTGAATACAACAATACATTAAAAAAAATCATTCACCACGATCAAGTGGGATTTTTTTTGGGATGCAAGGGGTTCAATGTTCTCAAATCAGTGTAACATCTTATCAACAAGAGAAAGTATAAAAGTCATATATGATCATTTCAGTAGATGCAGAAAAAGCATTTGACAATGTATAATATCCCTTTCATGATAAAAATCCTCAACAGATTAGGTTTAGAGGGAAAATGCCTCAATATAATAAAGACCATGTATGACAAACCCATAGCTAACATCATACTCAACGGTGAAAAATGAGAAATTTTCCCTTAAGGTTGGGAACAAGATAAGGGTATCTACTTTTACCTCTAGAAGCCCTAGCCATAGCAATCAGAAATTAAAAGGAAATAAAAGTCACCCAAATTGGTTAGAATGGAGTAAGACTTTCACTATCTGCAGATGATGTGATACTATATATAGAAGACCCTAAAGACTCTACCAAAAAACTACCAGAACTGAGAAAGGAATCCAGACATTTCTCATAAAGGGTTAGTACCCAAAGAACTTACCAAACTCAACACCCCAAAACCAAATAATCCAGTTAAGAAATGGGCAGAAGATATGAATAGACATTCCTCTGGAGAAAACATCCAGAGCGCCACAAGACACATGAAAAGATGCTCAATATCACTAAGCCATCAGGAAAATGCAAATCGAAACCACAATGAGATATCGTCTCACACCTATCAGAATGGCTGTATTAAAAACATAAGAAACAGTAAGTGTTGGTGAGGATGTGGAGAAAAAGGACCTCTCATGCACTGTTGGTGGGAATGCAAACTGGTACAGCCACTGTGGAAGACAGTATGGAGGTTCCTTGAAAAACTTAAAATAGAATTACCATACAATCCAGTAATCCCACTACTGGATATTTACCCAAAGAATATAAAAACGCTAATTTGAAAAGATATATGCACCCCTATATTTATAACAGCATTATCTACAATAGGCAAATTATGGAAGCAAACAGGTGTTCACCAATAGATAAATGGATAAAGAAGATGTGGTGTATACCTATATATGTTTGTGTGTGTACACACACATACATAATGGAATACTATTCAACATAAAAAAGAATGAAATCTTGCCATCTGCAACAATATGGACGGAGTTAGAGTGCATAAGAATAAGTGAAATAAGTCAGAGACAGACAAATACATGATTTAACTCATATGTGGAATTTATGAAACAAAACAAATGAACAAAGAAAAAAGAAATGAAAAACAGAGTCTTGACTATAGAGAACAAACTGATGATTACAGAGGGGGGGGGGAGTTGGTGGGGGATAGGTGAAATACAAGAAGGGATGATTAAGAGGACACTTATCATGATGAGCCCTGAATAAGGTACAGAATTACAGAATCACTATATCATACACCTGAAACTAATATAACACTATATGTTAATTATACTAGATTAAATTTTTAAAACGTAATTTTAAAAAATACATAAATAAATGTAAATGGTCTAAATGCCCCTATCAAAAGACAAAGGGTGAATGAATAGATAAAAAAATATAAGAACTATCTATATGCAGCCTACAAGAAACTCAGTTCAGACCTAAAAACATATACAGATTGGAAGTAAAGGGATGGAAAAAGATATTCCATGCAAATGGTAGCCAATTAAAAAAAAAAAAAAAAAGCTGAGGTAGCAATATTTACATCAGATGAAAAAGACTTTGGACAGAAAAAAGAATAGGAGATAAACAACATGCTACTAAAAAACCATAGGTCATTGAATAAATCAAAGAGAAAAATTAAAAACAATATCTAAAGATAAATGAAAACAATGGCTCAAAATCTTTGGGACACAGCAAAAGTAGTTCTAAGAAGGAAGTTTGTAGCAATTAAGAAACAAAAATTTCAAATAAATAATCTAACCTCACAACTACAGGAATTACAAAACAAAAGAGTAAATAAAGCTTAATTTTAGTAGAAGAGTGATAATATAAGATCAGAGTGGAAAATATGAAATGAAGACTAAAAACAATAGAAAAGATCAATGAAACTAAGAGCAGTTTCTTTAAAAAGATGAACAACATGGAGAACCCTTTATTAGATTCATCAAGAAAACAAGAGAGATGACTCAAATAATGAAATCAGAAATAAAAGATGAGAAGTTAAAATTGACACACAGAAATACAAAGGATTATAAGAAACTATTATGAAAAAATTCCATGTGAAATAGCTGGACAATCTACAAGAAAGAGATAACTTCCTAGAAACATACAATCTTCCAAGACAATCAGGAAGAAATAATTTGAACAGAATGATTACTTATAATGCAACTGAACCAGTAACCCAAAAACTCTCAACAAGCAAAAATCTAGGACTAGATGGTGTCATAATTGAATTCTACTAAATTTTGGAAGAGCTGCTATCTACTCAAACTATTCCCCCCAAAATATGATGAAGAAGGAATTCTTCCAAATTCATTCTATGAGGCCAGTAAGAGACTAACAAACAAAAATAATAGCCCAATACTACTGATGAACACAGATGAAAAAAATCCTCAACAAAATACCAGCAAACTGAATTCAACAGCACATATAAAGGATCATTTACCACAATCATGAGGAATTTATTCCAGGGATGCAATGATGATTCAGTATATGCAAATCAACATGATTCACCACATTAACAAAGTGAAAAATAAAAATCATATGATCATTGCAATAGATGCAACTGACAAAATTCAATATCCATTCATGAGGAATATTCAACAAAGTGGGTTTAGAGGGAACATATCTCAACACCAAAAGGCCATATATAAAAAAACCCATTGCTATGATCACACTCATGATAAAAAGCGAAAACTTTTCCTCTAAGATAAGGAATTATACAAGGATATCTACTCTTACCACCTTTACTCAACATAGAACTGGAAGTCCTAGCCACAGCAATCACAAGAAAAAAAAGACATCCAACTTTTGTTAAGGAAAAAGTAAAACTGTCACTACTTGCAGATGACATGATACTAAACAGAAAACCCTCAAGACTCCACCAAAAAAAAAATTAGAAATGAATTCAGTGAAGTTGCAGAACACAAAATTAATATACAGAAATCTGTTGCACTTCTATACACTAATAACGTGGCAGAAATGAAAAAAAAAAATCCCATTTACAATTGCACAAAAAATAATAAAATACATAGGAATAAACTTAATCAAGGAGGTGAAAGACCTGTACTCTGAAAACTATAAAACACTGATGAGAGAAATTGAAGTTGACACAAACAAATGGAAATGCTCATGGATTAGAAGAGTTAAAATGTCCATACTACTCAAAGAAAGCTACAGATTCAGGGTAATCCTTATCAAAATATCAATAGCATTTTTCACAGAACAGAACAAATAATCCTAAAATTTGTATGGAACCACAAAAGACCCCAAATAGCCAAAGCAATCTTGAGAAAGAAGAACAAGCTACAGGTATCACAACCTCAGATTTCAAGATATATTATAAAACTCTAATAATCAAAACAATATGATCCTGTCACAGAAATAGCCACATAGATCAAGTGAACAGAATCGAGAGCCCAGAAATAAACCCATGCTTATATGGTCTCTTAATCTATGACAAAGGAGGCAAAAACATACAATGCAAAAAAAAAAAAAAAAAAAAAAATCAGTCTCTTCAATAAATGCTCTTGGGAAAACTGGATAATTGCATGCGCAAGAATGAAATTGGATCACTTTCGTCTACTATATACAAAATAAACTCAAAATGGATTAAAGACTGGGCGCCTAGGTGGCTCAGTTAGTTAAAGCATCTGAGTCTTGATTTTGGCTCAGGTCATGATCTCAGGGTCACGGGACTGAGCCCCATGTCAGGTTCTGTGCTCAGTGGGGAGTCTGCTTGAGATTCTCTCCCTCTCCTTCTGCCCCCCCCTTCCACTTGTGCATGCTCTCTCTCTTCCTCTCTCAAATAAATCAATCTTTCAAAAAATGGATTAAAGACCCAAATGTGAGACTTGAAACCATAAAACTCCTAAAAGAAAACATAGGCAGAGGGCGCCTGGGTGGCTCAATTGGTTAAACATCTGCTTTCGGCTCAGGTCATGATCCCAGGATCTGGGATGGAGCCCCACATGGGCTCTGTGCTCAGTGGGGAGCCTGCTTCTCCCTCTGGCCTCCTATACTCATGTTCTCTCTTTCTCTCTCAAATAAATAAATAAAATCTTAAAAAAAAAAAAAAAGCATAAGCAGTAACCTCTTAAACATCATCCTTGGAATTTTTCTGCATCTGTCTCCTCAGGGAAGGGTAACAGAAGCAAAAATAAACAACTGAGACTACATCAAACCAAAAAGCTTTTTTACAACAAAGGAAACCATCAACAAAATGAAAAGGCAACTAACTTCCTGAATGTGAGAAGATACTTGCAAATGATAACGTCCATTAAAGGGTTATATCCAAACTATATAAAGAACTCGTACAACTCAACACCAAAAAACAAAACAAAACAAAAAAAACCCCACAAAAAACCCCAATTAAAAGGGCAGAGGACCTCAATAGACATCCCTCCAAAGATGCAACAGAGATGGCCAAGACACACGTGAAAAGATGTTCAACATCATTTATCATCAGGGAAATGCAAATCAAAACCACAATGAGATATCACCTCACACCTGTCAGAATCGCTGGTTTAAAAATACAAGAATTTTAACAAGTGCTGGTAAGGATGTGGAGAAAAGGAACATTTGTGCACTATTAGCAGGAAGGTAAGTTGGTACAGCCACTACAAAAAAAATATGAAGGTTCCTCAAAAAAATTAACCTTAGAAATACCATATGACCCAGTAATTCCATTGTTGGGTATTCACCTGAAGAAAACAGAAATACTGAACATGAAACAAAAACATGAAAAGATATATGCACCCCTATGTTTACTGCAGCTTACTTACAATATCCAAGATATGGAAGCATCCCAAGTGTCCAGCAAAATATGAATGGATAAAGAAGATATGGTACATATATACAATGGAATATTACTCAGACATAGAAAGAACAAGATCTTGCCATTTGCAACAACATAGACGAACCTAGAGGGTATTATGCTAAGTGAAATAGATCAGACAGAAAAAAAACAAATATATTATTTCATTTATATGTGGAATCTAAGAAACAAAACAAACAAAAACAGAAACAGACTCATAAATACACAGAACAAACTGTTGGTTATCAAAGGGGAGGTGTGTAGGGGGATGGCTGAAATAGATGAAGGGGATTAAGAGGTACAAACTTCCAGTCATGAAGTAAATACATCATGTGATGAAAAGTACAGGATAGGGAATATAGTCAATAATATTTTAATAACTTTGGTGGTAAAAAAAATAACTTTGGTGGCAGATGGTAACTAAACTTACTATGTGAGCATTTCATAATGTATAGAATTGCTGAATAACTGTCATACACCTGAAACTAATATAATATTGTAGGACAACTATACATCAATAAAAAAATTAATAATTAAAAATTGGTCAATTACTTTTGTATATAAAAATGGTTGTTTAAATTCATTTGTTAAATATATATAAGGAATATATATATAAATTTGTATGCCTTTTAGATAGAAAAACACTAAAATCAAATTTAAGTAAAAATTTAAAGAAAAATTATTTTTCTTATTTAATCTATATGAAGATATGAAGTTCCATGTGTATTTTTGCAAATGGGGAACAATAATATTCCTAATTTAGCTAAAATTTATCAAATGCAAATACTCAGAGCTCTTAATAACTATGGAAGTAGGACAATTAAACAATCAGTTAGGTGACTCAGAACTAACCAGAATAATCTTTCCTGACATATACACAAATAAAGAGGTGACAGCAATTTAAATATCCAACTGTCAGGTTAAAAAAGCATAGCTATGGCTCTAACGGATAACTCCTCTTGAATCATGAAATTAATCAACTGGATTTTTTTTAAAAATTACTACATACAGTATCGGAAACTAAATTTATTGCTAACTACAGTAATAAGTAATCAGTTACTTATATGATTTGCAAAATTCAGTCTTTCAAGATGAAAACTCTAAAGATAATACTAAAGTTGTTAATTGAAATTATTTTGGAAGATTAATAGTCAAACTATTTTGGTTGTTCACTTTACATGAGGTCTCAACTTATGTCAACTTTAAACAAACTCAAAATCACTATATGACTATGCAAGACTAAGGTTCGGTTAGTGATCACGAAGTCAAAACTACACAAAGAACAGAACTAAAAACAATTCATAAAAGTGAAACGAACACTGACAATTTCTAAGTGTTTTTGGAATCTGAGAAGGAGTAAATCAATTGCTGACATTGCAGTGCCATGTGCCCTCTGTTCTTGAAAGAATGTTTATCTTAAAAAAATAATAAAAGGTAAAAAGCCTTATCACTTAATGTCACATGGCCAGTAGAATTTTAATTTTCTATTAAAAAATTATCCAGAGGACACAAACCTTTATTACTCACATCAATGGCTTGTACTAGTTCAATTTCATGGCTGAGAAAATATGAAGATAATAGAGAAGAAACTTCGAGTACCTGAAATAAATATTACAAAGGGAGGACCTGGACACTCTGAATCATTCAATCACCTAACTAGATGAAGTAGAAACCAAAAATCCCTAATAACTCGGCACTGCCATTCCCACACTCCTTATCCTCTCGTAACTCCTCACTGAGACCATGTTCTAGGATCTACCATGGAGTAACAATGACAAGCAATCACAGCCTCTGAAGTAGTGACATGACAGTGCCCCTTTAGAGACGAGAGAACCCTTTCAATTACTCTTTTCCAATGACACCCTTTAAACGGGTGAGCTGATAAGAAAGATCTGCGTCCTACCCCACCAGGAATTCTGTGATTGCTATTTCTTGGTCCTCAGCATGAGAAAAGCACCTGATTATTAGGAGAAGCTCCAAGTCCAGGGTTGGGGAAGAAGGAGGGAAGATAGCCTTCCTCTGCATCACTCACAAGTAAATTATGTTTCTCACATAACAATTAGAGCTTCAATGGAGATAGATATGAGCAACTGTTTGTGGACACTAAAGCTGAGTGACCAAGTTTTACTGTAGTAATCACTGAACATGCAGGAAACTTGGGAGTGGTTGCATCATGATTTTTCCTATTCTCACAGAAACATCACAAGTAATTTCATACCCTTGAACATAAACCAAATAATTTCAGAACGATGTCAGTGCTAACAATTATGTCCAACATTAAATTTAGCTAAATTCATTTAAACTAGGCAATGTCACATAGAACTGCTGATATATTGAATATATTTTATACTCACATTTTATTTTATTTTTAATTTAATTTTTTCAGTGTTCCAAGATTCATTGTTCATGCACCACACCCAGTGCTCCATGCAAGCTGTGCCCTCCTCAATACCCACCACCAGGCTCACCCAACCTCCCACCCCCCTCCCTTCCAAAACCCTCAGTTTGTTTCTCAGAGTCCACAGTCTTTCATGGTTCGTCTCCCCTTCCAATTCCCCCCAATTCACTTTTCCTTTCATTTTAACTCAAATACAATTGCTCAAAATTTAGGGACTGCATAAAGTTAGCATATGAGAATTTACAGAAAATAAGAAAATGAATGCCAAAAGGCTTATTTTAATTCAATTCAAGGGCGCCTGGGTGGCTCAGTGGGTTAAAGCCTCTGCCTTCGGCTGAGGTCATGATCTCAGGGTCCTGGAATCGAGGCCCGCATCGGGCTCTCTGCTTGACGGGGAGCCTGCTTCCCCCTTTCCCTCTGCCTGCCTCTCTGCCTACTTGTGATCTCTCTCTCTCTCTCTGTCAAATAAAAAAAAAAAAAAAATCTTTAAAAAAAAAAATTCAATTCAATTCAACAAATAAGAATATCTACTTTGTACCACATTAAAAAAGTGAATAATGGAAACTACACGATTAAGCCTCCTAATGAAAGGAAAATTGACAAAAACCACTAGAAAATGATATAGCAAACACTTGAAAGATAACAAACCAAGGAGTGACCTGCACATTTAGTAAAACTGTATACTAATAAACTACCTGTTTTCATTCACTTAATATATATGGAGCATCTTCTGTTGTATCGAGACTGTGCTAAACACTCGGCGTGTAGATATGAAAAAATCAGCCACTGGTGCTAAGTTGTCCCAGCACAGCAGAACAGCAGCAAGCAGATGATGATAGTTCCTATGTATAAGAATGCTACAAAGGACAGAAAACTGCTTCAAGAGCAGGAGGGATGGGGAAGACCAACCCAACCCGGAGGTGTGCAAAGAGGCAGGAAGGAAAGCTTCTCAGAGGAGGCATTGCTTAATTATCAGGAAAGAGGAGGAGTGGAACAGGCATGGGGCTGCCAGGACTAAAGTGGCTCTGACTGCCTGCTACCTAGAGAAGGGATGCCTGAAAGGTACAAGAAAGGAGTGTGAAGCCAAGTAACAGATAGCCACCATATACCAAGTGGAAGAGCATTAGCAATGCCTGGAATTTTAGGTTTTAGCCTGCGGGAGAATGGGTCATCCTGACGAGTTTTAAGCAGAGGAATGACAGATCCCATTCATATTTTAGAAAGATGAACTTTTCAAAAAGTTAGAGGTGAACTTGAAACAGGTAAGACTGAGTGCTAGGACCAAGAGGAGAACCCTCAAGTATCCTGACAAGAAACAATGAAAAATGATGACGGGCAGAACTCAGAAATGGAAAAGAGGGGACCTGCAATTATGTTTGCTAGAACAAGAGGGGGAGAAGGGCCTTAGCTGACGTCTTCACCCCTTCCCAGTGTTAGGAGGTCCGGCAGCAGAAAGAGCTGATCTGGAGATGATAAGAACACGAAAGTGATTGAGCTTGCTTTTGGACTTGCTAAGCTTAAGAGGTCTCTGGAATGTTCCAATGGAGATGTCTCCCAGGAAGGTTGACAGAAAGACTTTGAGCTCAGAGTAGAGAGATTAGGCTGCAGACGTAGATGCTGGAGGCACCAGTCAGTCTAACATTAGTGGATGAAATTCCTCAGAGAGAATCTGAAGACAGTCTGGCAAGAACAGAGAAAGACAGAGTCCTGGGGATATCAGCAGTGCAAGGCTATGCAGAGGAAGAGAACCCAATCCACAAAGGAAAGTGAAGGGTACCAAATAGTAGTGGGATCAGAGATGCCACAGAAAGTCTCAGGAAGAGTGGTCAACAATGGAAGTACTACAGAAACATGGAATATGAAAAGGAGTGAAGGCATCACAGATTCCCAACTACAGCTGACCCTGAACAATGTGGGGATTGGGGTGCTGACCCCTGCACAACTGAACATCCACATATAACACCAACTCACCCAAAACTTAACTACTAATAGCCTACTGCTGACCAGAAGCCTTACCAATAACATAAACTGTCGATTAACACATATTTTGTATGTTCTATGCATTGTATACAGTATTCTTGCAATAAAGTAAGCTAGAGAAAAGAAAACGTTATTAAGGAAATAAGGAAGAGGAAATACATTTACAGTGCAGTGTTGTATTAACAAAATCCATGTATAAGTGGAATTGCACAGTTCGAACCCGTGTCGTTCAAGGGTCAAATGTATAGCATCGGAAGTGGCTTCAGTAAGAATAGTCTCAATGAGAGAGGGGTGAAAGCAGACATCTCAGGATGAGAGATCAAGTGACACAATAACACAACACTAGCGAGGAATCTTTGAGGAAAGACAACTTTTTATTTTTATTTATTTATTTGACAGAGCGAGAGAGAGAGAGAGAGAGAGAGCACAAGCAGGGGGAGCAGCAGGCAGAGGGAGAGGGAGAAGCAGGCTCCCTGCAGAGCAGGGGAAGCAGGATATGGGACTCGATCCCAGGACTCCGGGATCATGACCTGAGCTGAAGGCAGTGGCTTAACCAACTGAGCCACCCAGGTGCCCCGGAAAGAGAACTTTTTAAAAGCTGGGTTGAGAAGAGAAGATTGATGGGGAGTTTTTGTAGGGATTGTGATTTATAGTTAGGGTGATTACACTGCTGGTTTAGTGCCTAATGTCCTAGCGTTACCCCCGGACTCTTAAGAGATTATAAATAATTTAGTTATCTTAAGATGGCTGAAATCCAGAAAATTAGAACCACAAGTAGTAAGTGATAATTATATCCAAGGCACTGAGTCAGATGTTACGAGGACACAAATAACTGAAACCATCTGTCTGCAAGACGCTTAAAACTTACGATGTACATGAATGTGTGCATGCGTGTGTATGTGTTTGCACATGCATGGCCTGCCACATAACAACTCCTTTGTTTCTGAATATCTGGGATTGCTAAACTACTTCCACAAAAGTTTGGTACAGCAAAACTAAGGCTTTTCTTTTCCCATGAGATAATTTATATACATATACACAAGGAGAAGTGCCCCAAATAAGAAAGGAAAAGTGGTTACTGGATGCCATCCCTCTTAGCCATCTTAGACAGAAGGTGGAGGCAGGCCAGCCAAGGAAGAAGCAGGAATCAGGCTGGTCCAGAGAGCTCAGCTCTTTTTGTCTAGTTCTTCTAAGACTGGGTAGAAAGAACAGGGCAATGACATTTAGTTCACCAGCAGTGGGCTAAGAACAGTAGGGGCAATATCTAAGTATTGTGCATTATTACCTTGAGAAGAAAATAAAGAGATTTTATTGAAAACCCTTTTGATATCTATCCCTTGGAATTCTGAAACTTTCAGTCACTGCTCTATAAAAATATTTAAATAATTTGAAGTCTATGAATGTGAAAAGAAATCTCCACACATCTTTAAAAATTCTCCCAAAATAGGGCAATAAAAAACAGGTTAACAGGTAATAAAAAATATGTATATTATATATCTACTAAATATGTATATTATATATTATATGTAATGTATATTATATATGCATCAAATATGTATATTATATACATACATATATACATATGTGTATACAATATGCATATTATATATTATATACATACATATATACATATGTGTATATAATATGTATATTATATATTATATACATATATTAAATGTGTATGTTATGTTATATATACATAATATATGCATATTTTTACATTTTATAGACATATAATATACATATACATATTTTTACATTTTGTATTTTACATTTATATATACATATAATATACATATATATGTATACATACATATACATGTATACACATGATATACATATATAATATATATGTACTAAAGAATTATAAGAGAGGCTAAAAGGTGGAATTCAGAAAACAAAACAAAACAAACAATCCTGTCAGGGTTGATGGAAGACTTGCCAGAAAAAGCCCTCCTTTCAGAGATGGGCCCTGAAGCATGCACAGGCCAGTCAGGAAAGTGATGACAGTGAAGACACTAGCAGAGGCATCTGTGGAAGCTATAAAGGGGTTGTTGGTGCAGTTACTGAACAAATATTTACTGAGCAGGCATTATGTACCAAGTAGTTTAGATATTGAAGATACAGAATTCAAAAGGCAAAATTTTCTGTTTGTGAATTTGCAAATTTTTGATGAACTCTTCTGGTGGCAATTTCTCACCTGACCTTATTAAGGATACTGACTATCACTCCTAGTCTAAGTATTCATGTTTCCCTACAGAAATCCTTGCTGGGAATGTAACATAATATATGGCACATGCACTGTATCTTTCTAAAATCCAAAAATACTGAAATTCCAAAAGTCATCTGGGCCCAAGAGTTTTGAAAAAGGGACTGTAGATCAAAAGCTCCAGACGCTGTTGACTGATGATCTTGAGAATGATAATTTATTGTTAAAAGTCATGTTTGTTCACTTAAAGTGGTAATGAACCCACTAACTATGACCTCATGGATTTAGCTTTAATAAGTTCAACCAGTACAACAACTGTCCATTCGTCATGTTGTTTCTTCACGTTGGTGGCTAGTATGGTGATATTTAAGTTTAAGACCTGAATGACAAAAGGGAGTCAGTCCTATGAAGATAAGGAAGAACTACCACCTAAGCAAAGGAAAAAAAAGGTTTGAAGAGGTAAGGTGGAAGGACTTGGAAAGTTTGGGCAACAAAAAGGCTCACTGTGCTAAAGTGTAGCTGGAGAGAGGCCTTGGTGTGCACTTGTGAGTGGTGGGCAAAGCGCCAGGGCACCAGGCCGGGGCCTGCCATGCACTGCATTGCATATTTTACTGTACGTTTAATGGGAAGATATTGCAAGGATTTAAAGATACTAATAGGATCTGATTTAAACTTTCAAAGGCTATATTTGGGATATAAACTGTAACCCAGTTTGGACACAGTAAAGTACATATATAGAAAAGTAACAGAATTTAAGGAAAAAAGATAATTATGGCCACATGTGGGTAGAAAGCCTCAGATGACTATAATGGCTGTGATTTCAGAAAATAAAATACCTGTGGTCACATAAAATATCTTTAATTTCATGATTCTGGTTTTTAGTTTTGACTTATGGCAGCATTATATTGTTACCACCTAAAGTGAACACTATATAATAAAAATCCAAAGGTGTTTAAAGATTACACAATTTTATCACCATCTAATAAAAGTATTACACAATTTAAAAAGGTGTTTGAAGCAATTAGGTAAAAGAATGAAGATTAACTCAAACCTCTTAACAATTCACTGGTACATCTACATACATATCCAAAAAGAATAAATGTTTAATATAAACCTGACTATTTCTATATAAGACTACTTCTAGATAAAAACGTTATTAGGGAGCTTGGTTCTATGTATTCCACACTATTTCATACAAAGGAATAACAATCTGACCCATCTAAAAGTTTATTTGATTCAGCAACCAATAGTTATTTTTAAAATATATATTATGAAGTGATTTAAGGGACTTTCATTTGATGCCACAAGATAATACTGGAACTGTGTCAGTCATCCTTCTGTGGTTCAATTTTCTTCGCTAAATTACTATAATAATCATACTCCTACACATTTTTCTTCTATCCTTCACCTTGTCAGCATTAATAATTAGGTTTTATACAGAAGTGACCACATTTCTTACATAAATTTTTTGATGATAGTTGCAAAGTCATTGTATAAAACTGTCACTCATAGTCTATTCTATCTATGCAATAAAGACATATCCTGGGAAGCAAATATGCATTACTAAAATGGTCGAATATTATATGGTATAATTAATTATTTTCTGGAATTTGAGAATAATTTTAAGCCTGACGTATGAATAATAAAAAGTACACCATATTCCAAACTATCAAAAATGTGTTTAAGCTAGTAAAAAGTAAAATCAAACCAATGGGAAAAAATATGAATAAAAAAAAAAGCATTTTAAGAATATGTTAATGATAAAATTCAGATTTATAACTCTAGATGTGCTGGACTACTTTTAGAGAATTTCAGTAACTTGAAACCATTTACCTGTTGGAGGCAGGCAGTCTTTCCAATCAAAATAGCCTGCATAAATTCCAGGTTCCAAGGAGCCAACGATAGGATCTGCTTTCAACTCAATGTAATTTTCAAAGAGTCTTTGGTCTAATTCTTTCAATGAGGCCATGCTAACCTATAAACACATAATAAAGAATAACTATGACTTTTTTATCTGAGCATGAGGGAAAAAGTAAAATAATATAAGTACTTCAGCATATTTTAAAAGTACTTATCAATTTTTCTACAGAAAAAAATAATGATTTTTATTTTATTTATTTTTCAGTAACAAAGACCACTCTCTTAACATAGCTTATTTAACATGAATTAATCCCCACATATGGACTATACATAGAAAGTTCAGCCCATATGAACTGTGAGTTCCTGCTGGTAGTGGCAGTAGAACAGGATGAGAAAGGTAGCCTCGGTCCTACAAGTCTATACCTGGTCTCACTGGCACTCAAGAGGCCAAGAAGTTACAGAGTAGGTGGGTGTTTGGGAATAAAGAGTCTGTGGGCTCAGAGGCCTCTGCAGTGGACTACTGGTGATGTGTCTGCTTCTACACCATATAGTCTAGCATCGATAAACAGGAATATCTATCATGCAGTGAAATTCAGCTGCAGAAAAGACAAGCAACAACTTGAACTTAGAAAAATAATGAAAACCTTTAAGGAAACTTATGAACAATACAAAACAAGACTTCATGGAGAGAACCCACATGATTTTCAAAGCTAACAACTGAGTAGTTTAACTGGAGGAACCAATGGTCATTATGGAGACTGAAATTAAGTACAGTAAGTACTTCAAGGCACAGAGTAAAAATGTAAAGAGGTGGGAATTATGAAGGAGGAGACCTAGAAGACAGATCCAAGAACTCTTTTATGAAAGGAAACAGAAATTCAAGTAGAAGAATATGAACTGTCACAGAAGAGATAATAATTAAATAAGCAACAGAATAAAATTTCTGGATCTAAAGACTGACTTTGCAGTTTGAACAGGCTTGCTGGGTTCTAGGCTAGATTTATGAAACACTGAAAAAACTGTAAAGGTGCCTAATTTCTAAATAATTAAAAGGGAGAGAAAAATTTTAAGCTTCTAGTTAAGAAAAAAATGAATTACCTACAAAGAAGAATCAGTCTGACACCAGATTTCTCAGATGCAACGCTGGAACTTAAAGTCTTTGGAATAATATCCACAGGAATAAAAGGAATTCAACTCATGAATCCTATATTGAGCCAAGATGTTATTCACTTAACAGAGTCCAAGAAACATATTTTTGGTTATACAAGGATTCAAATAATACATATCGCTCATGTACTTGACAAAGGGCTGTATCCTAAAAGTACATACATCAGACTGAGAAGGATGAATAATTGAGGATAACAGTGGCAGGCAATGAACTTTGAGTTCTCCTTCATCCCTCTCTTTCTCTAATACTTAGAAACATAAGCCTAAACAGATGATTAGTGATACTCTAGACATGTGAAAAAAAATGCTATACTTGAAAGAGAGGAGGCATCCAAAAAAGAAATACTAATACTGGAAAAAGAGAAAATTAAACCCAAAGAAAAGTACCAATGCAAAAGTGCTGTTGTTTAAGGGGTTATTACAGTTTTCTGTCACTATGACAACATAGAGGAAACTGAAAAACTGAAAAACACAATTTCTAAAAATGGCACAGATATCCTCTATGTATTAAACTGAGTCCATTATTTAAAATGCTTTCACACAAGCATTTAAGGAAGAAATTTCACACACAAACTTTTTCATAGAACAGAGCCTGAGAACATTTACTACATTGTTTAATGAAATAAGCAAAAACCTGATGTTAAAACCTGACAAGAATATTGCAATAAAAGAAAATTATAAACCAATAGCACTCATGAACAAAAACATAAAAATCTTAACAAACTATTGGCAAATTGAATCTATAAATAAGTAAAAGGAACATTATAAAGAAGTGGAATTCTTTTAATAGATGACAAAAAAAGACTTGATAAATATCCCTTCCCACCACTTAATTTAAGATTGTACTAGAGATCCTAGTCCATGCAATATAGTAAGAAAAAGTATAATGAAATAAGTAAAACTGTCTTTTCAAGACATACTCTAAAGCTATAATAATGTATGTATAATAATAACAGAATATTAACACAATACTTAATAAAAGATAGACCATAGACCTGAATGTAACAGCTAAAACTACAAAGCCTCTGGAAAAAAATATTCTGGACACTGGAGCAGTAAAGATTTTAACAGGATATAAAAGGCATTAAACATTTTTAAAAATGATAAATTGGATCTCATTAAAATTAGAAATTTCTACTCAGAAGACAGCACTGTAAAAACAAAGCTGCAAGCCAGAGACTGGGAGGAAAAATATATATCTGACAAAGAACTTTTATACAGATTTCTAAAAATCACTACTAGAAAGGTAAACAATCCAATTAAAACATAGGCAAATGAATTGAAAAGGCACTTCTAAAAAGAAGATTTCTGAATGTGAGTATCTAAATGTGTAAGAAAAAGGGCTTAACAACGTATCAGAGAAAGCCAACGAAAGCAACAGAATTGACTGAAATAAAAAATAATAAGTGTTCATAAGGACAACATGGAGCAAATGGAATACTCATACATTGCTATAAAATGAGAACTAAAATGAGACACCCCCTCTGAAAAACTATTCAGAATTCCTAATTAACTATTCCATGATTTGGAATAACTATTCCAGCAATTCCAAGATGAGAGAGTACAAATGTCCATAAAAGACTTTCACAGCAATGTTCACAGTTTATTCATAAAAACCTTAAACTGGGGCGCCTGGGTGGCTCAGTGGGTTGAGCATATGCCTTTGGCTCAGGTCATGAGTCCTGAGATTGAGCCCCATGTTGGGTTCCCCACTCAGCGGGGAGCCTACTTCTCCCTCTGCCTGCCACTCTCCCTACTTATGCTCTCTTTCTCTGTCAAATAAATAAATAAAATCTTAAAAAACAAAACAAAACAAAACAAAAGCCTTAAACTGGAAACAATCCAATATCTGTTACAGTGAGAATGATTAAACAAATGTGAGTTATCCAAACTCAGCTATAAAAGAAAATAAATAATTTATAGACACAATAATTTGGATGAATCTCAAAAATTAAGTTGGAGCAAAAGCAGCTAGACACAAAAGATTACTAACTGTATAGTTCCTTTTTACATGAAGTTAAAGAACAGACAAAACTAATGCATGCTGACAGAAATCAAAACAGTGCTGACAAAGGTGCCTACTGACTTGGAATGGAGCATGAGGGAAATATATCTTGATCTAGGTGTTGGATACTGGGATGTATATATGCCTTAAAACTCACTTATTTGTACACTGAAGATTTATGTTTTACTGTATATAATTCATACTCTATTTTTTCTTAAAAAATGGTTGAAAATAAATGAATGGACAGACAAATACTAGGCAAATGAAACAGAAAGTGGAGTGGCAGTATTAATGTCTGACAAAGCAGAATTGAGGTCAACAGTACCTCATAAATTTTGTAAGAATTCAAAAAGATAATTTATGAAATTTACATAGTACATTTAAAGTACATCATAAATTCTCTCAGCTATCATTATTATTACACTATTATTATTTATTTCAACATGCCCAATTTTCACTAAAACCCTGTTCATGCTAGCTAATAAATATAGATGTTAGCTAAGTTTGCTTGACCCCTATTATGCAAGGATAAGGTCTGTTCATCATTAAAGCACTATCTAATAGTGATGAATGAAAATTAAATGAAAAAAAAAATCCTTAAAGGAAATCACAGTCTAATAGGGAAGAAAGGCAAGAAAACATTGATAAAACGTAAAAGAACATAGCTGTTAAGGGAGAAAGGGAGTGCTTATGGGGTACCTCTAAGGGCACTGGGAAAGTCTTTCTTAAAAAAAAAAAAAAGAGGTGCTATTTCAGTAATTATGCAATCAGAAACAGATGTACTCACTAAATTCTTAAATATGAGAACTGAGGAGCACCTTTTAAAGTACTTCAAGTAGTTGGTAATAACTTACAGAAATACAGAATACATTAGGAGGTAGCATTTCAGATGCGGGGCAAATAATACTGGTGATAATCTACCATTATATCCTCTTAGGCAGCAATATGCATATCAAAAGATATTCTGACAACATACAGCCTGACCTGTACAGCAAGTATGCATGCCAGACAGGTGCTGAAAAACACACACCTACCTAGATGTTTCATTTCCTCAATTTCTATAACACTTTTTTTTTAAAGAGTTTATTAAAAAAAAAAAAGATTTTATTTATTTATTTGACAGAGAGAGAGAGATCACAAGTAGGCAGAGAGGCAGGCAGAGAGAGAGGGGGAAGCAGGCTCCCTGCTGTGCAGAGAGCCTGATGTGGGGCTCGATCCCAGGACCCTGAGATCATGACCTGAGCCGAAGGCAGAGGCTTAACCCACTAAGCCACCCAGGTGCCCCAGCATTTACTCAATTTCTATACAGTTGTCTTCAACTCATTCAAAATAGTTAAAACAATGATTATTAGTTAATTTTAATGTTCCAATTTAAATTTTCTAATTTACTATTTTGAAAACTTTTTGTTAAAAATGCTTCTTAAAAAGTATATTTCTGAAAAAGAAAAAATAATTAAAAAGAAATTTCAGTTCAAAGATGACAGAAAGAATACAGTGAACCAAGTGATCTCTATAGAAACAAAATCATCAAACTACAATTAGAACATCATCTATCCAAGTGAATATGGATGACTAGGTTCAGTCAAATTAATATAGTTTTGAAAATTTTTTACAAATGGATGGCCGGACAAATGGCAAATTGACATTACTTTGTGTTATTAAAACATAACATGGAGGTGGAGCAAGATGGCGAAGAAGTTGGAGACCATGTTTCAACTCGTCCCCTAAGTTGAGCTAAATATCTACCAGAACACTGAACACCCATGAAATCAGCCTGAGATGTAAGATTACACACTTCTGTATCTCTATGGGGGCAGAAGACAGCAGTGGAGAGGTAAAGCAGAGTGGGAACTCTCAGACTGACATCAGAGGATAAACAGGAGGGGGGGGAGCCACCATAAGTGACCCATTGGAAAGTAATAACCCAATACGAAAGCGCCCTGTGATGGTGGACCAGTATTAACTTGGAGACCAGTTAAAAGCACTCAAAAAGAGCAAAAGATCTTAAGGGGCAACGGGTGGAATCGGGCGGTCATGGTCATGAGCCTAAGCCCACATTCCCAGGATGGTCACTGCCGGTGACCACTTGTGCCAGAGAGAGTATGGCGGGACCTCCAGTCCGTGGTCCCTGATCCTTAGGCTTTCTGCTGCTTGCACCACTGCTTGAGCTGGGCGCACTCCCGCCTGCGCCTGAGAGAGTCCGGTGTGGGCGCCGGCTGGTGGTCTCTAGGACCACAGCTTTTTGCAACCCCGCCTCGGGATCTGAGTGCTCCCAGCCTGTGCCTGAGAGAACCTGGCACAATCTCTGGTCAGGATGCCTCAGCAGCCTTCTGCAACCTGCATGACCGCGGGGTCTGAGCACACTCGGTGTGGGCCTGGATTCCAGACAGCAGTCCCAGCAAATGCAGCCACTGGAAGCGGGCTCCCCGGACCAATATTGCTCACGGTTTTAGTGGCAAAGGGGCACAGAAAAAAGTGGGGGCCTTGGGTGACCACTGGGATGGTGGCTGGGGGTGTGAACTGCCTGTGGGAGGCTGTGCTATTCAGCAGAGTTTGCAGAGGGGAGTCTGTTCAGAGTAGTTTGCAGAGGGGTAGTTTCCCTCCCCAGAGGGGAATAGTCTGAGGCTTCTCTCTGAGGTGGAGGTCTGGGTGTAGACAATTTCTTTGCTCTGACCCTCTGAAAAGCCGCAAAAAGCCGCCAAAGAACAACCTCCAGAGAACAAAAACCTGAAAAACCGGTTTCCACAGAGCCCAGCCCTTTGATGGTGGACAGGGCAACTCAGCACAAGCAAGACTGACAGGAGAACAATGCAGCAGGCCCCTCCCACAGAAGACAAGCCAAAAGAACAAGAGGACAACCACCGTTGGGTCCCCATAAAACTGTAAAACCCCAACATCAGGGGGAAACAATATATTAAGCTCTGAGTATTGCCCCAAAACCTGTATATTTCATAGATACAAGGTTTCTATCTTTCTTTTTTTAATTCATTCTCACGATTCTTGTTCTTTTAATTTTTTTAACCTACTTACCATTACAACTAGAGGTTTAATACAAAATATTCCATAATAACTTTTTAACTTGAACTTTTTTCATACATATACCTAAGTTCCTTTTTCTTTTCTTTTTCTTAATATACATATAGATATAAGCTTCAAGGTAATCCTTTTTCCCTAGTCAATAATACTCCTATATATAAACCGGTCTTAATTTCCCTGTATCTCTGGAAAGTTGAGTCCCTTAACAAAGATAACAAGATACATCCAGGAAGAACCGAAATAACCTTCCTCACCCACATTGAGGATTTATAACCACCCTCCCATCTCATTCTTCTGTCAATATTTCTGTGTATTTGTTTTTGTTATGGTATTAAATAAATCTTATTCTTGGGGTTCATTTTGGCTGGGTTCTTCTTTTTTTTCCTGTCATTTACTTTTGTCAGTCTTTTTGTTTGTTTTTGTTTATGTTTCTTATAAATTCTACTTTTGGGGCTCATTTTGGTTGGGTTTTCTCTAGTTTTTTCCTCTTTTGCTCTCTCTTTTTTTCTTTTTTCTTTCTTTTTGGTGGTGACGACCAATTGCTCCAAAACTTTCCAGGGTGCACCTGGCCTGGACCATGGTTGATATATTTCGCTATACATCCCCTCAACCACCTCTTACCAAAATGACTAGGAGGAAGAACACCCAACAGAAGAAAAGTTCAAAGACTGTGCCCTCTGCCACAGAATTATTGGATATGGACATAAACAGTATGTTGGAAAGGGAATTCAGGGTAACAATTATCCAGGCAATGGGTAGGTTGGAGAAAACCATTAGTGACAACATAGATCTCTAAGCGCGGAAGTGAGAGCCAATCTGGCAGAAGTTAAAAATGCTATCAATGAGATCCAATCTAATCTAAATACTCTAACAGCTAGGGTAACCAAGGCAGAAGATAGAATTAGTGACCTAGCAGACAATCTGATAGAAAAGAAGGATCAGGAGGAGGCCTGGAACAAACGGCCTAGAAACCATGAAAACAGAATTAGGGGAATAAATGACGCCAGGAAACATTCCAAGTCAGAATTATTGGGATCCTTGTGGGGGTGGAGAAAGAGAGAAGACTAGAAGATACAGTTGAACAAATTCTGGATGAAAATTTCCCCAATCTGGGGAATGGAACAAGTGTTCGTGTCCTAGAGGCAGAAAGGACATCCCCCAAGATCAAAGAATCTAGAAAGACCTCAAGACACTTGATTCTGAAATTCACGAATCATAATTTTAGACAAGAGGTCCTAAGGGCAGCTAGGGGGAAGAGATTCCTTACGTACAGAGGAAGGTCCATCAGAATAATGTCAGACCTGTCCACAGAAACCTGGAAACCCAGAAAGGGCTGGCAAGACATACTCAGGGCACTAAATGAGAACAACATGCAGCCAAGAATACTTTATCCAGCAAGGCTGAGATTCAAAATGGATGGAGAAATAAAGAGCTTCCAAGACTGGAAAAGACTAAAAGATTAGGTGACCAAGATGGCACTATAAGAAATATTAAGGGAGGTTCTATAAAAGAAGAAAGAACCCAAGAGTGATATAAAACAGAAATTTACAGAGACAATCTATAGAAAAAAGGACTTCGCAAGCAACATAATATCAATAAAAACTTATCTTTCAAGAATTACTCTCAACGTAAATGGCCTAAATGCTCCCATAAAACGGGACAGGGTTGCAGACTGCATAAAACGACAGGACCTGTCGATATGCTGTCTACAAGAGACACATTTGGAACCTAAAGATACATCCAGACTGAAAGTGAAGGGATGGAGAACCATCTTCCATGCCAAC
>CM052886.1:106738672-106785967 GCA_028534135.1 Potos flavus
AAGCTGTTTCAAAAAATAGAAACGGAAGGAAAACTTCCAGACTCTTTCTATGAAGCCAGCATCGCCTTGATCCCCAAACCAGGCAAAGAGCCCATCAAAAAGGAGAATTTCAGACCAATATCCCTAATGAATATGGATGCCAAGATTCTCAACAAGATCCTAACTAATAGGATCCAACAGCACATTAAAAAGATTATCCACCATGACCAGGTGGGATTTATCCCTGGGATGCAAGGGTGGTTCAACATTCTCAAATCAATCAATGTGATAGAACAAATCAGTAAGAGAAGAGAGAAGAACCACATGGTCCTCTCAATTGATGCAGAAAAAGCATTTGACAAAATTCAGCATCCGTTCCTGATTAAAACTCTTCAAAGTATAGGGATAGCGGGAACATTCCTCAATTTCATAAAATCTATCTATGAAGAGCCCACAGCGAATATCATTCTCAACGGGGAAAAGCTGACAGCCTTCCCTTTGAGATCAGGAACATGACAAGGACGCCCACTCTCGCCACTCTTGTTCGACATAGTACTAGAAGTCATAGCAACAGCAATAGGACAACAAAAAGAAATAAAAGGTATTCGAATTGGCAAAGAAGAAGTCAAACTCTCCCTCTTCACAGATGACATAATACTTTATATGGAAGACCCAGAAGACTCCACCACCAAACTACTAGAACTCATACATCAATTCAGTAATGTGGCAGGATACAAAATCAATGCACAGAAACAAGTTGCTTTCTTATACACTAACAATGAAAATATGGAAAGGGAAATTAGAGAATCAGTTCCATTTACTTCAGCACCAAGAACCATAAGATACCTGGGAATAAACCTAACCAAAGAGGTAAAGGATCTGTACTTGAGGAACTACAGAACACTCATGAAAGAAACTGAAGATACAAAAAGGTGGAAAAGCATTCTCTGCTCATGGATTGGAAGAATAAACACTGTTAAAATGTCTATACTGCCCAGAGCAATCTATACTTTCAATGCCATCCTGATCAAAATTCCACCGGCACTTTTCAAAGGGCTGGAACAAACAATCCTAAAATTTGTATGGAACCAGAAAAGACCCCGAATTGCTAAGGAAATGTTGAAAAAGAAAAACAAAGCTGGGGGCATCACATTGCCTGATTTCAAGCTTTATTACAAAGCTGTGATCACCAAGACAGCATGCTACTGGCACAAAAACAGACACATAGACCAGTGGAACACAGTAGAGATCCCAGATATGGACCCGCAACTCTATGGTCAAATAATCTTCGACAAAGCAGGAAAAATATCCAGTGGAAAAAACACAGTCTCTTCAATAAATGGTGCTGAGAAAATTGGACGGCTATGTATAGAAGAATAAAACTTGACCATTTCCTTACACCATACACAAAGATATACTTGAAATGGATAAAAGACCTCAACGTGAAGCAGGAATCTATCAAAATCCTAGAGGAGAACATAGGCAGTACCCTCTTCGACATCGGCCCCAGCAACTTCTTTCTGGACATGTCTCCAAAGTCAAAGGAAATAAAAGCGAAAATGAACTTTTGGGACTTCATCAAGATAAAAAGCTTCTGCACAGCAAAGGAAACAGTCAACAAAACAAACAGGCAATCCACGGAATGGGAGAAGATATTCGCAAATGACACTACAGACAAAGGTCTGATATCTAAGATCTATAAAGAACTCCTCAAACTCAACACTCAAAAAACAGATAATCATGTCAAAAAATGGGCAGAAGACATAAACGGACACTTCTCCAAAGAAGACATACAAATGCCTAACAGACACATGAAAAAATGTTCATTATCATTAGTCATCAGGGAGATTCAAATCAAAACCACACTGAGATACCACCTTACACCAGTTAGAATGGACAAAATCAAGAAGACAGTAAACAACAAATTTGGAGAGGATGTGGAGAAAGGGGAACCCTCTTCCACTGTTGGTAGGAATGCATTTGGTACAGCCACTTTGGAAAAGAGTGTGGAGATTCCTGAAGAAATTAAAAATAGAGCTACCCTATGACCCTGCAATTGCACTACTGGGTATTTACCCCAAAGATACAGATGTAGTGCAAAGAACGGCCACATGTATCCCAATGTTCATAACAGCAATGGCCACAATCGCCAAACTGTGGAAAGAGCCAAGATGCCCTTCAACAGATGAATGGATAACGAAGATATGGTCCACATATACAATGGAATATTATGCCTCCATCGGAAAGGATGAATACCCAACTTTTGTATCAACACGGACGGGACTGGAAAAGATTATGCTGAGTGAAATAAGTGAAGCAGAGACAGTCAATTATCACATGGTTTCACTTACGTGTGGAGCATAAGGAAAAACATGGAAGACATGGGGAGAAGGAAAGGAAGGGTGAATTGGGGGAAATTGGAGGGGGAGACAAAACATGAGAGACTGTGGACTCTGGGCAACAAACTGAGGGTTTTGGAGGGGGGTGGGGGGTTGGGTGAGCCTGGTGGTCGGTATTGAGGAGGGCATGTGTTGCATGGAGCTGGGTGTGGTGCATGAACAATGTATCAATAAAATAAAATTTTAAAAAATAAAAATAAAAAAAAAGTAAAAAACAGGTAATATTAAATAATCTATTGTTTAGAAACCACAAAATGCAGAACTGTCTGTCCATAAGGGAAAATGGATGATGCAGATGTGCAGGGCACAAAAAGTGTTGGGGATATACTCCATTTCTTCAGCCTAGCAACAGGTGAACAGGTTCATTTTATTATACTTCTCTTTTTTTTTCTTAAAGATTTTATTTATTTATTTGACAGAGAGAGATCACAAGTAGGCAGAGAGGCAGGCAGAGAGAGAGAGGGAAGCAGGCTCCCTGCTGAGAAGAGAGCCCGATGTGGGGCTCGATCCCAGGATCCTGAGATCATGACTTGAGCGGAAGGCAGGGGCTTTAACCCACTAAGCCACCCAGGCACCCCTATACTTCTATCTTATACCTATATAAGATTTAGTCCTTTGGAGAGATAAAAATATTTAATATAAAAATATTTTATAAGAATTCATAATCTAGAAAAGAAGCATCCCAATATTAAACTAATCATGATATAATGTGTTAAGAGGTTATTCTAGTGTTATAAACAAGGTATCACAGGAATAAAGAAGAGGATTTGATCCATTTTGCAGTTTGGGAGAAAGAATGAGAAGTCTTTTCATATGGTGAGACATCTGTATCTGAGATAGGTAGATGATTAAGATTTTGTCAGTTGAGGTTGAGGAAAAGGTATTCCAGACAGATAGAACAATACAAGCTACAGGTAAATATTCTTAAAATAGAGCCTGGTAAGCTGATGTTGAATGAATGTTTGTTGAAGGAATAAAAGACCTGACAAATCATACAAAATACTCATGCAAATATGAATAGTTAGAAGATAGGATACTGGTAAGTATACAGGAGATGAATGGCATAAGAGAAAGAAGTAGGGGTCTAGATTAAAACAATATGAACATCATCAGCCTAAGGAGTTTAGGTTTTATTCCTCAGTCAAAGAGGAGACTGAAATGTGGGAAGGAGGAAGAATATAATCAGATCTGTATTTTTGAAACTCCATGGATAATTAAAGAGTGAAATTTAGAGCATGAGAAAAGCATCTGGAGGAAGGCTTCTGCAATAGTACAAGGATCAGATGATGAAAGAGAGCTGATCTTGGATAGGAAGAACAAATTAGGAAAGGAGAGACAGAAGATGGTTCAGAGGTTGAACCATCCATTCCTAAGGAATGAGTCAAAGACAATTCCCAAGTCCCTGGCTTGCTAACTCAGTGACTACTGACCAAGGCAGGAAACACAAAAAGCAAAGCTGATTTGGAGGAGGAAGGAAGAACATGACTTTGGTTTGGGTAAGTTGCTCTGAAATCCCAGTGGTAACTTCTAACGAAGACATCTGGTAGGAAACAGATCTGCAGCCTAGGAATGAAATACAAGCTAAAGATACAGATTTGGGACTCATGGGCATCAATGATAAATGAAGCAGTGGAAATAGATGAGATCTCCTAAGGAAAACACACAAAGTGTGAAGAGGAAACAAAGCACAAGTCCAGAGAATAGAAACAGTACAGGGATAGTAAAAGACAATTATTTAAGTTGTTGAATCGTACCTGCTCAGGTTCAAGGTTTTTGATTTAGGACTCCACACAATATGCAACTGATGACCAACGGTCTTACTCACTTATTGCCTACACCTCCCCAACTTTCCAAAGAGACTTATCTTGATGAAGCCCCAAAAGTTCATTTTCGCTTTTGTTTCCTTTGCCTTTGGAGACGTGTCTTGAAAGAAGTTGCTGTGGCCGATGTCGAAGGGGTTACTGCCTATGTTCTCCTCTAGAATTTTGATAGATTCCTGCCTCACATTGACTTAGTGCCTTTCTCTCATCTCTGAAACAACCACTTCTCTGTGAAATCTTATATTCTTCCTTACTTTGGGAAAGCTTTTCTGAATTACTTTCTGTATTGGGGGAGCAATAGTTTACTTTATAAATCATAAGGCCCTTGTGTCCTTCCGACTATATTATCTCTTTATGTCTATTTCTTTTTTCCCTTCTCATTTATACAAAGAACTTGAGGCTGTTAAATAGGGTCAAAAACTAATATTTAGTAGACAAGGACACATTTGTCTCTAATCTATTAAACTCCAAAACACATTTATTTACAAATAATGTATTATATAAAAATAGCCTCTAAACAAAATTTAGCAGGAGAAGAGATGGGAAAAATAAAATATAAAGAGATAATACAGTGAGGACTCAAAACTATAGTCATTCACATCATATATTGAATTAAAATGATTTCAAATGAAACTTGAGAATTATATACAATTAAGCTAAAAATAAATATGTAAAATATGGTATATACATATGATTCAGGTGACACAAAAATCTTTAAAATTGATTGTTGTATGTAAAGGATCTTCCCTGGACATGTGAAAAAAAAGAAGCTGCCCTCTCCCCACCTACCATGTCAAAATTTCTGAAAGAGATTTAGGTGCATAAAATAAAACACCAATCAAGAATTTAATGCCCACTTCAATGACTGCAGTCCCAAGTCAGTAAAAAATCTGCAACTATACAAACTCTAAATTAGATGTTTGCTTTTTAAAGACTGGGACAGGTTAAAATAGCATTTTATATATGAAAAAAATTCCTTAGAATTATATAATTAATTATAGGTACTACAATAAAATTATGTACTGAAGTGTATTAACCATATAGCTCTACTTTTCCCTTTTCAAAGGTCTCAAGAATTAATGACTTGTGGCAAATTTGATTTGCATACTTAAAATGAAAAACACGATTTCCTTAACCCTCTAAATACCTTTAAAATGAACTCTACTAGAATATCAACAGTCAATGAACATATGAAAAAGTGTTAACCTACCACATACGGAAAAACATGCAAATTAAATCATGAAAGAGTATTTTTATCTATCAAATTAAAATATTATAATCAGCAATGATGACCAAAATGTAATGAAACCAGCAATATTTACCAAGAGTCTTTGGAGCTCTATTTCTACTTCTAGGAATCAATTTTGAGAAAGTAATAAAACATGTGATCAAAGATTATCTTCACCTCTCAGTAACAAGAACAAAAATAACCTTAAGGTTCCCAGTAGGAAAAAGTTACAAAAAAAAAAAAAAAAAAGGTACATCCACATTAACAACTATTACAAGCCATAAAACTCACATCTACATATTTAATAAAGGTGTTCACAACAGAACTGTCAACAGAAAAAGATATATCTAATGTAAAGTGAATTCAGGAAAATGTTTCATATTTTTCTAACATGTATACATATAGGAATATGGTATATATATAATGTACTGATTACTATAAATACTAAAACATAACTGTTTATCTTTGGTGCATTATAATTACAAATTTTTTTAGACTTTTCAGTGTTTTTCCTTTTTTTTTTATTAACATATAATGTATTATTTGCTTCAGGGGTACAGGTCTGTGAATCATCAGTCTTAGACAATTCACAGCACTCACCATAGCACATACCCTCCCCTCCCCAGTGTCCATAACCCAGCCACCCTATCCCTCCCCCCTCACTTCCCAGCAACGCTCAGTTTGCTTCCTGAGATTAAGAGTCTCTTATGGTTTGTCTCCCTCCCAGGTCCCATTCTTGTTTCATTTTTTTCCCTCCCTACCTTCCACGACCTCCCGCCCTGCCTCTCATTTCGGCACAGGTCATGATCTCAGGGTTCTGGGATCAAGCCCTGCATCGGGCTCCCCACTCAGTGGAGAGTCCGCTTATTTCCCTCTCCCCCTCCCCTCCCCTGCTCTCTCTCTCTCTAAAATAAATAAATTACTCTTTAAAAAATATATATATGAAATCATTCTAGCTTTAACTGATCATTGGTCATTAAATTTTAATGCACTCCTAAAATACATAGTTATTTGTGTACTGCTCCTACAATAAAATTAATTCTACTTTTGAAGAGGAGGATCAAGATGAAGGGAATTAACAACTGGCCATTTTCATGCTTCTATTGGTAGAAATACCAATAAGAAAGCAGGAGGAAATACACCTAGAAGAACCCTTAGTAAGCCACCAAATACTACCTGGAAAGAGATCTGAGAGAATGTCTAATGTCTGGTGACACTAAGTTAGAAGCCCCCGATGAACCATTATTTCCAAGAGTAGAAACAAAGTGACAGAATGAATAACAAACTATTTGTGTGAACAATGTGCCCCCATAGTTTTTCTGGGATCTATGCCTCTAGAGATTTCTGTCTTTGAAAAGGGAACTATAAAAAATAATGGCAGTTGGCAGTGTTTCTCCATTAATGCAAGAAAGATATTTTAATTGGTTGGCATCATGAAATTAATGGATTCACTCATAATAAACAGAATCAGCACAAATGCTATCATCTAAATCTAGTTGACTGATTCATTTACTATCCAACTAAATGATTTCAAAATATTTAATGTCAATTATTAAAAAATCCTAATTCTGAGTGTGAAAAATAGTCCACCATTTGTTCTAAGCTTTACCTCCAGATCCAACTTTTACCTTGGTTTCAAAATAGTATCAACAACTCTATCTCTCTCTCAAATAAATAAATAAATCTTTTTAAAAAGTTGGGGGGCGCCTGGGTGGCAAGTCAGTTAGGCGTCCAACTCTTGGCTTTGGATGGAGCCCCAGGTCAGGCTCCATGCTCAGTGCAGAGTCTGCTTGAGACTTTCTCTCTCTCTGCCCTTCCCCCCCACACACTCTCTCTCTCTCAAATACATAAATAATCTTTGAAAAAAAATGATATCAACAAGACTAGGAAGGATATCAAAGCCTACTTGTATGTCAACCTCATTCTATTTTTTTTTTCCAAATACTTTTATTTTTTCAGTGTTACAAGATTCATTGTTCATGTGGTACATTCTATTTCTTTATGATGTAAACTGAAGAAACAGTTACTACTCATAACTCTGTAAAAATCTAAAGAGAAGAACCAAACTTCTCCTTCTGTTATATGCAATTCCTGATCATTCCACATATTCTTAAATGATTAAAAAAGCTGTTCAATAAATATATTTGTGTCACTACTGTTACGACACAAAAAACAAAGTGCCCACCTTCTACAAATACTAATTCTTTACTGCAGGGGAGCACCTTGCAATTCTCAACACAAAAACTTCTGGAAATAAACTCAACATTTGGCCCTACAGCCTTAAGTCACATTTCTCATCAGGATGATTAATCTTTACGAAAAGGCAGGAAAACAAGACAGAACCACCCACTTTGACATTTTCATTCTTTGAAAAAAAATCCATTTCTAGTTCACAAACCATAACTATCATTTGTAAAAAGTATGCAATCCATCAAGAGTACTTTTTGATTATAAGATTAACAAGATCATTATCTTTCTTATTTTTTGCACTGAGAACACTGTAAAAGTGGTTCTAGCTTAGTTTTACTTAGAAATCTGATAAACCTTTGCCCAAGAACCAACCAACCTTTAATAAGAAGGTTGCTTCATTTTTTCCTTTTCTGCTTACTTGAAAAAATATAAACAAAATATAACATCTAAAGAAAAACCTACTCCTTGATTTATACAGCACTCATTTTTGTCCATCTTGTTAAATCCATGGATTAGAGAGTGGAGAGCATGTATTTTTCAGGTAAGTCATTTGCCTCCAATAGCTGTTATAAGCCACAATGGTGTGTGTGAGTCTTTGTGTGTGTGTGTTTTTGTGCTTGAGCACTTCTGCCCATGCTTCAGCATAGTAAAAAGCAAAAGCATCATTGTGGTCATTTGGAAAGGGGGAGAGGAAGAAGAGGTTTGAATAAGCAGGAAGAGGTTTATCTGCAGGCTCAGGGAGTTTGCTGTTGGCTCTAAAGTAAAAGTTTTAACCTAAAAGGAGCCAAATTTGATATGATTCTTAAAGATTTGGGTTTGATGCCTTTCTTTCCTATTTCCTTCCCTTATTTTGGGCAGCTTGGGTAAGAAGTAAATCAGCTTTTGCCTTGAGAAAGCTTTGATCTAGAGAAAAAAAGAGAATTTAAATTAACAATTCAAGGTGAGTTATAAGAAGGGCAGGAATCATTCAAAGTCAGGGTGGGGTGAAGATGGGGAAGGTATATGGATGTGGGGACAGAAAGGAGAGAAAAGTATAGGAAAAGCAAAAGAGAGGGGTACTAAGAAAATAGTTTGGAAACTAAATTGATAAAACAACCAACTTGTTCATTTAGCATAATTCATTTACCTGTGTTATTTTCTCTATTCCTTGGAAGTTGTGCTTTTCAAAATGCTCTGCTATATTCAGAAAGGTGTGACGTTCTAGGTAGCAGCAGTTACTCAGGACTATCAAAAGTCTCTGTTCCTAAAAGTAAAACAAATGTTTAGAAAATTACATTTATAATAACAAACTAGGTAACAGTTATCATTTATTAAATTTAATTATAATCTCTTCATGTTTAATATCAATATTCGATGTTTTGTTTTTCTTGGTCCCTTTTTTCCCCAATAATAATATAGAGAAACAATATAATTCTATAATTCTATATTCTATAACTGCTTGTTATTATATAATGTACTAAAGAGTCAAATAATGCTGTCTTTGAAATTTAATAGCTGTATGGAAAAACAGCTAACTAGTAAGGTAGGATCAGCTGTTGTTCTTGTTAAAGGGGTTTATTTTACTGGTTATTCTGCCTAATATTTTTTGCAACAAAAAAGGTTATAAAATTGATATTTTAAAATAATTACAAATGCAAAAATTCATAGAAAGTAATTTATAAATTTTTCATAACTTGAAAGAGAATTATAATGCCATCCATATGATGGGCTCCTTCCAAAAACTGGGCCTTCACAGATGTATTTTATGTAGAATAGTTTCCCTTTTATGGGGAGTGATGAAACAGAAGCTAGGGAACTCTCCCATAGTATTGGATATGAAGAGGGCTAGAGCCTCATATTCTATGTTCTCCACGGTTCTAGCCACTTTAAGGTAATTTCTTATTAAAATTACCAGACTCCGAGGCTGATGAATAAACCTCATTTTATAGTTCAGAAGAACTATTTTTGTAAACAAAATTCCAGGAATGGCAGTTATCACCACTGTTGTGGTTCACCAAGAACACTTTCCCATGCTCCCTCAGTGTGAGAGCATTCTCTGGAACAACAGTGACTAATTTAGAGCTTTGATTTAAGATCCCTTGACTAAACACTAAGGCAAAACTACTTTCCAGGAAAAATTTTCAGCCATGTTTTGCTTACTGTTTTATATATAACTTATGTTAAAGTCAATATAATAAATGAGGAAAATAAATAGATCCCTATCTTGAGGTACACTCTGAATTCAGTTGCCAAGTACAGCTTATATTTCCCAATAATTTCATTGAGCTTCATCAAAAATTTTAAAACTTTCCAAATTTCTTTATTTAAAATATTATTCTCTATTGCTGGCACAGTGTGGCCTATTCAATGCCCAACAAACATAATTAAAGGGCAAGGAGTTATTAAAAGTACCTTCAAGTAAATGAAAGGTTGTGAATGGCCTTGAATTAATCGATGGATGGGAAATAAACTACAAAACAAGGAAAACAGGGCTCTGTTATGCATACCACTCCTCCACATTTTGTGAATGGCAAGGGAGAACCAGAAAGAAAGCAATAAACAGCACTGCATAGGCACTCAGGTCAGTCTGAGGAAGGGGTATATTTCCTCTTGCCCTATACCTGGTATTACCATTATGTGGTGGTCCTCATAAAGAACATGAAATAAAGTAAGCATAAAGTGTCATCAGCCGCTCTAAACATGCCGTATTCTGCAAAAATCACAACTGGTTTTTCAGTTATAAGATCAATCCTCAATTACCTTTTCCTCCAAATATTAACCTTATAGTCTAAGAGACCCCCTGAGAATGCCACATCATCTTTGCCCTGTTAATTAAATCTCTTTGATTTTTCTCCCTATAATCTGCATTATTCTCCCCCCAAAATGGAAAAATAATTTGAGTGATTTGAAGTCTTACTCTTGGTAATCGTATTTTTCTTCCCAACTCTGAACAATCAGAGAAGTGAAAGTGGGAAGAATAATTGAACGCTACAATAATCAAATTCTTAAACGTGAATATTTAATTAAAAGCTTACTAGCAACTTAGATGAATATGTATGTTTGAAAATAAAAACTCAACCTATCAAAGTTGGTACTTGCCAATTATGTATTATTTCAATTACTTCTCACAGAATCTCTGAGATTATAGGCATTACCATCCCAATTTTGTCCAGGAGAAAACTGGACACCCTCAATGACATGCCCAAGATTATTCAGTTAGTAAGAAGACCAGGAAGCAAAGTAGTTATCTTCTGACTCCAAACCTGGACCTCTATCTTACCATAACTGCCTCTCTGCTGAATAACAGAACGAAACCCTAAGAAGATCTCAATAATCTGGGTCAAATCTAATGAGATATCATCCAAATGCAGAGTAACACAGGAACTGAATTCGGTACCAAATAAACAATTTTAGGGAGTAAAATGGGAGAGATAAGGTCCTGTGACTGGGAGAAGCAAGTATGAAACACCTGGGGTGTGGCTGACAGTAAGCTCAATGTGACTCAATAGAGATGTAACCTAATGTGTAGTTCTGGCTGCTTCCCAGTTGCCAGGGCCACATCAGAGTCCTGTACTCCATCCTTGAAAAAGGACAGAAGTAGATTAAGAGGAGAACTACTGCCATATTGACTAGGAGATGCCTAAAAGATTTAGGGTGTTAGCTAAGAGAAAGGAAGATTCCAAGCCCACACAACAAATGTTTTCAAACACTGAAAAGATTGTCATGTAGAAATCAGGCTAGTTCTAAAGGACACAGAAACAAAGCACAGTTGGCCTCATAAGGCCCTTCTCAATTTAGAAGGCTTTTTCCTCCAGCCTGTGTCTTTCTCTAGTCTACCATGTTCACAGTGCAAAGAATGATCCAAACTCATTACATCAACTTCCTTAGCTCCTATATGATGCTGACCCAGTGCATACAGATAGCTCATTAGCAATTCACTGATGTGCTTGTCCTACAGTCACAAATGACCACCTAACTGCCAAGCCCATAACACTTCAGTTTTCATCTGACCCCGCCTGATTCTCTACCAGTCTTTAAAACTGTTAAATACTTCTTTGTTTAAATGATCTTTTCCATCTCTCTTGGGAACAGTTTCATTTGAATTTTCTTCTCTCGCTCTTATTATTCTTTTTAGGGAACTCTAAGGCTCTCTGCTTCCGGCCATCCCTTAAATACTGGTACCCCAATGTTATTTTTATATATTTGGCCCTCCTCTCATTCTGCTAGTATTTTTCCTCGTATACTCATCCACTCCCAGGCCTTGCATTGCTTATACAGTTTACCCCTGAACAACACAGGTTCGAAATGTACCAGTCCACTTATATGCAAGTTTTTTTTGATACATACAGTACAGTATTGTAAATGTATTTTCTTTTCCTTATGATTTGGGTAACATATTCTTTTCTCTAACTTACTTTATGGTAATACGGCATATAATAATAACATATAAAACGTTTTAATTGCCTGTTATTGGGAAGGCTTTTGCTCAACAATAGACTATTGGTAGTTAAGTTTTAGAAGAGTCAAAAGTTACAAATAGATTTTCGACTGAACAGGGCATCGATGACCCTAACCCCCTCATTGCTCAAGGGTCAACTGTATATTACTGATTCAAAAGTCTGTCTCTAGATTACTCTCCTGGGGTCCAGACACATATGTCTCATCACCCACTAAATATGTCTGCTTGAATGTCACTCATTTAATACATCTGGTCCCAAACTGAATTTTTAATCTTTCCTAATATAACAAATTATTTATTTAGGAATTCACACTTATAAATATAATATCTGTGGGAATGATACAGGGCGGGAAATTTTGGTCATATGTTTTCTTTTTTTTTTTTTTAAAGATTTTATTTATTTGACAGAGAGAGAGATCACAAGTAGGCAGAGAGGTCATATGTTTTCTTTCTTGAGAGATAAATATATACATACACACATGTACGCATACACACATACATCCTTCAAACAAATGACAAACCTGAGAGGGTTATTATTTTTAAGATGGATGGGTCTAAATTTCAAGAGCTGAATTTATACATATATTAAAGTATGTGTGTCAATCATCACTAAACAGCTGTATATGCTAAAATAAGATGTAAGTGTACATATATAAAAAGGTGGTATGGTTGGGGCGCCTGGGTGGCTCAGTGGGTTAAAGTCTATGCCTTTGGCTCAGGTCATGATCTCAGGATCCTGGGGTTGAGCCCTGCATCGGGCTCTCTGCTCAGCGGGGAGCCTGCTTCCGCCTCTCTCTCTGCCTGCCTCTCTGCTGACTTGTGATCTCTCTCCACTCTGTCAAATAAATAAATAAAATCTTTAAAAAAAAAAAAGGTGGTATGGCTTTGTTTTTGCCACAGAACTTTATGTTCAAATGAAATGCTATCAGGGAACTTACAAAAATAAAATAGAGAAAAGCAGAACTTCTCTAGTTGAAGAGGAAAAACATGGGGAGATGGGCCCCCGACTTTTGCTGCCTCTTCAACTTTCAAACAGCAGGGAACCACTAAGGCACCTATTTCACAGTCACAAACTTGCGTGATGCAGGGAGTAGATGGAACCACTTAAGTAACAACTTTGATTAAAAAGTTTTTAAGTTGTGGAATACATATAAAATTATATTTTTACTAAAATTTTCACAAAATAAAACATAGCTCCAAATTATAGAATAGTGTACTACAACAGGAATACAATAGCAGTCCAAGTAATTTAGACTGATTTATAAGTCATTATATAATTTTAAAATGGTATGTTTAGCTTTCTATTTATCAGCTTACTTACAGAAGTCAAACTGAAGTCTTCATGGATACTTCCAAACAAATCAGGAGAAGAAACATCAACGGAAAGACTAAATATAGAAGCAAGTAAGAGAACAGTGACAATTAAAGCACTAAAACTAACCATGTTACTATAATGTTGTATATCTATTGCAACTCAATAAAAAAATGCAATGAACTTTATGTAAACGTGACTTTAAAATATTTTGGTTAAAAATCTCGTAACTCTCTGTTTTATATTTAACAGTTAACAGCTCAAAGTAGACACAATAGGCTATCTACTAATATAGGTCACATGACATTTGCTTGGGTCTTCTAAAATACTCAATTAAATTTTTAAAAATCACCAAAGGGAGAAAAGACTCCAAATCGCCAAGGAAATGTTGAAAAAGAAAAAGTTGGTGGCATCACATTGCCTGATTTCAAGCTTTATTACAAAGCTGTGATCACCAAGACAGCATGGTACTGGCACAAAAACAGACATATAGACCAATGGAACAGAGTAGAGAGCCCAGATATGGACCCTCAACGCTATGGTCAAATAATCTTTGACAAAGCAGGAAAAAATATCCAGTGGAAAAAAGACAGTCTCTTCAATAAATGCTGCTGGGAAAATTGAACAGCTCTATATATAGAAGAATGAAATTTGACCATTCTCTTACACCATACACAAAGATATACTTGAAATGGATAAAAGACCTCGACGTGAGGCAGGAATCTATCAAAATCATAGAGGAGAACATAGGCAGTAACCTCTTCAACATCAGCCACAGCAATTTCTTTCAGGACATGTCTCCAAAGGCAAAGGAAACAAAAGCGAAAATGAGCTTTTGGGACCTCATCAAGATATAAAGCTTCTGCACAGCAAAGGAAACAGTCAACAAAACTAAGAGGCAACCCACGGAATGGGAGAAGATATTCGCAAATGACACTATAGACAAAGGGCTGATATCCAAGATGTATAAAGAACTCCTCAAATTCAACACATAAAAAACAGATAATCACGTCAAAAATGGGCAGAAGACATGAACAGACACTTCAACAAAGAACACATACAAATGGCTAACAGACACATGAAAAAATGTTCATCATCATTAGTCATCAGGGAGATTCAAATCAAAACCACATTGAGATACCACCTTACACCAGTTAGAATGGCCAATATCAACAAGACGGCAAACAACAAGTGTTGGAGAAGATGTGGAGAAAGGGGAACCCTCTTCCACTGTTGGTGGGAATGCAAGTTGGTGCAGCCACTTTGGAAAACTGTGGAGATTCTTCAAGAAATTAAAAATAGAGTTACCCTATGACCCTGCATTTGCACTACTGGGAATTTCCTCAAAGATACAGATGTAGTGAAAAGAAGGGCCATATGTACCCCAATGTTTATAGCAGCAATGTCCATAATAGCCAAACTGTGGAAAGAGCCAAGATGCCCTTCAACAAACAAATGGATCAAGAAGATATGGTCCATATATACAATGGAATATTACTCAGCCACCAAAAGGATGAATACCCAACTTTTGCATCAACATGGATGGGACCGGAGGAGATTATGCTGAGTGAAATAAGTCAAGCAGAGAAAGTCAATTATCATATGGTTTCACTTACTTGTGGAACATAAGGAATAATATGGAGGACATTAGGAGAAGGAAAGGAAAAGCGAAGGGGAGGAAATTGGAGGGGCAGATGAACCATGAGAGACTGTGGACTCTGAGAAACAAACTGAGGGTTTTGGAAGGGAGGCGGGTGGGGGGATGAGTGAGCCTGCTGGTGGGTATTAAGGAGGGCACGTATTGCATGGAGCACTGGGTGTTACATGTGGACAATGCATCTTGGAACACTGCATCAAAAACTAATGATGTATTGTATGGTGACTAACATAACACAATAAAAACAAAATCACCAAAAGGGAAAATAGCCAATAATTTAATTTTTAGGAACAGACTCAAATTAATTGAAATATTTTTGACTATCAGAATCGCCAGAGGGCTTTTCAAGCTCATTTATATCATAAACCACTTACAGGTGAGCTGAGTTAGGAAATTAGCTAATAATCAACAAGTGACCAAAGATACAAAATTGCAGGGGAGGATATACTATAACCTACTGATTAAGTGATATAACAGAATGATAATAAACACTTTAGCAGGAATTTCTTTCCTTAAACCTAACCAATGGATTTTAGAATTCATATGGAAACTAAATAGATGAAAATATCAAATAATATTTTAAAATAGAAGCAATAAAAAGATACCAATCTGAACAAAAGAAACCTAATGAACATTAAAATAACATGAAAAGATATAAAACATATATGAATGAATGGAACAGAAAATAAAGTTCAGAATTATAGAGAAAACCCCAAAGACTCCACCAAAAAACTACTAGAACTAATAAATGAATTCAATAAAGTCGCAGGATAGAAAATCAATGTACAGAAATCTGTTGAGTTCCTATACACCAATAATGAAGCAGCAGAAAGAGAAATTAGGAAAAAAAATCCCATGTATAATTGCACCAAAAATAATAAAATACCTAGGAATAAACCTAACCAAACAGGAGAAATATCTGTACATTGAAAACTGTAAAACACTGATGAACGAAATTGAAGACAAAAAAAAAAAAAAAGAAGTTGAAGACAAAAAATGGAAAGACATTCCATGCTCATGGATTAGAAGAACAAATATTGTCAAAAGGTCTATATTACCCAAAGCAATCTATACCTTTAACGCAATCCCTATCAAAATACCAATGGCATTTTTCACAGAACTAGAACAAGCAATCCTAAAATTTGTATGGAAGCATGAAAGACCCCAAATAGCCAAAGCAATCTTAAAAAGAAAAGCAAAGCTAGAGGTATCACAATTCTAGACTTCAAGTTATATTACAAAGCTGTAGTGATCAAGACGTATGGTATTGGCACAAAAATGGACACATGGATCAATGGAACAGAACAGAAAACCAAGAATAAGCCAATATCATATGGTCACTTAATTTTTTTAAAAGATTTTATTTATTTATTTGACAGAGAGAGAGATTGGGAACACAAGCAGAGGGAGTGGGAGAGGGAGAAGCAGGCTTCCCGCTGATCAGGGAGCCCAATGTGGGGCTCAATCCCAGGACCCTGAGATCATGACCTGAGCTAAAGGCAGACGCTTAATAACTGAGCCACCCAGGCACCCCTGGTCACTTAATCTTTGAAAAAGCAGAAAAGAATATGTAATGTGAAAAGGACAGTCTCTCCAAGAAATGGTTGGGAAAACTGGACAGCAACATTCAAAAGAAAGAAACTGGACCACTTTATTACACTGTACACAAAAATAAATTCAAAATGGATTAATGACCTAAAATGAGACCTGAAACCATAAGAAACCTAGAACAGAACACCGGCAGTAACTGCTTTGACACCAGCCAGAGCAACTTTTTCTATAACTTCCCTGTTGCAAGCGAAATAAAAGCAAAAACCAAGCCCTGGGACTACATCAAAATAAAAAGCTGCACAGCATAGAAAACAATCAGCAAAACTAAAAGGCAAGCTATGAAATGGGAGAATATACTTACAAATGACATATCCAATAAAGGGTAAACATAAAGAACTTATAAAATTCAACACCTAAAGAACAGATTTAAAAATGAGGAGAACACATGAACAGGCATTTCTCCAAAAAAGACATCCAGATGGCCAAAAGACACATGAAAAGATGTTCATCACCACTCATCATCAGGGAAATGCAAATCAAAGATACAATGAGATACCACCTCACACCTGTTAGAATGGCTAAAATCAACAATACAAGAAACATCTGGTGTTGGCAAGGATGTGGAGAAAAAAGAACATTCGTGCACTGTTAGTGGGAATGTAAATTGGTACAGCCAGTTTGGAAAACAGCATGGAGGTTCCTCAAAAAGTTAAAAATAGAACTATCCTACGATGCAGCAATTGCCTACTAAGGTCTCCAAAGGATACAAAAATGCTGATTAAAGGGATACCTGTAATCGTGATGTTTATAGCACATTTTCAACAATACTTATATTATGGAAAGAGCTCGAATGTCCCTGTACTGATGAATGGATAAAGAAGATGTTGTATATGTATAATGGATTATTACTCAGCCAAAAAAAGAATGAAATCTTGCCATTTGCAACGACGTAGATGAAGCTAAAGAGTATTATGCTAAGTGAAATAAGTCAGTCAGAGAAAGACAAATAATATATGATTTCACTCACACGTGGATTTTAAGAAACAAAATGAATGGAAAAAGGGAAAAAGAGAGAGGCAGAAACAAACCAAGAAACATACTCTTAATTTTAGAGAACCTACGGTTATCAGAGGGGAGGGAGTGGGGAATGGGTAAAACAGGTAATGGGGATTAAGGAGTGCACTTGTTATGGTGAGCATGAGTGATGTATAGAACTGTCAATCCCTATATTGTACACCTGAAACTAATATAACACGGTACGTGGAGTTTAAAATAAAATGAAATAAAATTTAAAAAAGAAGAGTTCAGAAATACATAGCACTATATATTAGAATTCAATGGCGTCTGAAACGGAAATTGTAACAAAACAATATGGAAGACATTTAATCAACAATATCAGGAAATTGATTAACAATACAAATTCCTGGTGGATTGTTTTAAACATAAAATCGAATTGCAGAAAAGCTACAGTTAAATATTTATTAAGTCTCAAAGAGGCACTAATATTATATACTGAGAGGAAAAAACCAATACCAAGAAAATCACAAATATGGAAAACTTCTCAAATTACCAATTATAGACTTAAAAGGCATTTATTTCAGTATTTTCTGTGTCAGAGCATTAACCTTAACACAGAAGTTACACATGCCAAATATCATTCAATAACATTCAGATAAATTACATACTAAAAGATTCTATAGAACAATACTATAAAAGAATTATTACCAGAATTTGTAAATATTAAGAATCAACATGTATCCTCAGGAGCTCAAATAACTAAGCCTGACCCAGACTTAATTCTACTAGAAAAATCAGTCTTTAACAAGAGTATTGCTAATTCTCTAACATCAGAATTCTAAAGGTTATCAACTAGGAATTATATATCTTAATTTTCATTCTTATTATTTATAAAACTTGTTGCTTTCAATAATTAGTAAGTTAATCAGGTGTCCAGTTTGCTCAACATGTCTCTAGGAATGCTAAAATGAGTTCAGAAGATAAAGAAATTATATACGAATATAGGTCAAATATATAAAAATATAATTTTAATATACACAATCTATCTCTCTTGTCTTAGTTTATAAGACTACATATAAAACATTAGTCTCAATTTTTAATTCTCCTAAATGCATCAGTGAGATTAGTTTCAGTTTACTTACTGTGTAGTATCTACATCTGCATCAGGCTTAGTGCTCAACTGTTCCAGACAGTATATAAAAATCTAAGTCAAAAATAAGAAGTTTCAAAAAAAAAAAAAAGAAGTTTCAATAACACAATTCTTAGATATTAATCTATTTGGACATTAAAAATAATTTTCTGTAAATAAATTCCTTTTTCTTTTTTAAGAGTGTGCATGTACACTCACAAGTAGAGGGGGAAGGGGCGGAGAGAAAGAATCTTAAGCAGGCTCCAGTCCAGCACCGGAGCCTGACGCAGGGCTCAATCTCATGACCCTGAGATCATGACCTGAGCTGAAATCAACAGTCGGACGCTTAACCAACTGAGCCACCCAGGTGCCCCAATAATCCTAAGCAAATAAAAAAAACCAAATATATACTTATATATACAAATATATACTTATATATACTATAAGTGATACATATGTATGCATATATATCTCCCAGAAGTGACAGAATAAATAACCCGTGTGTGTGTGTGTGTGTGTGTGTGTATACACGATGAAAGATTAAAAGCACCTATATTTTGATCCAACTATAAATTCCTGAATTTATTTTAGGAAAAAGACCTTTTTCTTCCTTTCATCCACTCAATCGCGTGCTCAACTTTGTTATGACAAAGCACTAGTCCCAACCAAAGAACTTCACGCTCTAGATACCTGTAAACAACTATCATGTCATTTAATTTGAGCTGTAACAGAAATATATGTAAAGTAGGAGGAAAACACACGAAAAAGTATAATATAAAATATACAAAAGTATACTTTTAAAAAGTATATAAAAAGTATATAAAAGTATAAAAGTATATAAAAAGAAGTATAATATGAAGGAGTATTGATAGAACAAGCTGGAATTAATCTTACCTTGAAGTTTGTTACCTTACTTGCCATAAACCATTACAGACTCAAACAAGATGAAAAAAGAATGTTATACATTTATTATTAATAGGAGGGAGTTTACTATAATTTGCTTTATTTCAGGTTTCAGGGCATCAGTGCTTTCACATATTACCTGCATGATATTGATGCTTAGTTGACAAACCTCCTCCTGTGTTTTAGGTTGTTGAAACACCTATAAAGAAGAATTTTGATAAGTTTTTGGACTTCGCTGAGAAAATAAAACTTTGTGTTTATGAAGCTCGATATAAAAAAAATTCACACATGGGAAACTGCTTCCAGTGTGGGTAACCTTACTCTGAAAGGGACAGGAATAAAGAGCTGCCCTCCAGGCAGTGTTTTTGGCCTGAGAATACACTGGCATGGAGCTGCTTGACAAAATTCAGGTCATTCTCTCTGTATACAAAGTGTTGATGATTCCAGTTACTCTACCTACAACACTTAAATTTCCGTCAGCCTATCATGGAACCAAGAAATTGACAGCCTATGCAGTTAAATGAAATAAAACAAGCAAGCAGCTGAGAGAAAAGCTCTCTTGTGCTGAAATGACTCATTTACAACTGTGATTCCCAAGGGTTCCTGGGAAAGTCTGAAACAGAAATTGAATTTATAGAAAACTTACACTGGCTTCTCCAGGCTTGCACTCTAGAACTCCTTTAAGTGACTGGAGAGAATGTACAATGCACTGTTCAAACTGATATGGCTGAAGGAAAAAAAATGCATTATCTTAAAATTCAAAAATAAGCATTGGCTATTAAGGTATTGAACAAAAGCAAATAATGGCCCAAAACTCTCAATTTTACAGATTTATTGAAAGGAAAACAGATGCCAACAATTTGACAGATAATTTCCCAGACATCACGATTTAGATTTGACATGTTTTGCACTTGGTATCTAAAAATGAGTAAATCTCGAGATTCTAAAATACATCTTCTTCTAGAAGTATAACTAAAATTTTTCTTCAAAATTCTATTCTTCTGAGAGGCAAATGACCTGATAAAGAACAGACATAACAAGTTTATATTTTATTATTATTATTTTGAGAGAGAGAAAGCATGCTCAAGTGGGGGAAGGGTGGGGCAGAGGGAGAGAGAGAATCTTAAGCAGACTCCACACTCGGTGGGGAGCCTGATGTGGGGCTCCATCTCACTACCCTGAGATCATGAAGTGAGCTGAAATCAGGAGTCAGATGCTTAACCAACTGAGCCACCCAGGCACCCCAAGAAAATCTTATTTTTAAGCAGTTTAAAGATAAGGCCAATAGGAAAATATTTTAAAAAACAGGCGCCCCACAAATTCATATTTTAAACACTATTTCCAGGATATATTCTGAGCTTAGTCTTCTAGATCTTCCATGTGTCTGGTACTGCAAAAAATTTAATGTTACTAATATTATTCGTAGGAGGGCTATGATCTTTAATTAAAAAGTCACAACAGTTATTTTTTATATACATTAAGTCAGAAAATAAAACTTGAAGATATGTCCAACAAATGGCATTCAAGATAAGTCAGAATAAATCATAACATCTTAGCTTATATTGTATCTAAAGTTTCACTTTATGCCAGGCATACTCTAGGTGATGAGGAGATAGGAGTAAGAGTAAAGAGTTCGCTTTAAGTGTATACAACAGGGTAGAAGATACAACCATAGAAGTCACAGTCAAAACTGTTACTTTTTACAAAACAAAAGCAAAAAACAAAAAACAAAAATAGAAATAAAATAAGTCAACTGCAAACTAGAAAAAAGAATAAAGGAAAAAAAAAACCTAGAATAAGTGCCATGAAAAGAACAAATGGGAACTCAGAGAAAAATGATGATGATGAGGATGATGGAGGGGAATCTGCCTCAACTAGGACAAAGAAGATTCCCACCCCTCCCCCCCACCCTTAGACTGTGAAAACATTTAAGCTGACATTTGAAGGGCAAGAGGAGTCAGTCCCTTAAAAGATAAGGGAAGCGGGTGTGAGCTCAGGGAGGCAGGACAACATGTGCACAGGCCAGGGTGGGTAGAGCCCAAAGGGGTTGTGGAACCACAAGAACAGCAGTGCATCACAACCACTAACCATGAGCTTGGCAGTACAAGATGAGGCTAAGGGTCTGATTTCACTCAGGGGCACAAGGCTACATAAGGCTCGTAGTTCAACTGAAAAAGCTCTGTGCAAATGCTTCAATTTTTAAAAGAGACTGAGGGAAAAAAACTGAACAGAAAGGATACCTGTATACAAAGATGATTATTTTTTTTACAAAAAGGAACCCACACTTAATGAAAGCTAAAATATTGCCTCAACCTTAATGTCATTTTAATACTGCACTTTGAAACCACTAGAGGGCACCATAAAAAAGCTTCTACGTACTCAAAAAATAAATAAAAATAAAAGCATATAATATGAAATACCAACTGCACAGAAGTATTTCAAGAGTCAAAATGTTTGTTGGATACCTGACCTTATCCTTCCAACCTACCTGCCTCAAAAGTTGGGAAAATCTAAGATGTTAAAATAATAACAGAATTAAATCCAAAACTCAACTGTGGACAATTAAATGTTGATATTCATATGTAGTTACTTAGATTTCTTGCATTAATATCTGAACTAGATTTTCTTAATTTCTTTTTATATCTATATTAATACAGTAAAGAAGGAATACCAGAGAACTTTAGTAGTTTTAGTTAAACTGGAAGTAAATGACAGTGTAAACATCTGCTATTTCTTTTTTCTAAAAAGAAACAGTATTACCTCTGCATATTGTTAGTGAACTACCCAATTTAGCTGACTATAAGAGTTATCACAAATCATTCCAGTTCTTAGGAAAGAAGAAAGTTCTCGAAATTTAAAATTTAAAAAAAATTAAAAAATTAAAAATTTCAGGGAAATAAAAATGTATTACTATTCTAAAAAATGTGACTGGTACTATGGAAATGTTAAGAAAATATAAATTAGTAGTGTATAATAGAATTTGAGACAATTTAAGTTATTGTTCAAAGTTTTTAAAATTTTACAGATGTCAGGTTAAAATACTCAAAGCTGGATCTTCATCTTCTACTCTATGCACCGATTCACCTTTTTTTCTGAAGTGAGGTCCATGCTGAATAGCTTAAAACATGCTCAGCTTTATCAACACTATTATGTTAGCATATTTCTTTACCAACATCTGGCTATAAGATACAATGGCTGACACCAGAAGTGTAATTTTCTGTGGGTCATTCATCTACAAAGTTTAGTCTTCTAACTTGTATGTGTGACAAACAGGAAATTAGTCTATGGTTATAGTTTTTTAATATTATAGTTAAACTTTAAATTGACTACAAACAAATCTATAGTGACCATTTCAAGATATTTTCAAAGAGATTTAACTACTATAATCAAACAACCAAACTTAGATATGGCAGCCACCACATAAGCACACATTGGGACCTGGATGTGGCAGTTATCATGTAACATTCACCGGGACCCAGATGCGGCTGCTATCACATAGGGACTAAATGGGACCCAGAGAAGTAAAGTGGCTTCTTTAAGAGCGCACAGCTATTGGGTCACCTGGCTGGCTCAGTCAGAAGAACATGCGACTCTTGATCTCAGGGTCCTGAGTTCGAGCCCCATGTTGGGTACAGAGATCAAGTAAACAAACTTAAAAAAAAAAAATAAGATTGCATGACTTGTGATCATGAGGCCATCCAGAGACAGAAGCCACAATAAGGATCACAAAGAAGAAAGTCAGAAGGAGCCCTTAGTATTGACTGCATGACTAAGCTGCCACACCAGTTCTAATTTCTTTAATGTTATAGTAAAAAGAAATGTCCATCTTGTCTAAAGGCCCTCGATGTTTTAGCATCTGAATGTCAATTTAACTGATACACTCACCTACCTGATCATTGTGGGAATCCATGTAACAAATGTGAAAACACGGTATATCATGAAAACTATTTTCAAAATTATTTTGAAAATCTAACAGTCTCATCTGAACAGACGATGACTCTAAAATGAATATGCCATGTTTATAATTGCCTGCCTGACCTATGTATATATCTGGAGAGATTTGCTGTTATTGTTATTAGTTTGTTTGTTTTGTTTTGGCTTAGGGGCCAGCACCGACATTTCTTTCTATTCTATTTTTCTAAAAAATTCAAGCTACTGGGTAACAGAATGAAGCACAATCCATTTTAAAATGTAATGCAAACAAACAATAGTGACACACAATGAAGAGAGAGCACCCTAAAAGAAATCCACTGTTTTTATTAATTTTTAAATATTTGTGGTTTAGTGTCAAGCAAAATGACTCTGAAAAGGAAAACATTAAGAAATTTATTTTTCTATTTCTGGAAATGATATAGAATTACAATGCAGAAAATATACGTTGTTTTTTTTTTTAATTAACATATAATGTATTATTTGTTTCAGGGGTGCAGGTCTGTGATTCATCGGTCTTAGACAATTCACAGCACTCACCATAGCACATAACCTCCCCAATGTCCAAACCCCAGCAACTCCATCCCTCCCACTCCCTCTCCTAGAATATACACTTATTAATAAAATAAATGATTATTTTGAATATAATATACACTAATGATTAATCATTGAAAAGAAATTTAAACTTACCAGAGAAGTCAGTCCTTCATTGTCAACAATCCAGTCTTCCTTTTCAGCTAACCTCTTTATTTCTACAAAGAAAATAAGCACACAAGTAGTTTTTATTGTAATTCTTTCATTGAACTTTGTAGAGTTAAAAATCTATAAATGTTATAGTTTTTCATTGTTTTATATGGATTTGTAAAAAAAACGAAAAATAGGTAATAAATATAAAACATAATTTTGGTAAACTCAAGGATTTAAATGTGCATTATTTTCTGGATTTTTTTCAAAAAACGTTAATGTAAATAAATTTAGCCCAATTTGGAGACTGCTAGGCTAGGCTTAATGACAACTTCAAATAATGGTTTATTACTTATTCAAAGCACTCTTGAAAATATTCAACATGTAAAAAATAAACTACAAAATATTTTTTTCCTAAAATATCTGATGAAAAATTTATATTCTGTTTTAATCCTAGACACTTCTGATGATTGGCAAAGGAATGTTACCTGTCCAAACCTTTAGCATTTCAGGCTATCTCAGGTCCCTGGGAGGAGCAGGTGAATTTAGAGAACACCGTTGTTTCTCACCTGGATTCTGTTCCCTTTCTGTTGACCCAGTATGTTTAGTCACCAATTCTGAGGAGATGTGACCTTTTTTTTTTTAGATTTTATTTAATTTATTTGAGAGAGAGAGCACGGGTGAGAAGGAGGAGGAGGAGAGAGAACCTGAAGCAGATTCCACACTGAGCACAGAGCCAATGTTGGACTCGATCGATCCCACAACCGCGAGATCATTACCTGAGCTGAAACCAAGAGTTGGACGCTTAACCGACTGAGCCACCCAGGTGCCCCAAGATGTGACCTTCCTACTTCAAAGTCCTGGTGACAGATACTTATGGCTTACGTTATTTATAATGATGTTCTTGACTGTCTTTGAAAATATTTAATATCCAAAAGGCTGCTTTGTAAAGATAACCCTGCTTTTTATGATTATATGAACAAAATCCTGAAAATTCTAAAAGGTATAAAGAAAATGAGCATCACTTATAATTTCTGCTATACAGAAAACCACTGTTAGTCTTTCTTCTGACTTTACACTGATATTTCTAAATATTTAAAATATACATACAGGGACACCTGGGTGACTCAGTCAGTTAAGCGTCTGCCTTTGGCTCAGGTCCATGATCCCAGAGTCTTAGGATCAAGTCCCACATTGGACTCCTTTTCAGAGGAAGCCTGCCTTCTGCCTCTGCCCCCTGCTTGTGCTCTCTCCCTTCCTCTCTTTCTCTGATAAATAAATAAATTTTTTAAAAACAAATAAATAAAATATACATATTTTCAAAATTGTATTCATACTTTATATACATTTTATACTATACTTTTTCTACTTAACATTTGCCATAAGGATGTTCTTATATCCTGAAATATTTTCAAGTATATCCACTTTAATTTATGTATGGTCTGGCATCTCAGGTAAATAGATTTGGAAAGATATTCAAAAAAGGAAAAAAATTCTATTGAGCAGCTAGCTATTTGTGACCTAAAATATTCAAATTTCCATAAAAATAATTTTCTCATTTTCAAGGATTAGAAGCTAGAAAGAAGTGGCATATTTAGATAATCGTCTAGCAAATGTCATCAATTTTTCTTAACATACCTTCTGCTGTGTGCTGCAATGTGACCATCACACAACGTACTCGGATATCCAAAATGAGATCCTGGATAGTCTGTAACATGTCATTAGGAATTTCAAGGGCAGTCAATGATTCATAAGTAAGCCTGTGAAAGAGACACAACAAAACAAAAGTGAGCAGAGTAGGATCTTGAAGAAATTGCTGTCATCAGTTTGGCCAGGCTATGGAGGTTATAAGCTACAATATTATATTGAAAGCAAGGGGAAAGTAAAACCATAACAAGAATTATAATACAGCAGTAATACTGAAATAAACAATAAAAAGATGCTCATTCATTACGACATTCTCATCAAACATAAGCACCAGGAAAGTTTAGCTTAGATGCTAAACTTTATCTATCATGTATATGATACAGAGGAAATACTGGAGGCAAGAGGACAGAGTAAAATTCTTTGTTGACTATATTAAAAAATCTTATCCCAAATTGAATGTGTTAGTATTTCTTTTTTCCTCAAAAACACAAAAAAACTTTACCCCTTTTCAGAAGAATGAGTCCATATTTACCTTACGGTCTGGATGACATGAGCAAGCCACTGTCCTGAGAGCTCAGATTTCACCTCCCAGCCTCCATACTGCCTCACTCCACACTCTGGGATGCTGAGTGGGAGCAGGGCTCCACGGATCAATTTCACGAGACACTGCATTACTTCTTGAATCATTTTCTAGACAATGATGAAAGTAAAACTGCGTTAAAAGTCTTTAATTTGATTAAACCAACTAAAGGAATCTGCCTGAACAATGATAAATAGTTTGAATGTAAAGTTTTCTAGTAACTTTGGTTGAAAAAACCTTACCCTGTGAAAAAGTCTACATACTTATCCTTAACTTACCTTAAAATCATTTTGTCTTTGCCTTACATTCTTTGATCTTTCAATCTGGCCTGATTTCTCTGCAGTCTTAAAAATTAAAAAAGCAAAAGCAAATATATTAGTTGTCTTCAGATAAAAATAAGAAACGCCTTAGCAGTTCTATATAAAGAGACCATAAGATATAGTTGTAACTTTACTGAAAGGAATGTTTAAGACATAATCTAAGTTTCTGATTTAAAAACAGACTTAGAAAAACTTTCTTATTCCAAAAAGAAGTTATTCATCTTCCTAAAACCTTTAAGTACAATTTCCATAAATAAGCCTAAGAATTAAGTTGAAATTACCTTTTTTTGTAGGTGAATTTCATGTTCATCAATAATTGTATATGGTTAGACCTAAATCATACCCAGGATAACCTTCTCAATACTATTTCTCATTAGCTAGTATAGAAAAAAAAAGGAAGAGTAAACTGGATTAATGTCTAGGAATCTTAGGATATTCATTCCCTTCCTTTGAGCATTTATCAATAAGCATTATATTTGGCATTTTATTTTTAAAAAATTATAAATCACCATTCTTTCAGGGATTTTATAGTCTAATTTAGGAGAGAATATATTCTAGAATTCTAGAATTAAATTTTTATCTGTTTACTGCTAGCCATATTTTCCTTTGATATTTCTTTCTCTTTAAAGTAATATGTGGAAGACTACATTGATTAAAAGAGAAATATAGGGGCGCCTGGGTAGCTCAGTGGGTTAAAGCCTCTGCCTTCGGCTCTGGTCATGATCTCAGGGTCCTGGGATTGAGCCCCGCGTCAGGCTCTGTGCTCAGCAGGGAGCCTGCTTCCCCCTCTCTCTTTGCCTGCCTCTCTGCCTACTTGTGATTCTCTCTCTGTCAAATAAATAAAATCTTAAAAAAAAAAAAAAAGAGAAGTGCTCGCTTCAGCAGCACATATACTAAAAAAAAAAGAGAAATATATTCAATTGGATTTTAGTTAACTTTTTACTCCCAAATTTTCTAATAACTAAATACTACCATATAAAATGCCTGAGAAGGGTAAGCTCAGTTCCAAATAAAGAAATAGTAACAAAATGATACGGTAAAAAAGAAAATTCTGATACTTCACTAACATAATGTGAAATTATCCTTTAAAGTTCAAATGCTTACGACTTATTCACTAGAGACATGTCAAGAGAACTTTCAAGTTAACAACTGACTTCAAGTTAATGTTAAAATACAAATAATGTTATATATATTTTTGTTATAAGCTAGGGAAACAGTGTATAGAGTTCATTATTATGATAAGCATTACTAACGTGAATGAGCAAATGAAGGGTAAGGATTGCTGGATGTTTTCAACAAAAACATCAGACATACCTTATAAAAAGTGGTCAATATACATATACATATATACCTCTTCAGGCTCTAATTTACATTTATTTTATAATTTTATATTAAACTATATAGCTTTTATCATTCTTTGTAGAAATGTACTTCTGCTTTTAAAGAATCAAAGTTTAATTTTTGAAAAAACTAAACCTAAAATTCACCTCAGTAATAAGTCAATAAGCAAATTCCTAAATTCATTAGGCAACAACACACAAAAGTCTTTGTACATGAGGATTTCACTTAGAAGCTGATGTTTTTGTCCCTTTATTTTTAACACAAAGTAACTGCAGTGTTTTAAAGTGAAAGTGAGAAGTGACTAGAGGAGCTGGTATTAGGAGCACAGCCAGTTAGAAGAATGCTGCAGTCACCTAGGTGAGCAATCACAGCATCTTAGACAAAAGGAGGTGGGGCATGAACTCATGTGGATGGCTTAGGCACAAGATTCCAAGGTAGAAGGGACTGAACCTGTCAATTCTACTGGGTGTTTCAGCGAGAAAGGAAAGATGTCAAGAGTGACTCCCATCTGAGTCATGACCACTCAGGTAAGTCCAACTGGCCCTGAATGTCTGTTAGTCTACTTTCTGTTTCTGTCAAAGTGTGATGCTCTGATTCAAAGTAACACTTCAGGCAATATAGTGGCCTAGGTGTAGAAAATCAAATGAATGGCCCTAGGCTTATCAAGGTGATAAATTAGCTATTCTTTTTTTTTTTTTTTTTTTTTTTAAGATTTTATTTTTTTATCTGACAGAGACACAGCAAGAGAAGGAACACAAGCAGGGGAGCAGCAGAGGGCGAGGGAGAAGCAAGCTTCCTGCCGAGCAGGGAGCTCAATGTGGGGCTCGATCCCAGTGACCTAAGCAGAAGGCAGATGCTTAACATCCGAGCCACCCAGGTGCCCCTAAATTAGCTATTCTCTAAGTAATGCAGTTGTCGGGTCCTAGTCTTAGGCACTTTTTCTCTCTATACACTCTCACTAATTTATTCTCAAGGCTTCACATATCATTTCTGTCTAGTGTCTTCCTATTTTGGATTTTGCACTCAATTCCAACATGTGTGTGTAGGGGGAGGAGTTTCCCCTCAAAAATAAGGAATTCTCCATACACCAGCTGGGTGTCCTCAATTCAACTCAATTCTGATACAATGTACCTGGAGATAACGTCTGATCCCACAAGTTAAAGGCCCAGTCCTACAAGATTTGTAACCCCTCAACACACATTTAGATGCCAATCTCAAGATCAGGTTGTCACCTGTGCTTCTGAACTATTGGCTACAGATAAGAGGTTCCTATAATTTCCTGCATGGGTTCAATTAATTTGTTACAACAGCTCACAGAACTAGGAAATGTGTTTATCCACTAGATTACCAGTTTATTATAAAAGGATAAAATTCAGAAATGGCTAGGGGGAAGAGATGCATAGGGCAAGGTATGAGAAAAGGGTGCAGAGCTTCCATGCCCTCTCCAGACAAGCCACTCTCCTTGCATCTCCACACATTCACCAACCTGGAAGTTCTCTGAGCCCTGTCCTTTGGGTTTTTATGGAGGCTTCATTGCATAGGCATGACTGATTAAATCACTGGCCATGGCAAGTGATTCAACCTCCAGCTCCATTCCCCTACCTAGAGGTCTGACTGTAAATTTCAACCCTCTAATCATATTGTTGGTGATCCAAGCAATCAACACCCCCATCCTTAAGTGGCACTGGAGGTCATATTATTAACAAAAGACTTTTCCTTATTTAAGGAAATTCCCAGGGTTTTAGGAGCTCTGTGCCCCAAACCAGAAGAAGACCATATATATTTCTTATTATAAATCACAATGTCACACTTCCAAATTTATATCTCCAGTCCAAATCTTTCCTCTGAAGCCTAAATCTGATTTTCAGATTGTCTACTTCACGTCTCTTCTTGAATAACTCACAGTAATCTCAAGCTCATTACATTAAAAGTAGAAAACTGATATTTTCCTCCAAGCATGTTCTTCAAGTCTGACTTTGTAAATGGCACACCTACTCATTTGAGAGTCCATTTGGTAGCTCTATGTTAATTCTTGCCCTCATCTTACTCATCTGATCCATCAGTAAGTCTGGTCAACACTACTTCCAAAATACAAATGAAATCTATTATTTTCTCTCCAAATCCACTAACAAAACCTTAATCCAAACACCATCATTTCCTGCCCAGAGAGCTTCAATAGTTTACCCACTCTGACTTTTGTTCCCTGCTAATTCATTCTTGAACAGGTAACCAGAGTGGTCTTTTAAAAACCAAAACTCTGATCAGGTTACTCCACCAGTTAGGGTCTATCGGTGGCTTCCCACCATACTCGGAATACACATTCCTTACCGTGGTCTGTAACAAAGCCTTGTCAGTTGGTCCCTGCTTCCTCCTCTAGCCTCATCTCCCTCTTCTCCTGATATCCTAAACCTACTGCTCAGTATACTCTGAATGTTTTTACCTTCTTTCTGTTTTTCAAATATGCCAAGCTCCTTTCCTTTGCTTTGCAATGTGCTGTTGTTTCTTCCTAATACATTCTTTTCCCTGATTCTTTGTGTGACTGTTTCCCTCTTATGTTTCAAGTTTTGGTTTCAGTGTCATCTCCTCAGAGAGATCTTCCCTGACCTCCATTCCACTACTGATATTCTTTATCTTAGAACCCTATTTGTTTCTTTTATAGCTGTTAGCAAAATTTAAGATAAATTTTTTAATAATTGATTTTGGTTCTGTGTCTCCAGAAGGGGAGAGATCATATTTATCTTGGTCACTATTTTAATTTATATATTTTAGAATTTACATATGTATGTGTTATATGTACATACATGCATATGAGTATATATATACATGTATCAGTACCTGTCACATAGTGTGTTCAAGATATTCAATAAATATTTGGTGAATGAAGGATCACCTAGGGTTAGGGTTCTTCAGGACCTCCTGGGATATATTTCAGAAAGCATGATGGCCCTGGATACTACTAGATTAATTTGAAGGTCTTCTTTAAAAAACTTGAAGTTCTGGGTCTCCAGTACTGGCTAACTGGCCCTTTGAAGGAGATCTGCCAGGCATAATCCTACGATATATTCCTGAAAAGTCCAACAGATTCACTGCTTCTCCTGGATATTTAAAATAACAAAAGGGATAAGCAGAGGTTTAAGAATTCCCTGTGAATACTGAGGGTTGGGAGGACTCCTGTAAGTGTGGAATTCAGATGTTGCTGAGGAACCTAGCACCCACTGTGATGTGAAGAGGCACAGAATGACACTGGAATTCTATACTGTAAAATCTAAGGTAAGGACTTTGTGATGGTTAATTCTACGTGTTAATCTGAGTGGGCCATAGGGTGCTCCGATATTCCTTTAACATTATTCTAGGTATGTCTGTGAGAGAGTTTTTGGATGAGATTAACATTTGAATTGGTAGGCCAAGGAAAGCAGATTGTCCTCATTAATGAGGGTGGAACCCATCCAATCAGTGGAAGGCCTGACTAGAACAAAAAGGCTGACCATCCTTCCAGTAAGGTGGGAACTCCTCCTGCTTAACTGCCTTGAATGGGGACACTGAACTGAAACACTGGTACTTCCTCCATCTCGAGCCTCTTGGCTTTCAGATTGGAACTACACCATGGGCATTCTTGAGTCTCCAACTTGATGACTGCAGATCTTGGGACTTCTTAACCACTATAATCAGGTAAGCCAAATTCCTTTTGTAAATCTTTCTCTTTATACACAGTTGGAAGCAGAATCAACATCCTCTTGGTTCTAACCCTAACAGTGCTGGTTTAGTGTGCTGTGGACAAAGGGATGGAGCTCTGAAATAAAGGCATAATTTGTCTCAATAATGAGTCAAGCCAGGATAAAATTGTTAGTATACTGATAACAGATGGTGCTTTTCTAATTCTAGCTGTCACAGTACCTAATACTGAACTTTTTGTATAGTAGGCTTGTTTAATGGGCTAGTTATTTCATAGCTCTTTGTTCTAAATATTTTTAAATCAAAGAGTGAAGATCAATCTTTACAAAACATCGCATCAAAACTAAAACTAAATTTTGCCCATTAAACAGGTGCTAATGAATGCTTGACGACATCTACTAGACAAAATAATTTATAAACTTCAAGGGCTAGTCTCCAAATACATAGAAATTGGAGAGGGCAGGAAATTAGTTTTAAGGCATACCTCTTGAAATTGTTAATTAAAAAACAGTTACTTATCAACATATTGAACTACATGAGTAGTCCTATTTTTAAAAGAAAATCTAATTTTGGAACAAAGTGCATTTTAATTTATATATTATGAGTTATGCAACTTTTAAAAATGTTGATTATTAATGTTTAAAAATTATTTGGATGCTTTAACATTTTTCACTCCAAATTATACTATATTTAAAATATATCTAAAGGTGAGATCTCAACCTAATATTAACCATTTCGTTAACTAAAAACCTTAACTCTTTCCTGCACACACAGACCAAAACTACTTTGTGGTAAGACCAACGGCTAGATTTCCCTGTTTTGATTCACATATGTTACTTCACATGGGCATGACTGGTTTGAAGAACTATTTTTTAAACTGTTGGAAACTCCATCTAAATCTTTAACAGATGGGCTCTTAATAAAGCAAAATAGTTCTCTAACTAGAAAAAAAAAACAACCTTCAAGTAAATTTTGTTTAAATATTACAGAGCTCTCTTATATGAGTTTAAATACCAACTATCAAAAGCCTTGGAACTCTTCCTAGTTTTAACTAATTAAGTTTCTGGATTTCACTAATAGTTTGATATGGTGGCCACACATTCCTAACTCCTCTATTCCCTTCTACTACCCTTCAGTGTCTTTCTAGCTTTTCAATAGAGGATAAATAGTTTAAAAACATGCCCAAATCTGTAGTGAATTAAACTCAATTAATAATTATTACTATAAACTCTTAAAAGCTTACAAATACAGATAAGTAGAAATACCATAGGCATATCCAACTCAGTACAACTAATGTTTCACTAAAATATCCCAGATGAAAAACTTAGGGATTTTATGAACTCTAAAAAGACTCAAGATAAGGCAACTACTCTCCTTGTGTAGTAGGTTGCCTACAGCAATCAATCTGGAAGGAAGAAACACTTGACTGGAAACAAATAACTAGGTTTAAAATCCATTTCCTAAGGTACTAATCCATCTAGACATTATTTAATATGACTCTAATAGTTCAACAGTCCACTCTTTCTTTTTTTTTTTTTTTTTTTTAAGATTTTATTTATTTATTTGGTAAAGAGAGAGACTTTACGCACAAGCAGGGGGAGCAGCAGAGCAGAGAGAGAAGTAGGCTTTCTGCTGAGCAGGGAGCCCAATGTAGGGCTCGATCTCAGGATCCTGGGATCATGACCTGAGTCGAAGGCAGACCCTTAACCGACAGAGCCACCCAGGTGCCCCAACAGTCCACTATTTCTTAATGCTACTAAACTTTATTCCCTGAACACCTACTATGTGCCAGGCCAATGAAATTTTAAATACTGGAATAAATATGTATTCCAAATAATAAGAGTAAATTTTCATTTATCTGCTGGACACTGTTATAAGCACTTCACTGACATTAACTTGTTTAATTCTCAAACCTGACCTGTGCAACCAGGCATACAGTAGTAAAGTTATTTGTCTCAGATTGCAGCTAATGAGTGATATATATTGGATATTTCTATTTAAACACTAAAAGTAGTGTTCTGTAAAAGGGCAGTGAACACAATCAGTCAAGGCACTGATATGGAAGCAGCTAACCTTTCCAGTCCTCATGAGCCATCAGGATTAGAGACGGAGCACACAGGAAGAGGAAGTTATGACATGGTATCAGTGGTGTGGCTGTTCTACACCATGGCAGAGGGCAAGAAACCCAAACCTGTCCTCAGCACACAGAGCTACACAACTCTCACGCAGCTGAGAGGAATAGAAATGCAAATTGAAAGAGACATGTCTGAAAGCAGAATATTGAGAGAACTTTTTTCAGGACACCAGAAAAACTGAAATTAAAGCATTCTCTTCCTTGGATTGGGAGGAGCTAAGATGGTAGCATACTAGGACGACCCTCGGCTTTTCTGGTCCCTGAAACACAACTAGATAACTATCAAATCATTCTGAATACCCAAGAAATCACCTAAGGTCTGACAGAACAAACTTTTCAATTAGAGGGAGAGAAGAGGCCAAATCAAGGAAGATAGGAATTGTGGTGGTATGATTTGGGGGACAAAAGGACCACAGGTGCTGCAGAGGAGAAGGAGCCCTACTCACAGAGAAAGGAGAGAGAGAAAAGCACACAGGGAAATGCACAAGGAGAACACTTTCCCAAAGCCATTAGCTGGGAAAATGAGAAGGGCTGGAGAGGGGCTGATTTTTGTGAGTTTCTGCAACCAGTAGGGCTCAGAGACTGGAGTTCAAAGGTCAGCGGGCTTGGCTGAGATAGAGACCCTACTCCTAGCGAGAAGGCAGGCAAGCAGACAAGGGCAGACAGCTCAATCCAAGGATCACATAAGGTACATGGGGGAGAGACTGTTCACTCTTCTTGGAGCACATCTGTGAGAGATGGCATTCACAAAGACACCTTTTGGAGGACAAAAGAGCTGGAAAGCGCCATTTCTTTTTCTCCACTCCTTAGCATAGGCACTAAAGGCAGAAAACCTGCACGTTGGCTGTTTACTGTTTAGCCTGCTTTGCTCCAAATCCCACGGCCCCGCACTCTAGCATGACTGCCCCAGATCGGCGAGACCCTCCCCCAGAAGACCAGCTCAGTCTCTGCTACAGTATGACCTTAAAGTTTGGAGTTTTAAAAGTCAGCAGGCTTGGGTGGGATATAACCCAAAGTGCACTGTGCTGCTCCAGGCAGGCAAAGAACTTGGAGATAGAGAGAAAACAGCAATCTGAAAAACACCTGGGATGCACAAGAGGAAACTATTCTCTCTCTGGGAGTGTTTCCCTGGGAGCAGCAAGCACAGAGACCCCTCTCTAGGGACAAAGGAGCTGGCTGGCACCACTTCTTTTCCCATCCTTCAGGATGAACCAACTTAAGTAAACAGCACAATGCCAACACTGGCTGTTTAATCTGCTTACACCAAGTCTCATTCCCTTGCGTTCTGCTGGTACTGCTTTTCTCAGAGTAGTAGGCCCCTTCCCAGAAGACCAGCAGAAACCCCTGCACACACTACGTCTACTAACCATAGAGTTCTGAAAACTTCACTTGTAGTGGAAATAGCATCAGGTCTCATTTAACAAGCAGACCAGAGCACACTTAGTTAAAACTTGCCATACTCTGGCCAATGTCCAAACACTCCCAAACGCAGTAGCAGAATGCATGCAGCAAACACCAGAGACACTTCCTGAAGCACTAGGCCCTGGACACTGTATGACCTCTTCTTCCTAAAGCTCTCAGTATCAGAAAACATAACAAGATCTTCTAATACAGAAAAAGATAGAGACCTAGATAAAAATGAAAGACAGAGGAATTCATCCCAAAAGAAAGAACAAAATAAGGTCACAGGCAGAGATCAAATCAAAAAAGGTATAAGTATATGCCTCATGAAGAATTTAAAGCAACAGTCATAAGGATAATCACTGAGCTTGAGAAAAGAATGGAAGATATCAGGGAGACTCTTACCACAGATATAAAAGAGTTAAAAAAAATGAAAATGCAGTAACTGAAATTCAAAACAAACTGGATATAATGACCACAGGGATAGAAGAAGCAGAGGAATGAATAAGTGATACGGAAAATGGTACAATGGAAAATAATGAAGCCAACCAAAACAGAGAATTACGCATCACAAGAATAGTCTTAGGGAACTCAGTGAATTAATCAAACATAAAAACATTTGTATCGTAGGAGTCCCAGAAGAAGAGAGAGAAAAGTGGGCAGAAAGTTTATATGAGGAAATAATAGCTGAAAACTTCTCTTATCTAGGGAAGGATACAGACATCCAAATTCAGGAGACAGAGAACTCCATCAAAATCAACAAAAGCAGGCTAACACCAAGAGATTCCGTAGTTAATTTGCACAATATAGTGATAGAGAAAAACTCTTGAAGGCAGCAAGTCAAAAGAAGTCCCTAACTTACAAGGGAAGACCCTAAAGGTAGCTGCAGATCTTTCCACAGAAACTTGGCAAGCCAGAAGACAGTGGCATGATACATTCAATGTGCTGAATGGGAAAAATCTGCAGCCAGGTTTTACTGCAGATTTTACTCTACCCAGCAGGGTTATCATTTAGAAAGAAGGAGAGATAAAGAGTTTCCCAGATAAACAAAAACTAAAGGACTTCATGACCATTAAACCAGCCCTGCAAGAAATATTAAAGGGTACTTGTTGACTGGGAAGGAAAGATCAAAAGTGACAACGACTAGAAAGGAACAGAGAAAATCTCCAGAAAAAAATGACAAAACAGGCAATAAAATGGCACTATACACAGTATCTATCAATGATAATTCTGAATGTAAATGGACTAAATGCTCCAATCAAAAGACACAGGATGTCAGAATATTAAAAAGAAAAAAAAAAGTCCTATGTACGTGCTGCCTACGAAAGACTTCTTTAGACCTAATGACACCTGCAGATTCAAAGTGAGGGGATGTTCAGCAGAATTCTACCAAACATTTAAAGAAAAATTAATACCTATTCTTCTGAAACTATTACAAAAAATAGAAATGGAAGGAAAACTTCCAAACTTATTCTATTAGACCAGCATTACTTTGATCCCCAAATCAGATAAAGACCCCATGAAAAAGGAGAATTACAGACCAATATCCCTGATGAACACAGATTCCAAAATTCTCAACAGGACACTAGCTAATAGGATCCAACAGTAAATTAAAAGGATTATTCACCACGACCAAGTCGGATTTATTCCTGGGCTACAAACTGTGGTTCAATGTTTGCAAATCAATTAAGGTGACATACCACATTAATAAAAAAAGGACAAGAACCATATGATCCTCTTGATACATGCAGAAAAAGCATTTGACAAAATCCATCATCCTTTCTTGACAAAAACTCCCTGCAGTGTAGGGATAGAAGGAACACAACTCAACATCATAAAAGACATATACGAAAAACCCACAGCAAGGGCACCTGGGTGTCTCAGTCAGTTAAGTGTCTGCCTTCGGCTTAGGTCATAATCCCAGGGTCCTGGGATCAAGCCCCATGTCAGGCTCCCTGTTCAGTGGGGAACCTGCTTCTCCCTCTCCCCACTGCTCATGCTCTCTCCTGTTATCTCTCTCTCAAATAAACAACTAAATAAGTCTTCAAAAAATAAAAATAAAAAAATAGAAAAATCCACAGCGAATATCATCCTCAACAGGGAAAAACTGAGACCTTTTGACCTAAGGTCAGGACATATCAACTTTCATCACTGCTGTTCAACACAGTACTGGAAGTCCTGGCCTAAGCTATAAGACAACCAAAAGAAATAAAAGGCACCCAAATCGGTAAAAAAGAAGTCAAACTCTCACTCTTCACAGATGACATGATACTCTATGTAGAAAACCCGAGATAATCCACCCAAAAATTGCTATAAATGATACAAAAATTCAGCAGTCGCAGGATATAAAATCAATGCACAGAAATTAGTTGCATCTTTATACACTAATAACGAAGCAGAAGACAGAAATCAAGGAATCAATCCCATTTACAATTGCACCAAATACCATAAGATACCTAGGACTAAACCTAACCAAAGAGGTAAAGGGTCTGTACTCTAAAATCTACAGAACACTTATGAAATTGAGGAAGGCACAAAGAAATGGAAAAGCATTCCATGCTCATTGGTTGGTAGAATAAATAGTGTTAAAATGTCTATGCTACCCAGAGCAATCTACACATTCAATGCAATCCCTATCAAAATACCATCGACCTTTTTCACAGAGCTAGAACAAACAATCTTAAAATTTGTATGGAACGAGAAAAGACCCTGAGTAGCCATAGGAATGTTGAAAACAAAACTAAAGTTAGAGGTATCACAATTTCAGATGTCAAGCTGTATTACAAGTTGCCATTAATAAGACAGTGTGTTACTGGCACAAAAACAGACATATCGATCAATGAAACACAAGAGAGAACCCAGAAATGGACCCTCAACTCTATGGTCAACTAATATTTGTCAAAGCAGGAAAGAATATCCAAGGGAAAAAAAAAAACAGTCTCTTCAACAAATGGGGTGAAAATTGGACAGCCACATGCAGAAGAATGAAACCAGACCACTTCCTTACACCATACACTAAAATAAACTCAAAATGGATGAAAGACTTAAATGTGAGACAGGAATCTGTCAAAATCCAAGAGGAGAACATAGGCAGCAACCTCTTTTACTTTGGCTGCAGGAACTTCTTGCTAGACAGGTCTCCTAAGGCAAGAGAAACGAAGGCAAAAAACTATTGGGACTTCACCAGGATAAAAAGCTTTTGCACAGCAAAGGAAACCATCAACAAAACTAAAAGGCAACCTACAGAATGGGAGAAGATATTTGCAAATGTTTTGTCAGATAAAAGGCTAGTACCCAAAATCTGCAAAGAACTTATCAAACTTAACACCCAAAAAAACAAAAAAAAATCCACTGAAGGAATGGGCAGATGTACAGACATATTTGGAGATCTTCTTTTGGAGAAGACATCTACATCTATAGACATCTTCTTTTTGGAGAAAGAAGACATACAAAGGGCCAACAGACACATGAAAAAATGCTCAATATCACTTGGCATCAGGCAAATACAAATCAAAACCACAATGACATACCACCTCATACCAGTCAGAAGGGCTAAAATTAAAAAGTCAGGAAACAACAGATGTTAGGGAGGATGTGGAAAAAGGGGAAACCTCTTACACTGTTGGTGGGAATGAAAACTGGTGCAGCCACTCTGGAAAACAGTATGGAGGTTCCTCAAAAAGTTAAAAATAGAGCTACCCTATGACCCAGCAATTACACTGCTAGGTATTTATCCAAAGGATTCAAAAACACAGTAATTCGAATGGGCACCTGCATCCTAATGTTTATAGCAGCAATGTGCACAATAGCCAAAATATGGAAAGAGTCCATCGACAGAAGAATGGATAAAAAAGATGTGGGGTGTGTGTGTATATATATATATATATATATATATATATATATATATAGCCACATATATATCCATATATATATCCATACATATCCATATATATCCATAGGTATATGGATATATATATATGGATTATTACTCAGCCATCAAAAAGAATGAAATCTTGCCATTTGCAACAACATAGATAGAATTATAGGGTATTATGCTAAATGCCATAAGCCAGAGAAAAGCAACATATGTGGAATTTAAGAAATAAAACATGAACATAGGGGAAAGGAAGGAAAAATAAAATAAGATGAAAATTGAGAGGGAGGCAAATGATAAGAGACACTCTACGAAACAAACCGAGGGTTGCTGGAGTTGAGGTTGTTGAGAGGAAGGGATAACTCAGTGATGGGCATTAAGAAGGGCACTTGATGTAATGAGCACTGGGTGTTATATGCAACTGATGAGTCACTAAATTTTACCTCTGAAACTGAAAAGAAAAGAAGAAAAAAAAAAAGAGAAAGAATGAATGAGAAAGAAAGTGAGGGGAAGGAAAAACATTTATTAGGCTAACAGACACCAAAAGAAAGCCTGAACAGCCATACTTATATCAGATATACTAGATTTTAAACCAAATACTGTAATAAGGGATGAAGAAGAGCACTATTTCATAATAAAGGGGTCTATCTAACAAGATGATCTAACGATTGTAAATATTTATATGGCCAACAAGTTAAATACATAAAATCACAAACATAAAGGAACTCTCTGATAATAATACAATAATAATAGGGCATGTTAACATCCCCACTTACATCAATGGACAGATCATCTAAGTAGAAAATCAAAAGGAAGCAATGGCTTTGAATGACACACTGGACCAGATGGACTAAACAGATATATTCAGAAGTTTCCATCCTAAAGCATCAGAATATACATTCTTTTCAAGGGTACTTGGGACATTCTCCAGAATAGATTTTATACTAGGTCGCAAATCAGGCCTCAACAAGCACAAAAAAATGTGAGATCATACCACGCATATTTTCAGATCACACCACCAGGAAACTTGAAAGCAACCACAAGAAAAAAATTTTGAAAGACCACAAACACACGGTGGTTAAATAACATACTACTAAAGAATGAATGGGTCAACCAGGAAATCAAAGAAGAAATTTAAAAACTATATGGAAACCAACGGAAATGAAAACACAATGGTCCATAACCTTTGGGATGCAGCAAAAGTTGTCCTAAGAGGGACTTAAGTGTATGGCAATACAGGGTACCTCAAGAAACAAGAGGGGCACCTAGGTGGTTCAGTGGGTTAAGCCTCTGCCTTCAGCTCAGGTCATGATCTCAGGGTCTTGGGATCGAGCCCCACATAGGGCTCCCTGCTCAGTAGGAAGCCTGCTTCCCCCTCTCTCTCTGCCTACTTGTGATCTCTCTCTCTGTCAAATAAATAAAAATAAAACCTTAAAAAAAAAAAAAAAAGAAAAGTCTCAATTAAACAACTTTACACCTGAAGGAGCTAGAAAAAGAACAACAAAGCCAAAAGCCAGCAGAAGGGAATAATAAAGATTATAGCAGAAATAAATGATATAGAGACAAAAAACAATAGAACAGATCAATGAAACCGGGAGCTGGTTCTTTGAAAAAATTATTACAATTGATAAACCCCTAGCTAGACCTATCAAAAAGAAGAAAGGACCCATATAAATAAAATCACAAATGAAAGAGGAGAAATAACAGCCAGAAATACAAACAATTAGAGAACCTTATGAAAAATTATATGCCAACAAATCGGACAACTTAGAAGAAATTGATAAATTCCTAGAAACATATAAACTACCAAAACTGAAACAGGAAGAAAGAGAATACTTGAACAGAGTGATAACCAGCAAAGAAATTGAATTGGTAATGAAAAATCTCCCAACAAACAAAAGTCCAGGGCCAGATGGCTTCCCAGTGGAATTCTACCAAACATTTAATACCAATTAATACCTATTCTTCTTAAACTATTCCAAAAAATAGAAATGGAAGGAAATCTTCGAAATGCTTTCTAAGAGGCCAGCATTACCCTGATTCCAAAGCCAAATAAATACTCCACTACAAAAGAGAAGTACAGGCCAAAATCCCTGATGAACATGGATGCAAAAATTCTAAACAAAATACTAGCAAATTTAATCCAACAATACATTAAAAGAATCCTTCACCACAATCAAGTGGAATTTATTCCTAGGCTGTAAGTTGGTTCATTCAATATTTGCAAATCAATGTGATAAACCAAATCAATTTTTAAAAAAAGGTAAGAACTATATGATCCTTTCAATAAATGCAGAAAAAGCATTTGACAAAGTACAACATCCATTCACGATAAAAGCCCTCAACAAAATAGGTTTAGAAGGAACATACCTCAACATCATAAATGTCATATATGGAAAACCCACTGCTAATATAATCCTCAATGGGAAAAACCTGAGTGCTTTTCCTCTATGGTCAGGAACAAGAACAGGGATGTCCCCTCTCACCACTGTTAACAGTATTAGAAGTCCTAGCCTCAGCAATTAGACAATAAAAAGAAATAAAGGGCATCCGAATTGGTAAGGAAGAAGTCTGACAGGATACTCTATACAGAAAACCCAAAAGATTCTACCAAAAACTTCCTAGAACTGATATGTGAACTCAGTAAAACTGCAGGATACAAAATAGATATACAGAAGTCTGTTGCATTCCTATACACCAATAATCAAGTAGCAGAAAGAGAAATCAAGGAATCATCCTTGCTCGGCGGGGAGCCTGCTTCTCCCTCTGCCTCTGCTCGCCGCTCTGCCTGCTTGTGCTCTCTCTCTTTGACAAATAAATAAATAAAATCTTTAAAAAAAAAAAAAGAGAGAAAAAAAGTAATCAAGGAATCAATCCCATTTACAATTGTACCATAAACCATAAGATACCTAGGAATAAACCTAACCAAAGAGGTAAATGATCTGTACTCTAAAAACTATAAAACACTTAGATAAAAAGCTTCTGCACAGCAAAGGAAACAATCAACAAAACTAAAAGGCAGCCTATGGAAATGGAGAAGATATTTGCAAATGACATATCTGATAAAGAGTTACTATCCAAAATATACAAAGCACTTATAAAACAACATCCCCCCAAAAATTAATGATCCATTTAAAAAATGGGCAGAAGATATGAATAGACCTTTTTCCAGAGAATACATACAATTGGCTCACAGACACATGAAAAAATGCTCAACATCACTCATCAAAGAAACTCAAATCAAAGATACAATGAGATACCACCTTACAACAGTCAGAATGGCTAAAATTGACAACCCAGGCAACAAGAGGTATTGATGAGGATGCAAAGAAAGGGGAACCCCCTTTCACTGTTGGTGGGAATGCAAACTGGTGCAACCATTCTGGAAAACAGTACGAAGTTTCCTCAAAAAGTTAAAAATAGAACTACCTGTGACCTAGCAAATGCACTACTAGGTATTTATCCAATAGATACAAAAATACTGATTTGAGGGGGCACATGCATTGTGAAGGTTATAGCAGCATTATCAACAACAGCAAACTATGAAAAGAGCCCAAATGTCCATCAACTGATGAATGGATAAAGAAGATGTGGTATATTTATACACAATGGAATATTACTTAGTCAACAAAAAGAATGAAATCTTGCCATTTGCAACAACGTGGATGGAGCTATGGTATATTATGCCAGCGAAGTCAGTCAGTCAGAGTACGACAAATAATGTATGATTTCACTCATATGTGGAATTTAAGAAAGACAACAGATGAATATAGAGAAAGGGAAGAAAAATAAGAGGGAGACAAACTATAAGAGATGATAGAGAACAAACAGGGTTAACAGAGGGGAGGTGGGCCAGGGATGGGCTAAATGGGTGATGGGTTTTAAGGAAGGCTGCTATTATGATGAGCACTGGGTGTTATATGTAAGTGATAAAGCACTAAATTCCACTCCTAAAACCAATATTACACTATATGTTAGCTAACTAGAATTTAAGTAAAAATTTGAAACAAACAAAAAGATATATATATATCTTTTTGAGGATATATATATATATATATGTACACACACACACACACACCATGGAATATTAGTCATTAAAAGCAGTTAAATCTTGCCATTTGCTAGCATGTGGATGGAGCTATAGAGTATTATGCTAAGTGAAATAAGTCAGTCAGAGAAAGACAAATACCATATGGTTTCCCTCATATGTGGAATTTTTCAAACAAATAAATATGGGAGGGGTGTTAAATAGGTGGTGGGGATTAAGGAGTGCACTTGTGATGAGCACCAGGTGTTTTATGTAAGGTATTTTATGTAAATGATGAACCACTAAATTCTACACCAGAAACCAATATTACACTGTATGTTAAGTAACTGGAATTTAAATAAAAATTTGTAGGAGAAAAAAATGAAGCATTCTCATTCTCAGTAACAACAAGCAACTCTGCACTTATGAAGGCCAGCCAAACTCTACATTTATTTTGTGGAAGACTGACTTCCTCTGTATAGCTAGCTTTTCAATAGTGTTTTTGTATAACCAAGTAATACGAAAAGGACATAAGACATATATGTTGTATTGCTATAATATTTTAGCGTTTATGTATAAAGGACAGTAACTATACACTGCTGAAAAGAAAGAAAAATACAGTGATAACTCATGTGTAAGATACTGATTTTTATTTAGAATGCCGCTTTTTCATGCACTATAGTTTTTCCATTTTTCTTACTAAGTAAATTTTATGGTTTAGATAACTAACCATTAATATGAACAAGGATCTAGGAATCTACCAGGTTTAAGAGAAAAGAGAAAGTGGGCAAATAAAAATTAAATACAGAAAGGAAAAAAACTCGATTCCAGAGAACAAATATATTTCTTTTAAAAGTAGCATGAATAGGAGGGGGGGCAAGATGGCAGAGGAGTAGGGGACCCTTTTTCAACTGGTCCCCTGAATTGAGCTGGATATCTGCCAGACCACTCTGAATGCCCAAAAATCAGCCTGAGATGTAGGAAGATATGTCAGTACCTACACCAACAGAATATCTCCGGCTGCTGGTTTTGAGGTATAAAGCTGGGAGCTGCGATTCTGAGGCCAATATTGGAAGATAAACAGAAGGGGGAGGGAGCCGCCATAAGTGCTGGCGCTGGGAAGGTGAAATAACACAGCAGCACAAAAGTGTCTCACGCTGGGGCCAGGCACAGACTCACAAAACAGTAGCTACGGGTAAAGGACTTTAGGGCAGCGCCCCAAGCTGAAACCTCGAACTGTGGGGGGTGAGTGGGTGAACTGTGGGCAGCTGGCAGTTTTAGAAGCACAAAGGGCAGAGATGTTGCCTGGACCTGGAAGCGAGGGCTGGGAGGGCTGCAGTGGGACACAAAACCCAGGTCGCTGCAGTTTTTAGCAGCACGGACAAAAACGGAGTCAGTGTGACCTGGAGGGCTTTCTGGAGATAAGTCTGTGATCTCTCTGTTCTGAGACAGAAGTTTGGACACAGTCACTTCTGCTCTGACTCTTGGAAGGGACACAGAAACCCAACAGGGAAAGCCACCAGAGAACAAAAGACCCCCAAAACCAGTTTTCACTAAGCCCATCCCAGACCACCGGGGACAAGGCAATTCTGCCCAAACAGGGTTGCCTGAGTAACAGTGGCAGGCTCCTTCCCCCAGAAGACAGGCTGAAAGAACAAGATGCCAAGCACCCTAAAGTCCCTATAAAACAGGTGCATCTTGTTTGGATTGCAGTCAATAGTGAGAACTCTGTACATTCCCTCAACCACCTCTCACCAGAATGACTAGGAGGAGGAACCCCCAACAGAAGAAAAATTCAGACTGTGACCTTTGCCACAGAACTATTAGATATGGAGATAAGCAAGATGTTGGAAATAGAATTCAGGGTAACAGTTATCCAGACAATGGCTAGGTTGGAGAAAACCATTAGTGGCAATATAGATTCTCTAAGGGCAGAAGTGAGAACTGATCTGGCAGAACTTAAAAATGCTATCAGTGAGATCCAATCTAATCTAACTACTCTAACAGCTAGGGTAAATGAGGCAGAAGACAGAATTAGTGATCTAGAAGACAAACTGAAAGAAAAGAAGGATCAGAAGGAAGCCTGGAATAAATAGCTTAGAAGCCATGAAAACAGAATTAGAGAAATAAATGACGCCATGAAATGTTCCAATGTCAGAATGACTGGGATCTCTGAAGGGGTGGAGAGAGAGAGGACTAGAAGATAGTTGAGCAAATCCTAGATGAGAATTTCCCTAATCTGGGGAATGGAACAAGTGTTCATATCCTAGAGACAGAGAGGACACTCCTCCCCAAGATAAAGGGTAGAAAGGGTAGAAAGACCTCTAGACATGTGATTGTGAAATTCGCAAATCATAAATTCAGAGAAAATGTCTTAAGGGCAGCTAGGGGAAAGAGATTCCTTACGTACAGAGGGAAGAATATCAGAATAATGTCAGACCTGTGCACAGAAACCTGGCAAACCAGAAAAGACTGGCGAGACATATTCAAGGCATTAAATGAGAAAAACATGCAGCCAAGAATACTTTATCCAGCAAGGCTGACATTCAGAATGGATGGAGAGATACAGAGCTTCCAAGACTGGAAAAGACTAAAAGATTAGGTGACCACTAAGCTGGCACTACAAGAAATATTAAGGGGGGGTTTCTATAAAAGAAGAAAGACCCCAAGAGTGATACAGAACAGAAATTTACAGAGACAATCTATAGAAACAAGGACTTCACAGGCAACATGATGTCAATAAAAACTTATCTTTCAATAATCACTCTCAACGTGAACGGCCTAAATGCTCCCATAAAATGGCACAGGGTTGCAAATTGAATAAAAAGACAGGACCTGTCCATATGCTGTCTACAAGAGACACATTTGGAACCTAGAGATACATCCGGACTGAAAGTGAAGGGACGGAAACGATCTTTCATGCCAACAGGTCTCAGAAGAAAGCTGGGGTAGCGATTCTCATATCAAAGTATTTTAAACTAAAGATTGTAGTCAGAGATGCAGAAAGACGCTACATCATTTTTAAAGGGTCTATCCAACAACTATGTCCCCAACATGGGAGCAGCCAGCTACATAAGCCAACTGTTTATCAAAATAAAGAGATATATTGATAAGAATATGTTAATTGTAGGGGATCTTAACATGCCACTTTCAGCAATAGATCATCTAAGCAGAAAATCATCAAAGAAACGGGAGCTCTGAATGACACATTGGACCAGATGGACCTCACAGAACATTCCGCCCTAAAACAACAGAGCGCGCACAGAACTTTCTCCAGAATACACCATATATATTGGGTCACAAATCAGGTCTCACCTGACACCAAAAGATTGAGATTATTCCCTACATATTCTGAGACTACAATGTTTTGAAACTGGAACTCAATCAAAAGAACAAGTCTGGAAGAAATTCAAACACTTGGAAACTAAAGACCATCCTGCTCAAGAATGTTTGGATCAAAAAAAAAAAAAAAAAGAATGTTTGACTCAACCAGGAAATCAAAGAACTTAAACAATTCATGGAAACCAATGAGAATGAAGACACATCAGCCCCAAACCTATGGGATACAGCAAAGGCAGTCCTAAGGGGGAAATACACAGCCATCCAAGCCTTACTCAAAAAAAAGAGAAAAATTCCGAATACACAAACTTTCTTTACACCTTAAAGAACTGGAGAATCAACAACAAATTAAGCCAACCCCACGCATGAGAAGAGAAATAATTAAGATTAGAGCAGAGATCAATAAGTTAGAAACCAGAGATACAACAGAACACATCATGGAAACTTGAAGCCGGTTCTTTGAAAGAATTAATAAGATCGAGAAACCACTGGCCAGACTAATCCAAAAGAAAAGAGAAAGGACTCAAATTAATAAAATTATGAATGAAAGGGGAGAGATCACGACTAATATCAAGGAAACAGAAATAATCATCAGAAATAATTATCAACAGCTATGTGCCAGTAAGTTAAGCAACCTAGAAGAAATGGATGCATTCCTGAAAACCTATAAACTTCCAAGACTGAAACAGGAAGGAATTGAAAACCTGAATAGATCAATAACTA
>CM052886.1:106786067-106831882 GCA_028534135.1 Potos flavus
CCACCAAAAAGGAGAATTTCAGACCAATATCCCTAATGAATATGGATGCCAAGATTCTCAACAAGATCCTAGCTAATAGGATCCAACAGTACATTAAAAGATTATCCAACATGACCAGGTGGGATTTATTCCTGGGATGCAAGGTTGGTTCAACATTCGCAAACCAATCAATGTGATAGAACAAATCAATAAGAGAAGAGAGAAGAACCACATGGTCCTCTGAACTGATGCAGAAAAAGCATTTGACATAGTACAGCATCCTTCCCTAATTAAAACTCTTCAGAGTATAGGGATAGAGGGAACATTCCTCAACTTCATAAAATCCATCTATGAAAAACCCATGGCGAATATCATTCTCAATGGGGAAAAGCTGAGAGCCTTCCCATCGAGATCAGGAACACAAAAAGGTTGCTCACTCTTGCCACTATTGTTCAACGTAGTACTAGAAGTCCTAGCAAGAGCAATCAGATAACAAAAAGAAATAAAAGGTATTCAAATTGGCAAAGAAGAAGTCAAACTCTCTCTCTTCGCAGATGACATGATACTTTATTTGAAAAACCCAAAAGACTCCACCCGCAAATTACTAGAACTCATACAGCAATTCAGGAATATGGCAATATACAAAATCAATGCACGGAAATCAGTTGCTTTCTTATACACTAATAATGAAACTATAGAAAAGGCAATTAGAGAATTGATTCCATTTATAATAGCACCAAAAACCATAAGATACCTTGGAGTAAACCTAACCAAAGAGGTAAAGGATCTATACTCAAGTAACTACAGAACATTCATGAAAGAAATTGAAGAAGACACAAAAAGATGGGAAAACATTCCATGCTCATGGATTGGAAGAATAAATAATGTTAATATGTCTATGCTGCCCAGAGCAATCTATACTTTCAATGCCATCCCGATCAAAATATCTTTGTCATTTTTCAACGTGCTGGAACAAACAATCCTGAAATTTGTATGGAATCAGAAAAGACCCCGAATTGCTAAGGAAATGTTGAAAAAGAAAAACAAAGCTGGGGGCATCACATTGCCTGATTTCAAGCTTTAATACAAGGCTGTGATCACCAAGAGAGCATGGTACTGGCATAAAAACAGATACATGGACCAGTGGAACAGATTAGAGAGCCCTGATATGGACCCGCAACTCTATGGTCAAATAATCTTCAACAAAGCAGGAAAAAGATATCCAGTGGAAAAAAGACAGTCTCTTCAATAAACGGTGCTGGGAAAATTGGACAGCTATGTACAGAAGAATGAAACTCGACCATTCTCTTACACCATACACAAAGATAAACTCAAAATGGATGAAAGACCTCAGTGTGAGACAGGAATCCATCAAAATCCTAGAGAAGAACATAGGCAGTAACCTCTTCAACATTGGCCACAGCAACTTCTTTCAAAACACGTATCCAAAGGCAGGGGAAACAAAAGCGAAAATGAAGTTTTGGGACTTCATCAAGATAAAAAGCTTCTGCACAGCAAAGGAAACAGTCAACATAACAAAGAGGCAACCCACAGAATGGGTGAAGATATTAGCAAATGACGCTACAGAGAAAGGGCTGATATCCAAGATCTAAAAAGAACTTTCAAACTCAACACCCAAAAAACAGATAATCAAATAAAAAAATGGGCAGAAGACATGAACAGACACTTCTCCAAAGAAGACATACAAATGCCTAACAGACACATGAAAAAATGTTCATCATCATCATCAGCCATCAGGGAAATCCAAATCAAAACCACATTGAGATACCACCTTACACTAGTTAGAATGGCAAAGGTTAACAAGACAGGAAACAACAAGTGTTGGAGAGGATGTGGAGAAAGGGAAACCCTCTTCCACTGTTGGTGGGAATGCAAGTTGGTGCAACCCCTATTGGAAAACAGTGTGGAGATTCCTCAGCAAAATAAATATAGAGCTACCCTATGACCTGGCAATTGTACTGCTGGGTATTTACCCCAAAGATACAGATGTAGTGAAAAGAAGGGCCATATGTACCCCAATGTTCATAGCAGTAATGTCCACAATTGCCAAACTGTGGAAAGAGCCAAGATGCCTTTCAACAGATGAATGGATAAAGAAGATGTGGTCCAATGGAATATTACTCAGCCATCAGAAAGGATGAATACCCAACTTTTATATCATCATGGATGGGACTGGAGGAGAGTATGCTGAGTGAAATTAAGTCAAGCAGAGAAAGTCAATTATTATATGGTTTCACTTACTTGTTGAACATAAGGAATAACAAGGAGGACATTATGAGAAGGAAAGGAAAAGCAAAGGGGGGGAAATTGGAGGGGAGATGAATCATGAGAGACTGCAACTCTGGGAAACAAACTGAGGGTTTTAGAGGGGAGAAGGTGGGGAATGGGGAATGGGTGAGCCTGGTGAGCTCTCTTAAGGAGAGCATGTATGCATCAAGCACTGGGTGTTATATGTAAACAATGAATCTTGGAACACTGCATCAAAAACTAATGATGTATTGTATAGTGACAAACATAACACAATAAAAAAAAAAAAGTAGCATGAATCAATGTCCACGGATCAAGAAAGACTGGATGGACGGACCCCTGACATCCCATCACTTCTGCGATGGAAGAAAGGTCTTGAACCACAAAGGTGTGCTTTTGTGCAAAAAAACCCACCAAAACCAGTTAGCCCTTTTCCACATCCACTTTTCATTTTGGCAAGTGCAAGAGAGCAGGAAATAGTCTTTACCATCAGGAAGATTTCTACCTCTCCCATCTCTCAGGGCTGTAAAGAGTTCTCCGAAGAGACACAAAACCAGAGATGTCTTCTCCATATTACAGGTGGGGGCCTCCTTCGCAGCTCAAGGCAAGGGGCATTAGAGTCTATACTCCAGAACCTGGGGGCCTTTCATGGGGTACTTGAAGTGAGACACTAGAGTGATGAGTCTGAGTTAAAAAAATCAGTCATTACTTTCTGTTCATAATTTCTATGCTACCAATTATATTATGATGTAGACACCATGTGAATATGCTACTTGTGAAAATGTAAATGCTTATAACAACTTGTACAGGCTGATCACGGGGGACTAGAAAACGAGATCTTTAAATTCTTTCCAACTAGAAAATTCCATAATTACATGGGTTATTTCAGACCCATGTGCAAGCTGCAAACATTTTATCCTTGTTTTACCATTTGCTCATATCAACTATATAATAATTTCATCTATAATTTTGCCTGATTGGCAATCTACTCAACTCAAATTCCTTCAAATACTTCACATTTTCTTCTTCTTTTTTTTTAACTATCTCATATAATCTTCACACCCACCTTTTGATATACATAACCTTACCCTCTTTTTACAGCTAAGGATACTAAGTCCCAGAACAATGAAGTAACTTGTTTAAGATTATACAGCTATGAAGTGTTAGAGCTTTACAGAGCTTTTAATTAATCTTAAGATATCTGACAATAATTAATAGGCTTTGGGTCTCTGAAGTTTTAAAAAAGCCACTTCAAAATCTAAAATTTTTAAGACTAAATTACAGAATGACTTAGCTACATCAACAGTCAAATTTGTATACATACCTCACTGAAAAGGCTTCCATTAACATATGAAATCCAGAGTTTCCAGAAGTTAGGCAGCTGACTTAAAACAAGCTTGGTCAACTTTTCAACAAATGCCACCCGGTGAGGAGTTTTGTATCTCCATGCTAAGGGGGGAAAAATACTATGAATATACTTTGAATCAAGAATAAAAATCAGTTTGAACATATTACTGCTCCCCCACCTAAAAATGTGTCACACTTTGTCCCACTTTAGCTGTAGAGCTTTAATTTGGTGATAGACCAATATTTCCTTTTCCACATCACATTACCAAACCTGCCAGCACAGAGAATACACTTTAAGAATACACAGAGAATACCCTGCTGCTCTCAAAGGTGCATGGCAGACTGGTCAGGGGGACACAGCAGGAGAAGCAAGGAGGATCCTTTTCGTTTTCAACCTTGTCTTCAGGATGTTCTACTTCTCTTCAAAAGTCTTTTTATTACTAATAGATTCTTTATACCTATGTATATATGTAAGTAATGAGAGTCCTATTTGCCCATTCCTTCTACATCTACTTCATCCAAATTTTGATCATTATCTGAAAATGATTTTGGGTGTTATTTTCTTACTGAATCCAACATGTCTTAGTTAAATTCCCATATGGTATTATCAGTTACAGAATAACTTCAAGAGTTATTGCCTAAGACTGATGAAAAGAACTTTTTACCATAAGCGATTTTCTTCAATGTTCCAGTTTCACGTAATAATTTTAAGGAAATTAAACATTTATTTTACTTCTACTTTCAGCTACACTGGAGTAATAAGGATTAGAATCAACCTCCAGTTATAAACAACTAGAAAACTTGGGGCGGGGGGGAGATAATATAAATTATTTTAGACACTGGACAACAGGCAGCACAGGACTAATTCCCAAGGGAAGGGAAATGTACAATTGCCATGGCTTTCAGTCTACAATTTCTAGACAGCACAGACAAAAGGAAGTGTAACCTAAACAAAGCTTGGTGGCCTTTCTGAGTTGGAAAGAAGGAGGGGGGAGGTGACTAGAAAATGCAGGAAAGAGTTCCAGAAAGGAGGGAGGACCTACATAAAAAAAAGCTCCAAAAATCTGCATAAGAGTCCTCCTAAGTCTTTGCTGAGAACTAGGTGCTGCATATATGGAGTGAAACTTCACATAGCCAGGCAAAGAACAACCAGGGTAAAAAATTCCCGAAATAATACAGGGCAGGGAGACCTTCTACCTCTGAACAGCCAGAGGTAACAGTCCTCATGAATTACCTGGGCCATTCAGTACAGACCCAAAAGATCATGCCTGTATAGTAGGGCTAACGTATTCCCAGAATGAAGGCTACTCTAGACCTGCTCTAGCAAACTAGCAAAAGCCTTGAATGGCTCAAACTTACTGATAAGTCTGAGTAAGGTACTGATAAAGTCTAGCATTCCTTAAAGGAAGACAACAAAACTCAGACACTCAACAACATTCATATGACGAACAGAGAAATATGAACCATAACCAGAAACCAAGAGAAAAATTGTCAATAATAATAAATCCAGAAATAATAGAGATGACCGAATTAACCAATAAGGACAATGTTCAAATATTTAAAGGAAAACATGAAAATAATGAGGACAAAAAGGTAACATACTTAAAAGAATCAAGTGGAATTTCTAGAGATGAAAATATATATCTGGAATTTTCAGGTTAGACACTGCAGATAAAAGATCAGAAAAGTTGAAGGTATAGCAATCGACTCTATAATGAAGCAGAGTGAAAAAACTGGGGGGAGGGGAAAAGAGGAAACAGCCTTAGTGATCTACAAGATAATCTATTGGCCTAACTACATGTAACTGAAGTCCCAGAAAAGGAAGTAGAACAGAAAAACACTTGAGAAAACTATGGCCCCAAATTTTCTAAATTAGAGTAAAATTTCCAGACTCTCATATAATAGACCCAAGAAGTTTGGCAAAACCCAGACAGGATAAATTTGAAGTGTTCAAGATGATATAACTCATTTAAAGTCAATACTCAAGAACAGTTTCTAATTGATTTAAGCCTGTTAGCATGTCAGCTGATGGTAGTAAATTACTTAAGGAGTGAGGTGGATGGTTTTTAGACCTGACATAGTATCCTACTAATTAAAAGAAGGAAGTACTGTTTAAAAACTCAGGTGGGGTGTACTTCAGAGCCAGACCCTGGAGGCCATATTTGCTTAGAGGCCTATATTTGCTTAGAAGGCTACAATACACTACAGTATACAGAAGCAAGTAATTCTGTTCTTTCACTATGTATATTAGTTTGATGGGCTTGGTAGGAAATGGGAACAGGACAAGGACTGAGCCCTCTATTTAGTACAAATGAATCATCTAATTTTAAGTGTTCTTATGATGGACATTCATTCATATTTATTAATGAAACCTTAGAAAAAGCCCTACTCCAATATTTGTAATAACATAAAATACTTTAAAATAAACTTTAGAGGTATTTAATATAAAGTAAGATATTTCTACTACCCTATTTAGATTTCTTTCTTTTTTTTTTTTAAAGATTTTATTTTTAAGTGACCAAATATGGAGCTTGAACTCACAACCCCAAGATCAAGAGTTGAATGCTCTACCAATTGAGCCATCCAGGCGTCCCACCCTATTTGGATTTCTTAGATCTGTTACTGAGGTTATAAATAACCAGTGACTAATAGCATTTAATTGGTACCCAAATGCATTATAACCAATGATTTTGTATTTCACACATAAATAAACAATAGGTAAATATCAACTTTAGAAAATTAAGAAATGTAACATAGGGGGCGCCTGGGTGGCTCAGTTGGTTAAGTGTCTGCCTTCTGCTCAGGTCATGATCTCAGGGTTCTGGGATTGAGTCCCGCATGGGGCTCCTTGCTCTGCGGGGAGCCTGCTTCTCCCTCTGCCTGCTGCTCCCCCTGCTTGTGCTCTCTCTCTCTCTCTCAAACAAATAAATAAAATCTTAAAAAAAAAAAAAGAAATGTAACATAGTTATAATTCAAGATGCTTTATTCTTAGGAAAAATGATTAGCAATTAATATATTATTAACTCTCTTTTCAAAGCAAATTTTATTTATTTTTTTTAAAGATTTTTACTTATTTGAGAGAGAGAGAGTGAGAGAGAGCATGAGAGGGGAGAAGGTCAGAGGGAGAAGTAGACTCCCTGTGTAGCTGGGAGCCTGATGTAGGACTCGATCCTGGGACTCCGGGATCATGACCTGAGCCGAAGGCAGTTGCTTAACCAACTGAACCACCCAGGCGCCCCCAAAGCAAATTTTAAAATGCATAAAAGAGGTGTTTCTTTGTACTGACTATAGACATTACTTTTGTTACAAATTTCATCTTAAAGAAATTCTCACAAAATATTTTCTGTGGCATATTTTTAAAAAGGCAATCATAGGAAAAATAAAACTAGACTTTAGCTAGTTTTATTCAACAACTATGTATGTTGAATAAACATTCACCTATGAAGGTTGGTAATACTTAGCAGCAGTAACACAACTAAATAGGAAAATTTCCAAGAGAAAAATGTTTGAAATTGCACAAGTACAAATTTAAAAGACAAAGTGGGGGATAGAGAGAGAGATACTTACTGTCATCTCGACCAGACTGAAAGCTGCTGCCCCTCTTCAGTGACGCCGTCTGACTAAGATGACCCAACACCAAGGGACGGGTATCATTATCCAGATCCAATATGGGACTGTGAAGGCCTGAAGTACCTAGAAGAGAGGTGACATTTCCATATATTCTTACTTAGTTAATTTAATGGGCTGCTTCTCTGAGTTATTTCTTCCTCAGTTGTTCCATTCTTTTAAATAAAACATTTACCAAGCAAAATAAAAAATATTTTCTCTAAATAGCTCTTAAAAGTCATTCCCACCATGACAGAGTCATAGGATTCAATCCATTACTCTGGCTTACTACAGAGATGTAACAAACTGTGAGAGAAACTTATGTAACATTTTAGAATGAATGTTCAGCAAAACTGGCAGGGGCAAGGGTGGGGGGAGGTCTACAAACCTAAAAATCAGGATGAGAAATCCTTTTTTGAAAAACAGCTTGACACTTGGAAGTCAGAGTTCTGATTCTTTTTTAATGGAGCAGCCTTAGAGCACAGTCTGACTTTTCCTTAAAATTTAAATCCCCAAGGGGCACCTGAGTGGCTCAGTTGATTAAGCATCTGCCTTCAGCTCAGGTCATGATCCCAGGGTCCTGGGATCCAGTGGGGCATTGGGCTCCCTACTCAGTGGGGAGGCTGCTTCTTCTCCCTCTCCTCCCCACTCGTGCTCTCTCTCGCTCTCTCTTTCTCTCAAACCAAATTTAAAAAAAATAATAAAAATATTTAAATCCCTAAATCCTACGATTTCTTTGTTTGGGGTGTGGGATTTGATTCCCTCTTTCTGTTCCTGATGCCAGCCGCCTAATTTGGATCCTTCTCACCTCACACTGTTAATACTCCAGAAGTCTAACATTTTAACTACTGTCAGGAAACTTTCTTTATTGCCTGGAGTAGTATCACTGAAATAGTGCTTTCTTGAGTCTCGGAAGTCTTCCAGAAAACCCTTAGAAATCCAGTCCAAATTATCCAAAGAACCAGAAAACATTTTTTTCTAAAATGGATTTCAAGAATTACTTGTATCTCATGTTGCTGAGTTAGTAAGACGTTGGCTTTATGTGGTAAAATTTGCATTGTCAGTCTGTAGAGGTGCCTGTCACCACCATTCTGAGCTCTTTAGCTGAGAATCCAAAGACTTTCAAAACAAACTGAATTCAACAGAGCATTTACCATGCATAGGACACTTACATATTCTCCCTATGAAAATGTACCTTACATCTTTGTGCCTTATTTCCTATCCTCTCTACCTGAAAGGCCTTACCTGTCCTTCCCCTCCACCCACTTAAACTCTCATCCTTAAAAATGCAACCTGAATTTCAGCTGCTCCATGAAATCACCTCTTAACAAGAGAATAATATTCCAAATCAGAGTTACCTATCTTCTCTGCCTTCTGACACCAGTGAAAAGTAACATAATTCAGTTGATTTGACATACTGCCTTCTCTTGTTCATTAACAGTTAAGTTTCTCCTGTCTCCAAATCAAAATACTATCTTCTCAGGTTTAAGACTTAAATATTATATCTCTGTCCACAATCCCCGGACCTTCTGCAAATAACTCCCTCAATATAAACTGAGTGACTAATCCTAAATTACTCAATAAGAACTCTATTCCTTCTTTTATAACTTAATAGAATAAAAGCAAATAGATTTGTTTTCAGATGCAAAAGATAAAACACATCCCTGCCACTGATAATGTTAGTTAATCAATAACACTGAACAAGTATTTATTGAGTACCTCCTATGCGCCAGGAACTGTAAGCCCTGAAGATAAGGTGATGAATAATAGATATGGCCCTGCTCCCAAAGTATTTACATTCTGGTAATAGAGGCAGAAAGCAAAGCAATAAATAAAATACAGTCAAAACATGCTATGGAGAAACTGCCTTCAGGAGCTCCTCCTATCATGAGCCACTTAACATGACAGAGTATGAGCTAGCTACCTCCTTGTAGTCTCACAAATTCTACTAAGGTAGGGTTTGTAGAAATAGAAATAAAATCATTTGTGGACAGATTTTTTATGGAAATAGAATTTTACTGAAAACATACTATGTGCTAAATGGTTCATTTACATGCATTTCTACTTGGGAAAACACTAAGATATAACCTGTGTAATTCCATATTTTAAAACAACAATTTATTTGTTAAAACAACAAAATAAATGATATGTGATACAGAGTAAAAAAATACAACAATGAAGAAATAATATTTTTATAATTTATTTTTTTCTATTAAAGGCAAAGTTGTGTGTGGAAGTTTTTAATGACTTATGACATTTTCCTTTGCAGTTTATATAGTTGCCACTGTTTAACTGTCGAATTCAGGAAATTAATATCAAAATATCAATTTTCTGACATACTTTAGAAGGAAATAAAAGAAGCCCAGACTTAGTATCACAATATTTACATAAAAATTATAATATACATAAAATTTTACATAAAAAGGTGCAAGAAAGAATGCTTTAATTTAAAATGTTACATGTGGGGTGCTTGGAGGGCTCAGTGAGTAAAGCACCTGACTTTTGATCTCATGATCATGAGTTCAAGCCCCCACATTGGGTGTGGCGCCTACCATAAAAAATTACGTGTTACTCTTGAAGGTTTCAGAACTATACATTTTTTTAAAGATTTATTTATTTGAGAGAGAGAGAAAGAGAGCATGAGTGGGGGGAGGGGCAAAGGGAGAGAATCTACAAGCTGACTCCCGGCTAAGCATGGAGCCCACACAGGGCTTGATATCAGGACTCATGAGATTACGACCTGAGCCAAAATCAAGAGTTGGACAAGTCAACCAACTGAGTCACCCAGGTGTCCCCAAAACTGTACGTTTTTTTATTAAGAAGGAAAGCACTTCCTGGTTTCCTAGAAATATGTACCATTCCTACAAAAAATATAATTATCATTATTTGAATAGATCCTCAGAAAAAGATTTTCCCCATAACTGCTGTGTTTACAACTTTAATATAAATGGTTTAATTTATGACTTAAATTAAGTCTTTAATTTACGACTTAAAAGTCATTTATGTAGTTTAAGTAAATCTTGAATTTTGAAACTGTTAAAGGATTGATTTATCTTCCCTTTTAATAACAGAAACTATATTAGGAATATGCTTTTCTTCTTTTAGAAACCATATCATTATTTTCTATAACATCAAGAAAAGAAAATTTAACATGAACTAATTTCTTAATTGGTAGTGTTGAATTACCATCAAGTATAGCACAGCACCAGGGAGCTAAAACAGCATATACACACCCTCAGGACTAACCAGCATCTGGAACACATCTTCTAGATGCATTTTTGCAGAGTGACCAGAAGATAGCGCTTCAGCACCACACACATGCATAAGCCCTGCAAACAGTGGGCATTAAACTTAGAAATGAGCTTCTCTCTCTAACATGTTGCTCTTTTTTGGTTTAAAAAAAAGGGGGGGCCTTAAGATCAGTTATTTTATAGGGAATTAGGAAGATTATCCTTTGAAGAGAGAATTAAAACATTTTAAATCTCAGTTGTCAGAAACTATTTACTATTAAGAGTCAAGAAAAACCTTGAGGACTTACACCCTCCTTTTACACTTAAATTATATGACGTGGCATTCCTACCCTATAAAATTATTACAAATATGAAACTGTTTTGGTGATAAGTAAGCATTACTATGAAAAGAAAATAGAAAAAGATGAGAAAAACTATTTCTGTAACATCAACAAAAGGCTTTAAAATATCTCACAAGAAATCAGTGTATTTTCTTTTGATTGTTTTACCTCACAATATGATACTGACACAACTTTAGTTTTTTCATTACAATTTTAGCTTGTCATGGGACATTTTTCAGGTGACAGAGACTAAAGTTTTTATAAATGTATTTGTCTTTCTCAATACTGTATTAGGTTATGCGAGGTCATTTGTTTTCTTGACAGTAAACTTTCTCTAGAAATGAACTGTTCCTATAATTTTTTCTAGATGAAATTTCTTTAAAGCCTTTAGATTACAGCCTTGATGAAAGGTTATAACTTTTTGGCTTAATTTATGCTAATACTAACAAAATGTTTGCTATATTTGAAATTGGCGCAGCGTTTAACCCAAGATTCTCATGGTTATACAACTGGAAGGGGGTTCTGCAGCTAGCTTAAGCAATCATAATAGGCCAATGCTTCATGACCTGTAAAAATCAGGGCCTGACACAATAAAACTGTTAAAGTCTTTTTTGGGTGTAAAATTGTGATTCTATGGTATGAAGTCTGAGTCTGAAACTTTTAAATCACCACTGAGAACAAAATGGAAAATATGTTTATTTTGCTCACTATTCCCACAATTTAGAACACTGATTAGTGGTGTTGTCAAAAAAGTCTGCCTCTACACACTGAGCCAATGTGAAAATTAAGCCTTAAATAGAAATTATATAAAGAAAATAATAAAGACAACAAAAAAGTAACAGTGAAAACTTTATCATCAGAATTTAAAAATACTTGTTATTATGGACCTTACAGCTTGGCTATTTTAACGACACGAAGCAGGGTAGCCAATAAATACACTCAAATGAATAAATGCTTATGAGATCAAAATTATTTGGCTATTAACAGTCAAAGCTATCTGGGGAATAATTACAGGGTAAAGATTACTCTGGAGAGAAAATTCCATATAGGAACACATCCCATAGCATGAGAACCATCACTACAGTACTTCTAGTTCTAAAAATACTATGTGGTGTTTGCAGGAAAAATGATACAAACAAAATCCTAGAACTAAAAGGGTGTAGTTATGTCTTCTAAATTCTACAAACTAGTGTTCGAGTTACGATTTTACCAGTATATCGTAAGAAAAGATACATAACTTATCTACAGATGCCTGGAAGAAGAAGCACCTTGGGGGAAAAAAAAACCTTCGAACACTTAAAATAAAAAAAAAAATAATAATGACCAAGCTTCTTAATTACCGACAAATCAGAATCCATGTTTTGTTTCTCCAGCTAAAGCTTCTGTAACATGCTACCAGCATTCTCAAAAGGAACTCTTCTTCTAATTATGAGGATGTAAGAGAAACTTAACGGATTGTAAACAAACATAAAATTAAAAAAAAAAAAAACAACATTTCTGGCACACTATAAACAGAAACGGAAAATTTGTTTCAATTAAGAGAAAACTTACTTTCAAAAGTTGCTGAAGTTACCTTTTATAGAACATCAATAAAGCAATCCTAGGAACTTCACTAAAAGAATAAAAGCTGCAGTGTAGAAATAATCAAAAGTTTAAAATGTTTTACTTTTCTAAAAGAAAATAAACTATCAGTCTTTCACAATTTGCTCTTAACAAATTGGAACACTTGCTAATTTTTTTCCAATTGTGAGATATCTACTAAATAAAAAGTCTTCAGCTTTATGTTAACCAATGGATCTGAAGAGATCTTCCCCAAAGTTCAAAAATTTAACAGTTTACATTAAAACACTGATTCCTACAAAAACAAAAACAAAACAAAAACGGATAATGAAGTTTAGACTTTATAGAAAATGCTTATTATACCTAGTACTTCCTAAGACTTGCAGGAAACCTTATCATGTATCAGTCAAATCCTTTCAACTCAAGCCTTGCAAGTTTTCCCTATTTTAAATGCAAAGAGTAGTCAATATTTGTTTAACAGACTCTACAACATAAAGGGCAGAAGAGACCTTTCTTAAGGGAAGCCTGCAGATGTGGAACCAGGTGAATAAGTTTACTGTATTTACTCATCCTTCATGCCTCCTGCAGCAAGTTTTCTCACAGTCTACAATAGTGTGGAGAACACTGATCTATAGCCCCCGGACTCTCAGAAGGGCAGCCGACTTCCTTACCACCCTTAAACACCTTTGAACACATTTTCCTGCACACAGCGGGCCCTTGTCCTGTGCTGCTGCCTGACCACCCACTGTTGCTTGTTGACCAAACATATGGGGCCAGGAGTCTCCACAGACACAGGCAGGATGGGATTCTTTTCAAGCACACCACACAAGAATTTCAATGCCAAAGCTGGGGGGTGGGGGTGGACGTATCAAGACAGAATTACAAATTCCTCATGAATTAGACCTGTGTCAACAGATAAAAATGTTCTTTTTGATTTTATTCTTCTCTCTATATTTAAAGTTCCTACAGGGGTATTTCCTCAATTTAAAGAGGATCATTTACTCTAAATTAAATGAAGGGAGACATATTTAACATACTCCTGTTAACCTCACTTCACTTTTTAGGATGTCAGAACCGTCCTAAGCAGGTTCCAGTCAGAAATTCTGGTGTATTTTAACATCATTCAAAACAGTAGGTAAAAGAGGAAATATATTTTAAAAGCAAAACCACAGGTGTGAACTACAAAGAAGTATTTATTAGCTAACATTGGCTATATAATCAAGAACCAGATATTTAAAATAAGCTGGATAGGTGAATACCAAAATAAAATTATTTACGCTTTTATTAAAGTACTATAGTTTTTGTAATTATATACAGATCTAAATAGAGAAAACATGCTTAGAATATGTAAGCAATAGAATTATTATAAAATGATATAATACAAAATTAAAATATTTCTAATGAATATTTTAAAATTACCAGTTAATGCTAACATTCAATATGTGCTTGACAGGCATTGTCAAAAGTGTTTTCTCTCTTAAGGACAGGGGACATGAACTGGACAAGAAATGGCTCCCTGTAAGAAGTCTTCTTCCAGATGTACAGGAAGCCAAGACTGTAGAAAAGAACCAGCCAGGATAAAAAAAAAAATTGGGGGGGAAAAAAGGTCCTTTTGACATAAGCCTTGTTGGCCTATCTGATTTAACAAAGGTAGATCATTCATTCATTGTAAGGTGAATTGAATTTAGTATAAAATAGAAGAAACAAGAACTTAATCAACTCTTTCCTATGATGTTTAACGCTGTTATTTTAAAATACTATACAGATCTACAAATGAATGCCATGCTATTCCTAAGTCCTAGGTCACTGACTTTAAAACACTACTTAAATTACTAGTATTAAGTACTAGTTGTAATTTTAATTTGGTAGCTAAAATTGTCTTTTCAAGTTAGATTAAAAAACAAATCTACAATCATTATATAAAAGCCTGCTGATCTGCATTCAGGTAATTAACACCGCTTATATAAACCTATACTATTTACAAACAACAGTGATGATTTCTAATGGTATGCACTCTAAATCTAATTCATGGCATTCTGAACATCACCTGAGTTTTTTCTCTTTCTGAAAAAAGGACAAAGGGGAAAGGAAAATCGGACCACCACTTCACTGAAGATATGCTTTTTATAGCAGTCATAAACTGGTACTTCTACTTCTCGCTCTTGACTCTGCTTTCTTCTATACATCCCTTACAGCTTATAAATCTCAAAGCAAGTGAATAAAATCCCATTAAAAGCATTTAATCTTCGAAAGTCAATTAAAAAAATACTCTAGTCACAACAAAAAAACAAGGGTGCAGGTAAAGCTGGGGTTGTGTAAACTATATCGGAAGGGACTTAGGAAGAGTAGGTGGAAATCAAAGTAATATCTCCTATCTGTAGTTGCTGCAGTTGTGCCCTTCTTTCTTTTCTTTTTAAATAAACTTCCATTATTCTGGATTCATACTGTTATGATCAACATTCAGGAGTGAAACTATTTTTTAAATCTCCAGAAAATAAATTTCATAAAAGAACCATCCTCAACCTCATTGTAACAACTTCAAAATAAAAATTATAATTTTATTAAAATATTTAATGTATGTATAACAACACATTTTTACTGTCTTTTTAACCATGCAAATATTTTTGTAGTTCCATAAAAAATTTGATGAATCTGCTGCCGATTTCCTATAGAGGCTGCAATTTAATCTAGAGTACAGGAAGTTTACTTAATCCTACATTACGAAAATACCAGAATTCTATTAACTCCACTAATTAAAAGTGTACACACAGACACAAATTACGTACACAAAGAGCATGGCTGTATTTTTTAAATATCAATAAAAAATAGTTTAGTTGCACTATGTAAATTCAGAAAATTGAATGTAACTTATAAAATATATTTTATGCATGTATTTTATAAGCTTGAGTTGAAAATATAACCTTTTATATCTCAGCATGTAATTAATAATCTACTCAGTGTGTGAAAAAATTAAAAGAGTACATATTTAACACAGTGCTTCTATTCTTAATATTTTTTCTTCCATAATAGGTCCACACTGTGATGAGTCAGAATAAACTTTTCTGGTGTGACATATCTCTAAGTTTTCCAAAGAAAACCTGAGCCACATATAAATGTATTTTCTTCTGTTGTGTGACTACTTTACAGAATCTGTTGCTTACTTAAGCTATTGCTCCTATTCTAAATGTCTCCTATTGCGCCTGTATTCTAATATGTCCATTTGGGAAGTCCTAATCAACGTATCTGAAAGAAAGGAATAATTACTCTACGAGCAGGCTGCTGCCTTTTTCCTTGAGTTATAAGATATAGCCAGTATATACGTTAAGAGTTAAACTCATTTTCAGAACAAGAAAAAACACCTTTGAAGGCTACCTTTACAAATCCTGTTTGAGAATATCAGTAGGGGGCTAACCAAAGGCTTTTCCTGACAGGAAACCTGAAAACTTAGTCTAATTTTGGACCGGTTTCATAGGAATTTTAAGAGACGAATGACACTTCTTATAAGGTGGTAAAAGTTTTCTGGACATAGGGCTGCTGTGAATATAGGGGAATAGCAGCAAAATGGTTAACAAGTCAGGGGGGGGCAAAGCCTTCCTTTAGTATTTAAGTATTTAGTATTTAGTATTTAAGCTAGGATGCATTTTTTTGAATGTTAATCTTTATTACTGTTTTCTCCTCCATCTTTGTCTCCCCTTAGAAAAACCAAAAGATCACATTTGGGCTATAGAGGTAGGTCACGGAAGAGTAGTGAGGAATATTCGGGGATAAATGTGAAAGCATGTTTAAGGTACAATGGTCTTCTCTTGTTCTGTGCCCTAGTGTTTATAATCCGGAAGACACCATTCCACTAGCCAGTATATGTTATTACTACAAAAATTGGAATCCAGAGAAAGATCTAATACAGTGTTTATAAGAATATCAACCTTATGACCTAGCTCTGCTAACAAATGCTTTATATACAAAACAATCTTTCTTGGAAAAAGGTGGCTTTTTAAATGTAGGATTGCTGTCTCTGAAAATCTATCACCATCCTTGCTTAAGAAATTTTCTCTGAAGACCACAAGACTAAATACAATTAACATTTTTTTTCCTCAAACAACTGTGTAAAGACTTTAAGACTTTAAAAAAACATTTATATGTTAGATTTCTTAAATTCATGTATAAAGACCAACCAACTTAAAAAGACATCAAGAAACCTTTTCCTGTCTGAAATATTTACAGATTATCTATTTAAAACTGTATTGTATTTCACAGGACTGTCTCAGTTCTTAACCATTGTTTTGCTGCCTGGGGGTTTATTTAAACAATTACAATGAGTGTTAAAAGTCCAAGTGCAGATATTCTAATAGAGGAATTTAACAATTCATTCTTTAGATTTAGAATGCAACAAGGTATCATTTTGCAAATAGGATCCTGGAGACTCCTGGGTGGCTCAGCTGGTTAAGCTTCCAGCTCAGGTCACGATCCCAGGGATTTAGTCCCGTATCCAGCTCCAACCTCAGCAGGGAGCCCGCTTCTCCTTCTCCCTCTACTGCTCCCCCTGCTTATGGTTTCTCTCTGACAAATAAATAAATATATTTTTTAAAAGCTTAAAAAAAAAAAAAGGAACTAGGATCCTGAGACTACCTGAATAAAAACAATGAAACTTCATAATGAAGTGCCAGATGAAATACAGGCACTGTCCTCATCATGTACATCATGTTCAGAAATCCTGTTTCACGAAATATTTGCTCCTACAATAGAACACAAAGAACCTCACTGTTCCAGAGTACAGTCTGATGGAATGGGGAGAAATCTGAATCATTCACTACTTCTGTCCCTATTTAGGTCAAGAGGAAGCTGGGTTATCACTCTCAGAAATACCTTCTTCCCGTGCACAATAGGTCTAAAGTTATCAATTGAACTAGACAATATCCCAGGTTTTTTTTCTCATTTCTAAAATGACATAACTATAAGAAGATATCCAATAAAAAATCCAAATGATATTTAGGAGACCTATCCCATATTACTTTATACTTATATATAGACACTCAATATCAACTGAGAGTCCATCATGAACAACCGGCTTATTTCCAGCAAACTTCTAATTAAAACAAATATTTTATATAAATACATCCACACCTATACTATATATGATTACATTACCTGTGTAAATGTAGCAAGTGTATATTACAGAGCTAACATGTGTCCAATGACCTATATACATAGGCATTAATGAAAACAACCCGAAGAGTAACTAAGTGCAAACTGGCCACTCTGGGTTAATGACATTAACAGGAATTTTGATGTGGCATTAATAAAGAGATATTTGGATTTTCCTAAATATCAAGACTAGGAAAAAACAAAAGCATAGCTGGAAAGTACTCAAAACCAAGCCAAGTAATTCATTTTTTTTTAAACATATTATTTATTTATTTGACAGAGAGAGAGACACAGCAAGAGAGGGAACACAAGCAGGGGAAGTGGGAGAGGGAGAAGAAGGCTTCCCAACGAGCAGAGAGCCCGATACGGGGCTCGATCCCAGGACCCTGGGATCATGACCTGAGCGGAAGGCAGACGCTTAATGACTGAGCCACCCATGTGCCCCCCAAGCCAAGTAATTCATGACAAAACTATGTTATAAATAAATAATTGTAACCTCTCCATTGTACTTCCTTCTGTTCCAGGACTGTTCTTATGTTACCACACTTATTCCTCTTGGAAACTTTGTCTTGTAAGTATCTCTATGTCTTATTTTATATACTCTATTTGACATCTCCTGGCACTGAAACAGTACTTACCAAGGTCACCAACAACAGCCTCCATGCTAAATCTAAAGGACATCTTTAGACTTATGTTACAAACATAAACACTTTATGTTATAAACACTTGCTGATCACTCTTCTCCTCTATGGTTTTGTGACATTATACTCCCTGTTTTCCTCCTAGCCCAGCAGACCAATCCTTCTTTGTCTCTTTTGTAGGCTTCCCTTCTCTTAGCCCTGTAAATATCACTTCCCAGGATTCTGTCCTAAATTTTCTCCTTTTTTCATCATCTTGGGTGAATGCATCAACTCCCAGGGACCATTTACACACAAATCACATCCAAATCTCCTGCTCTTTAAATCCAAACTACCTACTGGGTATCTTCCCTTGCATGTCAGACAATGCCAAATCGATCTGTCCAAACAAAAGAAAAAAAATGTTTTTCTCCTCTTTGCTCCCTAGCTCAATGTTGCCATCATCCTAACTAGTTGCTGAGGTCAGGTATCTGGGAGTCACCCTTGACCCCTTCTTCCTCCTTTAATCACCAAGTACTATCAACTCCAATTTCTGAACAATTCCTGAATCTGTCTCTTTCTCCACATCCACCACCTCCATGGGAGATGAGATGTCTGAATCACCATAGCAGCCTCCTAACCAGCTTTACTGTTCCAGTCTTGCTGCTCCTCAACCATTCACTACAAGGAAGCCAGAGCTGTCTCTTAAAAAATAAGTCTCAATGGGTCTTTCCTCTGCTTCAGACCCTTAATGGTCAGCCCAATATCCTCTGGATCAAGTCCAAAGCCCTTGAAAGGGCTAACAAAGTCCATGCAAGACCTGACACCACCTAACTCTAGCCTCCACTCTTGCCACTTTGTGCACTAAACTCCACCCACAGAAAATTCAGTGGCCATCTCTTGCTTGAGGCCTTGTGCACATTCTATTTTCTCTTCCTGGAATGGTCTTTACCTCTTTCCTTTTCCCCTCCTCTATTTCAACTGGCCAATATAGATATCCTTCAGATCTTGGAATGTCACTTCTGTGACCTCAAAACTCTGAATTGGATGCTGTTCCTAAGTGCTCCAAGGCAGGAGGAACTTCCCAGGCTTAGAAAGTAACACTGTATTCTACTAGTCCATTCTACTTTTCTTGTCCATCTCCTCCCCACACTCCCTCCCTCCCCCGCTATTTTATAAGTCTTGAGTGAGCCAGGCCCATCCGCCATACTGACCACTGAATCCTTAGCACCCAATAGTGGCCAACACACGGCAGGCACTGAATACATTCGGTATCTGTGGGATGATAGAATTTTACAAATAAAAGTTGATAAACCTGCATGTGAATGCAGCTGTGACTTCTTCCTTTAAACTTACTTCATAGCCTTTGCAAAGGTTGTTTCTTTTTTCAGACTAAAATCATCCCAGCAGGCTACTACGCATTCTTCTAGCTCTTAGTGAACATGGAGGCTTCTCTCCAAGGAAGACACCCTCCCAAACGGACCATCTAAAGCATGCTTCTCAGTTTTACTCCCTCAGAATATTGTGATTTTTCTTTGTATCACTTGTCAACAACTTTGTATTTGGTGAGCTAAGTGTTTAATACCATGAGGGCAGGGAACATGTCTGTTTTATTCACCACTGTCCATCTGTACTTGGCAAAATGGCTGGCACATGGTGGGGCTCAACATATATTTGATGAATAGTGAATGGACTACTACCATTTATTAAAGACTAATATTTCTACAACATCATGTTGCTTCCCATAAAAGTTTATTCCTTAAATGAAACCTTTGTCAATACTGCCTGTCAACCATAAAAATAGGGATATCAAGAGAGTTTTCACCCTTCCCTGTTATTCACTCAGGTATAATGCTAACCAGGGGCAAAAACAAAACAAAACAAATAAAAAACAAGTACAGATATCAAGAAAATTAACTAATCATTCCTTTAATCATTAAGCATTTCCAAAGTGTATTAAACTGACAATAAGGAATGGCATAATGCACTAGAAGAGAAGCAGCCTTGCCTTTGAAATCTTGTACATATCCCTCTTTGCAGCTGTGCATGAGCTGAAGGATCCACCTGTGTTGGGCGCCAATACATTGCCAAGCAGGGTCACCTGGTGCGTGAAGGTCAGATAGGTACCTGAAAAAGCAAGGCCAAGGTTGACCAAGTAGGCTTCTGTAGAGCCATGAATAAGGGACAAAAGGAAAGCTAGTATATTATTAAATCATTACTTTCTTTTAAGAAAACCTAAAATATCATCAATTAGTAAAGCACTTGTCAACATTAGCCTTCAATACTTAATTCTAAATGAAATAATATTCAAATTTCTCTTTATGCGATTAACAATAAAACTGTATTTTTTAAAAATAACTTTATAAAAAGACAACCAAAAAGACAGAGACAACTTGCAATGATCCCAAATACTTAGTGAGAACTTATCTTTACATCTACATTTAGTTCACAGAGAGTTTCCATATGTAGTTCTCAGTCATTACAGAAAATACAAGTGGAAGCCAGCAGAGGACACCTGGTGAATATTTTTTTGATTTCAATTGTTTATTATTTCTTTCTGATCTGAAAAATGGCCACTAGATGGCAGTGTGACATTATTTTCTATGCAATCTAACAGGCTATTTTATTACTTAAAGAAATTTGGTGACAACAAGCACTTAACTCTAACATCTGAACTCTATTTTTCTGTCTAAGAAAATATTTCTCTAGAAAATATAGTATAGATGGGCATTTTTCTTAGTTTTTTAAATAGTTCTTGAAATATTCAAAGTCTTCTCTATACATAAAATTTCCAAATCGGAATGAAAATTAAAATATATTTCAGATGAAAAATTTCTGACAAATATTATTCAAGATTTGGGCCCTCAGCCATCACAAAATATATAAACATACATTAGTCCCCTTATCCACAGGGAATATGATCCGAGATCTTCAGGGGATGCCTGAAACCACAGATAGTACTAAACCCTACATATACTGTTTTTTTCCTATACATACATACCTATGATAAAGTTTAATTTATAATTAGGCACATAAGAGATTAACAACAACTAACAAAAAACAGAACAATTATATCATATAATATATGGTAGTAAAAGTTACGTGAATGTGGTCTTCTCCCTCAAAATATCTTACTATACTGTACTTATCCCTTCTTCTTGGGATGACGTGAGATGATAAAATGCCTATGTGATGAGATGAAGTGAGGAGAATGATGGAGGCACTGAGATGTAGCACTAAGCTACTTCTGACCTTCTGACTGTACTTCAGAAGGAGGATCATCTGCTTCCGGACCTCAGTTCACTACAGGTAGGTGAAACCATGTAAATGAATCCACACATAAGGAGGGACTACAGCAATAAGTTAAATCCAATTAAATCAACTTCAAAAGCTGAATTTATTGACTTGAAATTATTTTTGAACCATAAGCTGTCTGTTGTCTTGAGGTTAAAGATTTTTGTTCAATTATAAATTTTAATTAATGGTCACAAGCTGTGACCTCTAGCCAAATTCTAACCACTGAGGGATACACCAGATGCTTTTCTCCCACATTCCTCCAGTACTAGGTATTTCTTTACTCACAGACATTTCAATTAGCAGTTAATTAGAGGAGAAACATTTTGTAATAAATTAGCAATAAATAAACTGTTGAGACATCTGACATCACATTTAGGAACTATCCACCCTGACCTTTACAAGCTAATGCAGACAGCCTCGGCTCTGAGCAGAGCTGGGCATCTGATCATCCTGCAAACGGGCCCCTTAAACAGTGAGAGTTCACACTTGTACAAAGATGCCTCAGAGTCAGCCAAAGAGCTGGCCCTTCTACCCCTCCCTGACTCTATTCACAGGCTGCAAATAGGTTATATCTGTGTTGAGAAAGGGACAAATCAATTAACAGCACCCCAAGAATAAAACTAAAGTCTAACAAAATACATTTAGCCTGGCATAAATATTGCAACCCAATATGATTCTTCCTCTCATACAAGGCTTTTTTCATCTGGAATGTAACTATGATAAACAGTACATTGTGTCATTTCTTTGCAAAAAACGTGTGATTTTATTCTTTCTTGTTGGGGATAATTTGTCTTAGCATTCTCCTTAGGTAAGTTTATTTTGCCTCCAAATACTTCTACAATACTCTCTCCTAACACTTTCACTCATATAACATCCTCAGATTTAGTGTTAGCAGTAAACTATAGGAATACTCTTAGGAAAGCTGCTTCCTTTTAATTTTTAAACTACTGAACAGGAATACAAATGGTCCATTACAAGAGAAATAATTAAACTCTTAATAACTTTTAAAATCATACATTTCTTTAGTATGGTGACTAGGTCCTTGCAAAATTTAAAATAATCCCCTGAATAATCTTATTAATGGGTATTACATTAAGAGTTTCATAAAGAAAGATAAATGTGTTCTCTTGGAAATTCTACATGTTGCAATTCAAAAGTACACCTTATAGGTAGGCTTCTCTTTGGTTAAATGACTTAATCCAATAAATTTCTTCTTTTCTTTTAGTATGTAGTTTAACAAAGTACAACTGACCCTTGAACAACATGGGTTTGAACTGTGCAGGTCCACTTATATGTAGATTTTTTACAGTGCTGTACTGTAAATGTATTTTCTCTTCTTTATGATTTTCTTAATAACATTTTTTTTCCTCTAGCTTATTTTAAGAATAGAGTACGTAACACATACAACATACAAAATGTGTTAATCGGCTATTTACATTATTGGTAAGGCTGCCAGTCAGCATTAGGCTATTTATTAGTAGTTGAGTTTCAGGGGAATCAACTTATACCTGGATTTTTGGCTGAGCAGACGGTACCCCAAACCCCACACTGTTCAACAGTCAACTGTAATTTCATTTCAAAGATTTTTATTTAAAATATGGTACATGAAAAAAAATAATAAAATAAAATATGGTACATGTTACTATTTCTTCTAGAACTACATTATCGAAGAAATTTGACAGCTTTTTTAGAGGGGAAATGTAAAGAATGCTAATTATGGTTATGATGAGTACATGCTCAATATTTTAAAATTTAAGCATTATACTTTTTAGCCATATTCTGATATGATTTTTAACCATTACCAGGGATAGAATCACACTTATATGGAAAGAAGCATATGACATAACTTCACCTCTCACTAAAGCCACAATAAGGAGAGTAAAAATAATCCAAAGTGTTTAATTAGACAAGACAGTAAACCAAAGTGAAACAATACAGTAGTAATTTGATTTTCAATCACACCATGCATAACTTCAATTATGGAAGAGAACCAATAAAGATATATTTTGCTGATGATAAAGCAGCCTCCATCCCTACTTGATGCTCATAGTACCTATTGCCATAGATTCCAAAGTCCAATAGATATTTGACCTGGTTGTGATGTTGTTTTTCTCATTAATAACTAAAAATCAATTTAAAAAGGATAATAAAATTAATTGCTCAATGTCTTCTCAAAGCATCTAAATTAAATAATAATTACAAAATAAGTAAACTACTTGATATTCTTGTTGACATGCTTGTTTTTTTCACTTTAAAATGACAGGAAAAAAGCACTTAAATAGGCCATTCAAAAGATCTTTTTTAATATCCTCACTAGTCATAAGAACTACACATTAGTTATCTACATAAATGGTAATTCACTAAAGAAATCATACATTCAATAAGGATTAACATATTACTGTTGGTAAATTTAATAGCATAAATATAAACAGGTAAATAAATATAAAGCACAATTAAATCATACAGTGGAAACAGACAATAATACGCTAACCAGCTGTATATCCCTGGACGACAGGATTAACCTCCCTGGAACTCTGTTTCTTTGTATGTTTAAAAAAAAAAAAAAGAAAGAAAGAAAAGAAAAGAAAAAGCAGATGGATAACTATTTATTTTTTTAATTATTTTTTAATTAATATTTTTAATTAATTATTTCTAGCTTTAAATTTCCACGATTCTATAGACAGAAAAAAATCCCCCAAATACATTCTTTCCTATGGAGATGGCTTAGAGAAAAGCAAAGACAGGCTTTGAAAGCACAAACATGAGTGAGTCCTGCTCCTAGCTATGTGCACTGAGCAAGAATGAAGTCTGAGGCTCAGGTTCCTCACCTATATAATGAGTATCAGACATATGCCCCTGCAAGGCAGCTGTGAGGATTAGAAATGGTATACACAGAGCATCTAACATGATGCCCGAGTGTACTACAGACTCCTGGTAGTGGCAGCAATCAATCAATGCTAGTGCTCTCTACTCCCCTTCTAAAGCCTCCTGTCCCTTTCCTCTTCAGTAACACAAATGTTATGACAATGACAATGGCTCATGCTGCTACTCTTCTCCTAAGTCACCAAGAACACAGTGGGTGTGGACCATTGTCTCCTCCCTCATGGCAAATTTAGCAGCTTTCAGGCTAGACCCTCTTTTCATACCTGGAAATTATTTTCAATGGTCATATGGAGACAACAGCTAAATGCATAAATATATACAGTTTATTATTTTTATAAGTACTGAATATTCAATAAACTTCACTAATTAGAGAGGGCTTTAAGTTTGGAAAATAATAGCTTATTCTGTAAATAAAGGCCACATTCAAAATATGCTAGCAGAAAATAATGTTAATATTTTTATTTTTAAATCATAGATATAAAAAGCTTGTAACTTATATGCTTTGTCTCCAAATCCTGGTATAAACATCATATATATGCAATTTACTGACTACTTATATGCCAGGTGCTACATTCAATCCTTAAATGTATTCTTGATTATGCTTGCAACTACCCCAAGACACAGATTGTGTTATCATGTCATTTCACACTAGGGGTGCCTGGGTGGCTCAGTGGGTTAAGCCCTCTGCCTTCGGCTCAGGTCGTGATCTCAGGGTCTTGGGATCAAGCCCCGCGTCGGGCTCTCTGCTCAGCAGGGAGCCTGTTTTCTCCTCTCTCTCTCTGCCTGCCTCTCTGCCTACTTGTGATCTCTCTCTCTGTCAAATAAATAAATAAAATCTTTAAAAAAAAAATCATGTTATTTCACAGATGAAGAAACTGAAAAGAGAATGCAAGTAAGTCACTCAAAGGGAACAGCTAGTTTCCTCATTTTCATTATGCTATACTTCTTTCTTCTAAGGCCTTCTCATCATATCCTGTGGTATCCATCACTTTTTAAACTTTTTTTTAATTTTATTTATTTATTTATTTATTTATTTATTTATTTATTTAAAAGATTTTATTTATTTATTTGACAGAGAGAGAGATCACAAGTAGGCAGAGAAAGAGAGAGAAGCAGGCTCCCCGCTGAGCAGAGAGCCCGATGCAGGGCTCGATCCCAGGACCCTGAGATCATGACCTGAGCCGAAGGCAGAGGCTTTAACCCACTGAGCCATCCAGGCGCCCCAAAACTTTTTTTTTTTTAATATTTTATTTATTTATTTGACAGAGAGGAGAGAGATCACAAGTAGGCAGAGAGGCAGGCAGAGAAAAAGGGGGAAGCAGGCTCCCTGCCGAGCAGAGAGCCTGATGCAGGGCTCGATCCCAGGACCCTGAGATCATGACCCGAGCCGAAGGCAGAGGCTTTAACCCACTGAGCCACCCCAGGCGCCCCTATCCATCACTTTTTACATTATTGTAACTTTTTAAATTTCTTTTTTCTTTTTTCTTTCAATACTAAAACCTTTCAAAATTTTATAAACCACTGAGCCATGGCCCACTTCTGTGCCATAAAGAATTTCCCACCCAGAATGACAGTGTTGTACTCTAAACCACACAGGGAGCCCCTGCCTTGTGGTCTGTGGGTACCCACAGAATGCAACACCCATACTGTCCTACTAGCTTAGGTAAGCCATTATTGAGCAGGAGGAAGAAATGGCCAAACAATGAGCAGAATTCTCTTGCCCTGAGTACTCCTAAATTTGTTAATATACAAAAGAACTTTGGTGTCCTATAGCAGATACCTGTAATTTCTATTTGTCTTCCCTCTCACCATTTCATCAATCTCCTAATTTCCCCTAAATTAGTTTTAAGGGTTAGACGCTGTATCTAGTACTATACAGATATATGTGATTTATCAAAATTCTTGCAGAAGGTTTACCTTATATAGCGTTTTTGGTCATGTAAAGTCGATGGTGTCTCAAGCAATTTAGCCAGAAGTAATTCTCTTAAAGCTTCAATCCGTGTTTCTACTTCAGCATAATCTATTTAAAAACGAAAGAACATATAAGATTTACAGAATGGAAACTTAAAATCAAATTAAGGAAAGCAGAATAGTGATTGCCTTGGGGGACAGGGGTTGACTAAGAAGAGACACAAGGGAACTTTCTGGAGTGACCAAAACATTCTGTCCAGGGTATGGGTTACATGAGTGTGTGCATTTGTCAAACTCACCGACCTGTAATATGCAAGGTCTGTGCATTTCACTGCATGTACATGTGCCACAATAAAGAAATGAAATAAAAAAAAAGAAATGAAATTAAGTTTTCTGAGTCTTTATGGATTTCATTTAGAAATTTATTAAAGCCTTGTGATATTTCTCCTAGTTGATAAGGCATTACTACAGGACATTTTAGGTTTTCTTATTTTCTATAACTCCGGCATTCGAGATAATTTCAAAAGTTGTTTAGTTCACTTTAAAATAAGGTTAGAATTCATTAACAACGGCTTTTCTGAAGAGAGAAGATTAAAATGTAGGTTTCCATCTCTATAAAATATCTATAATTGATTCTTTCCAGTAAAAAAGATTTTTTAATAGCATCACGGTTAACAAACGGCAAAGAATGTCCAAGACTAACCTATCCTAAACCTATCCTATAGTCACAGTTTTTCATTTTTGGTACATCCTGGTAAGAAAAGCCATGTTATTTTTGAAGTAATGTTTTACATTTTCAAAAAAGCACCACATAACAAAAACTAAAATGCATATAACTTTCCTTGCAGAATACATTCTACATTCTTCCTGTAAAAAGAAAGTAGGAGATCTAAAAGTAACAAACAAATCTTACATTTTTTGAAAACTTGCACCTCCGTTTTCCCAAAGAGTGACTTGGCCTTTTCATAGTCATTAATAACCACATCATAATCACCCTTTAAAATAAAGAAACATTTTGAAGACTATCAGTAAAGTATCATGAACACATTTGGTTAAGATAAAAAAAAGTAACTCTAAAATTTATGACATCATAACCATGGGTACATAAATATGTACTCTACCTTCTGAATATTCCTTTCAATATTTAGAGGAAGGTTGAAGAGAAACTTAAATCGCTGAAGCACATTGAGTGCATTTCTAGTGGAATCTGCCTTGTCCTTTCGACCTAATACTTCTTGAAATAATGTGTCCGCAGTATTACTTGCTCCTATTTTAAAAAGACCAAAAGAAGCTTAAATAAAACAAAATGATAGGCTGCTATTGTAGCTTTACATTAAAACTCAACAGACATTTTTAAAAGTTAGGTGTTTTGGAGATCTTTTATGGTTTGCTAAAATACATTTCCACTTTGCCCACTAAGTCTTTTCAAATGTTAAAAATAGTACCCAATTAAAAATAACCATATTTACCAGGCCCAAATAAAATCGCTAATGTAAACCTACATTTATTTTAGCTACCCTTCTTATATTTTGTAGCAATTATAGGTCCTTAGATTATTTCATTAGCTCAGATAATAGGTTAAAACACACACATATACACACAGGCACACACAACTATACGAGTTAAATTCTCTGGATTTAATAACTGTACTATATGGTAATAAAACAAGAAAAATATTTACTTTTCAGAAAAGTTGTTCAAAAGAAGTATTTCAGAACTAATTCTATTTCTTGGCAAAATTATCTGTTTATGCAGCAAGCACAAATAATTACATAAGCAACTTAAATGACAAATTTTAGCATATCATTAATGAATACTTAAATCAGCTAATTCAATTTATACACAAACTGGATTATATATATATATTTATTTTAACCTAAAAGACTTCAAACTATACAAATCACTATAATGAAATGAATTGCTTTATCTAAAGCAAAATTTACTGTGTACAAAGTTTAACTTTTTCAACTTGTCAAATATTTTTAATTAGCCACAAGAAAAAAGGACAAAAAGGATAACTGTTTTTGGCTGTTTGATTGCTGCTCATAAAAAGTTTCTACATTATCTGGTCTACTGACTATACTTTAAGCAAAGATGAAAAAATTACCTCAGTCTCACTGGGTGGCTTGCATGCCATACTCTAGTCTACACTGTGGGTGGCCTGATCGTGTTAAAAGTTGTCTTTGTAACATAATTGTTTTATCTAAATAATGTTTAAATTCTGTTGAAATTTTAAAGGCCTAATAGAAAAACTTTGTCAAAATAGCTGTTTTCACCACATGCTTTCAAATGTAGAATACTAAATTTCTATAAGATGAGAAAAAATATATTCCCTACTTCCCACCAAACCACATAATGGTGGCTAAATGAAGTATTTGAAATCTGATTAGGGTTAAAACATTTTTCTTCACAGAAAATTAAGTATTTGTTTATCACTTAAAAATATAAACTTTGTGATTTGAGGCTTCATAAATAAAAAGATACGTAAATGCCACTAAATATTTTTAAATGGTTGATTACTTATATGTGGGCTGTGGATGTTAAATTCCCAAGCGCCTTTTTTTTTTTTTTTTTGCACAATGAAAGAATTTGGGACAAAAGTGTAAGTATTCAAAAGCAGCCTTTGCTCACTGTATTTTAAAGGTAAGAAAGAAATACCAACTAATAATTTTAACTCCTCTAGAAAGTATGAAAACAAATACGAGTAGAAAATTCACTTATCATTAAATAAACTTAAAAAAAAATTTATAGAGAAAAATTTATAGGCAGAAATTATAAATTATAAAATTGTAACTTATTAATACAGAAATGTATATATGGAGAATTTTAACATATGCACATAGAGAAATATGCTATGAAATCATAATTTTAATTTATAAATATTTCTATCCATAAATTGTTATTGTGTTATGAATTTTACCACATTCACAATAAAATTTTGGGAGTTTGTAACTCTTTGATAACTGCATGATTATATCAGTAATAAAATAAAGCAGTGAAACTAAGCAGATAAAAATCACTAACAGCTCACAAAATGCATTTTATGTCTTTATTCTCTAGGGCTATTAAAAACAAAACCACTAAACTCAGTGGTGGTGTTCACACACGAAGTGACATTGCAGATAAACCATCAGTCAGACATTGGCCATGTCTCCCAAGAACAATTTCACCCACATACCAATCTATCCACGTCTTTACTCCACCTTCTCACACTGAGAATACCCAATTTTAAGGTAGCTGGCAGGAGTTTGAACAACCAGGGTGTACTTGTAGAACAATAGTGAAAAACATGACTTAGGTCTTACAGGTTGCAGAACCAATCCAGCCTTGGGCAACTCTAGACCTGAAAGTTGGTTGTTTCTCCTCACGAGGGGTGTCAAACACCAGCTCATTGGACTGTGACTATCATGGTCTTAGTTACAGATGCACAGCAAGAACCAAGAGCAAGGCTGCTATAAAGGCACTGGGCTGCCACTATCATAGGTCAACAAGAGCTGTAAAATTTTCCTCAATGTAAGACAGGAGACCATGGATAAGCCTTTAGGGTATTATGCTAAGTGAAATAAGTCAGAGACAGGAAAATACTACATGGTATCATTCATATATGAAATCTAAAAAAAATAAAACAAAACAAAACAAAAAACCCTCATGTCATAGAAACAGGAGGAACGGTGGTTACCAGGGGCTGGAGGGTCGGGGGGAATGGGGAGATGTTGATCAAAGGCTACAGACTTCCAGTAAGAAGATGAATACATTCTGAGGATCTAGTGCATAGTGTTGTGAATATAATTAACAATATATATCATATACTTGAAAACTGCTCAGAGTAAATCTCAAATGTCCACCACAAAAAACAAACAGAATTATGTGATGTGATGAAGGTGTTAGCTAATGCTAAAGTGGTAATCATATTGCAAGATACAAGGGTAGCAAACCAACCTGATGTATACCTTACCTTTACACAATGCTATATGTCAATTATATCTCAATAAAGCTGAAAAAAAAAAAGATAGGAAGAAAAGACACGATCACACTGCACACTAACTAGTCAAACTCATATCTCCCTATTGATCTTATATCCTTAACAATGAAAAAAAATTAATTATACCAGAAACTCCTGTCATCTAGAAAAACTAATCATATAATTCTAAATTCTAATGATATCTTCTAATTTCAAGTATGTTTGTTTAAAGTAAGTATTATACTTTCTCTTATTTTGAAGTGACCCTATTGGTCCTTTTCAAGGCACTGACACCTGAGACTGTAGATGACAGAAATGATTTTTAACCTATACTATCTGCTTGATGTGAGTTTGGGGACAAAGGTAAATGGAAGGAGTGCTCTCACAACACATTCACACATCATAACAATTTATTCGAGGAATAGGCAAGTTGAATGAGATTAGGAAAGGAAACATTAAAGTACCTAACAATTTAAAATAACTTTAAAATATACACTTAAATTCATAGCAAAACCAGGATCACAAAGACCTAATAACCTACCCTATGTGTCTAGTTTCTCTCAACAGATTTCAGAAAATGACTGGATATGCTGCCATCTATAACATAATGATATTACATGAATAGTATCATAACCAAAAGTTCATGCTTGTTTAGAGAGCCATATTTGACACTGAAATTCTATAGCACTAACGAAAGTACAGAAAACTAGAATCTTGGGAATGAGAAAAGAGTTCCATACTGCTCCCAAGAGCTAACTATTCCCATTTCCTCAAATTCTGTTCCATAATCTCAAATTGGTAGCTTGAAATCAATCACGATGGGAAAATTTGCACATTGGAAATGCTAATATTAAGGTTAGTTTTTTCTTTTCTTTTCTGGAATGCCAATTGTTAAGTATTTACCAGCATACTACTAAGTCAATTTCTTTTTTACAAACTTGATTCGATATTCCTTAGTGGTTTAAGACCTTGTCTTTTTTCTCTTAATTTTACACATATGATTTGGGTCATTCAATTCTGTTAAATTCAACTACCATATCTATGTTGGTGACTCCAAAATCATATATATCTTATGATGTCACTTAGCTTAAGACTAATCTTGAGAGAAGATATGGCATGTGCACGCATAAACACACAATACAGAACACACACAAACACACACACAGGAACACTACTCAGCCATAAAAAAGAATGAAATCTGGCCATTTGCAATAGGATGGACCTTGAGGGTATTATGCTAAATGAAAGAAGTCAAACAGAGAAAGATAAATACCATATGACTTTACTTATATGTGGAATCTAAAAAACAAAACAGAACAAAACCCAGACTCATCAACACAGAGAATGGACTGGTGGTTGCCAGAGGGGAGGGAGGATGGGAGCAAAATGGTTGAAAGGGAGCGAGAAGTACAAACTTCCAGTTTTAAAATAAGTCATGGGGATGTAATAAATGACATGGGTCAATAATAATGCATTAAAAAAAAAAAGACTAATCCTTACATATACTTTCCTCAACATATAATAATTTTTCTTAATGAATACTCATCACAAAGAAGTTCCTTATTCTTAACCATTCCAAAGATAATTCAATCAGCCTTGGCTGTTTTAAGGGGTCACATGAGAGCATTCCTGTGACTTCCCAGCATCATCCTATGGGACCAACTTAGTCTCTGAGAGGAACCCCGAGGATTTCTCTTTGAGTGAACCCTGGCAGCAGAGCTAAGGAGGGCAATAATCTGGAGCATGTCAGATTTAGGGGACTTGGAGCACAGGAACAGGACCTTTACAGGACCCTGAATCTAGGCAGATAGCTGGTCAGGTTTTAACATGAACGACAGTAGAGTTTGGACGATCAACTCTTAGACCCTCAGTTCACCTTTCTTTGGCAAGAACTGAGGAAGAGGAAGAAAAGAATGAAGATGCCATGGAGGAAGAAAAAACATTTTAGCCTCTATGGATCCCTTATAACCTAAAAAGTGTTGGGAAGCTGTGGTGGGTAGTATAAAGACATATAGACATACATACAATATGGATTGCTTATTCTATGCTAGGTGCTATTCTAAAACTTAGTAAGTCTTCTAAATTCTTCTTATTCTGAAAATATGTATTAATTCTTAATTTACTTAAACTTGTTTATGACCTTAAAACAGGCACTATTCTTATCCCCATTTTATAGTGTAAGCAACTGAAACAAAGAATGGTTATTCAATTTGCTCAATGTGACACAATTAGGATATAGTGAGAGCTAGAAAGATATTCATGGGTACAACCCTCAGGAATCTCAAACTGAATATTTAACCTCTTTACTCTTCTCCTTATGCCCCAAACCTTCTTGCTCTACTTGAGGCCAGAAATCTGAAAGTCATCAAGACTACTTTTCTTCCCACTTACACAGTAAACTGGTAACCAAACACTGCCTTTCTCATCTCCTTAACATCTCTCATCTTGCCATTCGCTCTACCTTTATCACCTCTGTTTTGGTTAAAAGTTCTCAGCACTTCATTCTTACATGACAGCTGTCCACTTCTATCTGATGCATCTTCTTGTCTCTAGTCTAGTTCTCTCCTAATCCATTCTCTATGCAGATGGCAGAATATTTTTTTTTTAAATTAACATATCATGTATTATTTGTTTCAGGGGTACAGGTCTGTGATTCATCAGTCTTACACAATTCACAGCACTCACTATAGCACATACCCTTCCCAATGTCCATCACCCAGCTACCCCAATCCTCCCACCCCCCTCCCCTCCAGCAACCCTCAGTTTTTTTCCTGAGACTAAGAGTCTCTTATGGTTTGTCTCCCTCTCTGGTTTCATTTTGTTTCATTTTTCTCTCCCCTCCCCTTGTCTTGTTTCTTGAATTCCTCATATCAATGAGATCATATGATAATTGTCTTTCTCTGATTGACTTATTTCACTTAGCATAATACCCTCTAGTTCCATCCACATCACTGCAAATGGCAAGATTTCGGTTTTTTGATGGCTGCATAGTATTCCATTGCATACATATACCACATCTTCTTTATCCCTTCATCTGTTGATGGGCATCTAGGCTCTTTCCATAGATGGCAGAATATTCTTTAAAAAGTTCATAATGTCACTTCTTTATTTAAAATCCTTTAATGGCTCACCAACAGTCTTCAGAATAAATACAAATTCTACTACACTACACAGAAAGCTTATTCTGAGCAGACTCCCATCTACCTCACAGTTCTCCTCCCTGAAGTCAGGGACTTCCTCCTCATGTGGCTTACCCTATCTGGGACACTGGTATCCACTTGGCTGCCCACATGCCAATCTCTGCTTGCCTGGATGCTTCCTACTCACCTTTGAAGGCTCACATGACCCTTTCCTGAGAGTCTCTCACTCCACTTTTCAATGAGGTACATCTGGTGCAGGCTCCAGATGCACCCCAGGATTACCATCAGCAGACAATTATCATACCATAATTTAATCACCTGCTTATCTGTATTCTCCATTAGACTATAAACTCTAATGCATAAGGAATAATGCATAAGTACTATCTTCATATCCTTGGATGGAACTAACATGTGCTCAATAAATGCTTACAGAGCAAGGACTAAAAATAAGCCTTTGAATCAGTATCCAGTATTCTTTCTACCTAGAGAGGTGGTGCAGTACAGTACAAGCCCCTTTTGGCACAGTGTTCAGAACCACATAAATGGCTATGCAGGCTGAAACCAAGCAAACAATCTTAATAAGTAATGGGAAAATTATGATTGTTCTGTGACTTTTAAAAATTGTTGCAACATTAAAAATATGCTTACTGTTGGTCATAAATGAATAAGAAAATGAAAAAAAAACCAGTAAAACCAGTATTTACTTAGTACTCTATGATTTAAAGTATTAGAAACACTGAAAATACAAGGTTCTATTTCTTTGTAAAAAAAATTACCAAGATTGCTTGCTTTAATTCATCATAAAATTTATAATATGTATCAAGCATCTTTTCTATACTTTGATAAATTATCATACTCCTTTCTAAATTTATCCTTTGCCCCTGAATGTCATTGATTGTCTCTGACCACTCCTTCAAGCATCACTTCCCCTAAGATGTCTTCATTCTTTTCTTCATACTTTCCTCATTTCCATTGATAAATTCACCTTTATCCAGTTCCTCTAGCTGCACAGCTTGAGTCTCCTGAACAGCAGCAGCGCCTACATGCCCACTGTCAGCTGCTTCTTTTGTAACTCCAGTCATGGTAGATTTGAATTTCACTTACACTGTTACCATTTCTTTTATGTACTTTCACCTTTGTGAGTCAATCTCCTTTTGATTATCCATTTCCATAAAAAGCCATATGAGTTTATGTCTGGGGGACCAGGAGTCCACACAACTATATGCTTTGTTGTCTGTGCATGAATATGTGTATAGTGACCAGTCATAGACAGACTGTGAAGAAAAAGAGGTAACTGCTCACTGATCATCTCTCACATCTCTTATTTACGGAGTGATCTGTGGACTGAACAACTAGCAACCACTTTTGTACTTTATGCAATTTTGACAAACATACTTTGATAATGGAAATCTCAACTGTGTTGCTGAGGAACAGGTGTATTTAACCAAACTGTGGTGACTGAAATTCATGCCTATCAAAACCAAGCATAGCAAGCTCTGTTGGTAGTTTAAAGGACAGATTTGAAGCCAGATTCCTAGATATAAATCCCAGCTCTGCCACTTACTAGTCATATGACTTTAGATAACTCATTTAATCTTTCTGGGCTTCAGTTTTTTCATCAATAAAATAGAAATAACAGGAGTGCCTGGGTGGCTCAGTCAGTTAAGTGTCTACCTCTTGATTTCAGCTCAGGTCTTGATCTCAGGCTTGTGAGTTTAGGACCCCCGTTAGGCTCCACACTGGGTGTGAGTCTACTTAAAAAAAAATAGATATAATAGCACAAGCCTCATAGAGAACTAAATACATAGAGAATGTCTGAAGCAATACCTGACCCTTAGTGAGCACTCCAAAAGTTTTAACTATTAACCACCACAGCTGCTACTATAAATACTTACATAACATTGTCTATACCTGCACTATCTAATATGTCGCTACTAGCCACGTGCGGCTATTTCGATTTAAAGTTAAATTTATTAAAATTAAATAAAAATTTAAAAAATCAATTCCTCAGCAATATAGCTACATTTTAAGTACTCAATAACTATGATCGCAAAAGTTCTATTGGAGAGCACTATTCTATACTCTTGGAATAGGTAAGGACATAGAGTTGGATATGTGAATTTGATATAAATTAATAGTCATCCCTTCATCCCTGGCTTGAAATCAAAAAGGAATTATTAGATTCAAAGGCAAATATAAAAAACCCATGTCAAGGAAAATGAAAAAAATTCAATTAATGGCATCAATATTGATATATTCTGAATAAAATGGACTAAGTTTCTTATAGTCAACATTACCTTTTAAAAACAGAAAGTAAAAAAGGCTGCCCTTCTGAATTTTGAAAGCTTTCATTTAAAATAACTCAGGAAAAACACATACAAATTGGTATATATTTACATATAAGATTAAAGCATTAATAATAATCTAAGCAAACTAAACTATATTCATATTCATCTATTCTTTCCTTCCTTTCCAAAAGAAAAGAAACTAAATTTTCCATAGTACTTCTATAATTTACTTTTTTTTGAGAGAGAGAGCATGCACATGAGCTGGAGGGGGAGGGGCAGAGGGAGAAGAAGAGAGAGAATCTTAAGCAGGCTCCACGCTCAGCGCAGAGCCTGATGTGGGGCTCAATCTCAAGACCCTGAGATCATGACCTGAGCTGAAACCAAGAGTCTGACACTTAACCAACTGAGCCACCAGGTGCCCCTCTATAATTTTTTTTTTTTTCCTGATTCTCCAGCTTCTGAACTATGATACACCTACATGGACAAAGGACATGTGTACAGGGCAGGGGCCGTATGTCTTCCATCTTTGTATCTCACACTGAACTAAACATGGTACTTTTACACAATTAAATAAATGTCATGTTGACCTAAATTAGCAAAACCTCATCCAAAGAGAGCAAACATCGACATCAAGTCCATAAAAAAATGTTTCCAGAAGATTACACTAAGTGAAATAAGTCAAGTTCTCTAGAGAAAGTCAATTATCATATGGTTTCACTTATTTGTGGAACATAAAGAATAGCATGGAGGACATTAGGAGAAGGAAGCGAAAAATGAAGGGGGGTGGAAATCGGAGTGGGAGATGAACCATGACAGACTATGGACTCTGGGAAACAAACTGAGGGTTTTAGGGAGGGTGGTGAGGGGATGGGTTAGCCAGGTGATGGGTATTAAGGAGGGCATGTATTGCATGGAGCACTGGGTGTTATACACAAACAATGAATCATGGAACACTATATCAAAACCTAATGATGTACTGTATGGTGACTAATATAACAATAATAAATGAATAAATAAAATAAAATCCAATTCAAATTAGCATCAAAAAAAAAAATGCTTCCAGAAAAAAGAAAATGTTATAAAAAGGAATGCATTTCAAGAAAAATCTGTACACCAGAAAGTCCTGAAGGAGAGTCTTATAAGAAATGACTAGTTAAGCCCAACTTTCCTGAAAAATAGTAAACTTCAATAAAGTTAATATGACACATTTCTAGATAAAGTTTGTGGTTATATGGGCGCCTGGGTGGCTTAGTGGGTTAAAGCGTCTGCCTTCGGCTCAGGTCATGATCTCAGGGTCCTGGGATCGAGCCCCGCATCGGGCTCTCTGCTCAGCAGGGAGCCTGCTTCCCCTTCTCTCTCTGCCTACCTCTCTGCCTACTTGTGATCTCTCTCTCTGTCAAATAAATAAATAAAATCTTTAAAAAAAAAAAGTTTGTGGTTATAAATAAGTAAAATAATTTCCCTTACAAATTTTATACCGCAAGTCCCGAGGGAGGATTTCCTAAACTACTCCTTAGAAGAAAAAAATTATGTTAACACACTGTGCTAAACCTAACACACGAAACAGATCTTAATTTTTTCCAAATCTTAATAAGTATCTATTTTCTTTTACTGATACAACAATTTAATTATAATATCAGCTTGTTTTTATAAATCACTTCTTTAAAGTTACTAAAATATCATTTTTTTTACAGATATCATGGTTTGATGACAAGTTCTCCAGTGAAAATAGCATCCCCGAGTAGAAATACCTAAGACCTTAAAATGTCTGGCTATACTAATATAGAAACAGCTTTTGTAAATGTTTGAGTTGAATTCAGAATATATTAATTTCATTTAAGCTGGTGACTTGGTTCTTAGACAAAAACAAGGCAAAATCTCAAGGCAAAATAACAACAACAACCCACCACCACAACCACCAGAGGGAAAATTATTTAAAGTGCTGATAAACTCATAAATTTAGGATGAAATCAAAGTACTCAAATTCTACCAAGGAAAGTCCGTATCAAATTAAAGCTTCTTTCCAGAAAATGTTTTATCAGGGATCTTGGGGGTTTAAAAAAGACATTTACCAAAAAAAAGTTCAGAAAGTGACCACAGGAACAAATTAAGTGAGAAGTCCGAAACTAACTCAATATCACAATTCTGCATTCACAGAATCATTAAAGATCTGATGTGAGGGTTCTTAAATGTTTTAGCTATTCTTAACCCTATTTCATGGGGAAATCATTTGCTATACTTATACTTAAAAACAGGGAGATTCCCCTGGGGACTATTGCTCTCTGTCAGATGTTTACTACATGAGTGAAAGAGGATAATGTACTTTTAAGCTGCTAATATTATAATAAGAATTGATTCATCTGATGAGTTTCTTCCAGATCATTAGGATCAGTAGCTGGGAACTACAATGTCAGGAGGAAAAAAAAAAGACATAAGTCAAGTGGCTACAACCCAAAACTTTGTATATATCAGGTTTTATTGGCATACAATTTTTACAAAATATCTCACAGTTAGAAATACTCTTAAATATGAAGCTGCCTTAAACTCACTTTGTAAAAAGATATGGTATAGATAAATCAATGACATGTAAGTGTCTGTCATCCTAGGAGTTGATAATATTTGCTTTAATGCTGTTAGATATATGAAGATAAGTTTCAGGGTTCTGGTCAATGGCAATCCTGGCTATTGTTTCAGCACTTTTCTCTCTTTGATAATGTTATTTATATACCAGTCTCTTTCATGGTAGCAAGTTTCACTTCTTGGAAGCACACTGGCTTATTTTCAAATTATGATTTCTTATAAATAAAATGCAAAAAACACAGAATGTTCATTTTCAATGTTTTTATTCTCCTTTATATTTATTAAATCATTACTATTTAGAAATAAATATTAAAATGCAACTCACTGCCTGTTCTGTGAAACCAGGTCCAAAAACTATATTAAAGCTTGTTATAAAGTCCATAAATAGTTTTGGGTAGTAGGACAAAACTTACTGTTCAGAACATTCTCCAGTTTTTGCGTCATGGATCCTTCTACTTTTTCCGTTCCATCAGCTTCTAGTTTTTGATGGATAGCTAGAAAAAACATCTCGTTAAAGTGTGAGCTATTTTAGTGGGTGGGAAGACATTACATCAAAATGACATTTTTAAACAACTTTAAAAAATGGTCATATTATTTTCACCGCTGGAAAGAAGCACAAACATGCAAAAACTCTGCAAAGTAACCAGGAGACACCAGTCTATGTTACTCATAGCTTAATACTATTAAAATAGTACAATAATACATATACTCAATCATCTGATCATCAAGGTTGAGTAGTAAAAACAGTTAAATTAAAAAAGAAAAGTGAGATGTAAGTAACTAATATCTTTGATATTTGGCCATAAGAAAGTCATTTTTATTTCTCAGTTTCACCATCTGCAATATAGAAGTACTAGTATTTGAAGTATACCAACCTCAAAATATTTATTTTCGGCCTTGGACATAACATGGCAAAATACATACTATTCACGTTCTCTTCATTTCTATTATTATTTCCCTGGAAGTTCTCAAGAACTATCCAGTAACATCTACCAATATATCAATTTGTGGATATACAAATTATATTGGAGTTTTTTGCTATTATTGATATGTCTGCATGGTTCTGATAAACATTACTTAAAAATCGCTTAAAAATTTATATTTAAAAAGTGTTTTACCTACTGTAAGGTAGATTTTAAACAGAGCAAATCAGGCTTACCTAGGTGAAGCACTAAGAAAATTTTCAAAATGAAATGACCAAATATAATTTCAAATTCAAAATTCTGACATAATAAAAATAACAAAACTAGCAAAGCAAACATTAATTGAGCCATGACCATAAATTAAGCACAATGATAAATTTCTAATGCATATTGCTCATCTGGTAAGAAGTCAATGATGTATGTTCTAATATTTCTACTTCGCAGAGAAGAAATCCATGGCCCAGGGAAATTAAATAAGTTGACCAGTGTCGCAAAGCCAAATCCCAAATTTGAACTCATGCTGTCTGATCCCAGAACAAAAAACTTCACCCTATATTGCAGGCAATATTGCATAGGAAAGCAACTTTACTTGGCTAAGCCTGTTTTTCACATCTGTAGAATGAAAATAATAGACTTATTATGTTAGTTGGGAACTGCATTCAGTTGCAAATAAATAAATGATACCTCTCTCTAAAATAACAGCTGCTAAACACCCAGGATTTTATTCTTTTACATAACTTCCTTCAGCAAAAGGAAATTAACATCACTCTGCTATAGCTATTCTCCAACATTCAAAGAGAATGTCAAATTCTTCTTAAAAGGATTTTTTTTAAAGATTTTATTTATTTATTTGATAGAGAGAGAGAGATCACAAGTAGGCAGAGAGGCAGGCAGAGAGAGAGGGGGAAACAGGCTCCCTGCAGTAGAGAGCCCAACACAGGGCTCGATCCCAAGACCCTGAAATCACAACCTGAGCCGAAGGCAGAGGCTTTAACCCACTGAGCCACCCAGGTGCCCCATCTTCTTAAAAGGATTTTACAGGTTCTGCATCAACCCATCAGTCATGAGTGGTAGATTTATTCGGATAAGGGGGGTGTGGTCTGCTTAGGCAAAAAGAAATTTTTTTATTTTATTATGTTATGTTAGTCACCATACAGTACATCATTAGTTTTTGATGTAGTGTTCCATGATTAATTGTTTGCATATAACACCCAGTGCTCCATGCAATACGTGCTCTCCTTAATCACAATTACGTTTCCTTTGACTCTGATTAGAAATTTCTGGGTAAAAGTCAGTGCTCAAATGCATTATAAAAATATTCTCAATACATAATAACATCTACCTTTCTGCTTCTTTTAATTATTTTCTAATTTTGGTCCTGCCCTTTTTTAATACCTTTTTTTTAAGGGCACCTGGTTGGCTCAGCGGTTAAGCGGCTGCCTTCGGCTCAGGTCATGATCCCAGGATCCTGGGATTGAGCCCCACATTGGCCTCCTTGCTCAGCAGGAAGCCTGCTTCTCCCTCTCCCACTCCCCCTGCCTGTGTTCCCTCTCTCACTGTTCACTCTCTCTCTGTCAAATAAATAAATTAAATATTTAAACAAAATACAAACACCTTTTTTTTAGAGCAATTTCAAATTTTGTTTGAAATTTATAAACAGACTGCTTCTCTATTAGAGAAACACATTCAAAGAAAGAAAAAGAAATACATTTGGGGGAAAAAAATCAGCCAGTATATTAATTGTCTTGGTTGACTCACGAGTGAAAAAAAAGTTCTTTATTTAATGTTTCAAATTTGGATTATGTGGTGATAGTGACATGAAATGTTTCCACATATCAAAACCTAAACTTAACTTGAACTTGTTAAATTAAATGGATAATAACTTCCCTATCTTTAAAGAAAGGAGATAAAAATGCCCAAATATAAAAAAGCTAAACTAAAAACAGTGCTCACACTATTCATTTAAATGCTTGTGTAATTTTCTGACAATCTCGTTGCAAAAGAACATGTGGCACACATTCCATATTAAGGGAGCACTGCATAAGGTTCTTCCATGGCAATAAGACATTGCATCTTATAGTAGCCCTACTTCAAATGTTGCTTTCTAAGTCAAAACCATTAAAGGAAATCATGCAGTCCCATTTCTGTTGCTGACAAAACCCATCACTGATCAGCAGGTCAAAATGGGGTATGCCTGGCTCCCCTCAGCTCAGTTTACAGCCTTTTTTTGCTGACAAAGCAGCTTCCTGACGCCTATCTCAACCACAGCAGAGCCACTGTCAAGCTGTCAGCCAAGCATGAGGACCAAGAGACACTGGGATCTGATAAAGGCAATCTTATTTTCCAGAAAATTAAACCAAATAACTCAATGTTGGGTTCACTTGACCTTTTATTTTCTCTAAAAACATTTTAAAATAGTATAACTCAATAAGCAACTTGGTACATGATCGCAGGTTTGTTATTGTTTCTAATCTATTAAAACTTAAATATGTGAAGGAGTTGAACACCATAAAATTGTATTTGGGAAACAAAAAAATGTATGTATTTAAAGAAAAATCAGAGTTATAGAAAGACTGCCTACTGATACATCTAATTTTTTTGTAACTATCTTCAGGACTGTAACTCTGCTCTCCCATTTTTCTTACCTCTAACAACTCCTTTCCCTTTACAATCATTTAGAGACCACATTTCCCAACACCCAGTATAGCAGGAAACAGAAGGAAACTAACTGAGGCATACGACTACTGGGCAACTTAGCAGTGTACCGAAAAACAGAAAAAGTGCTGTATACCACACAGGAGAGCAGAAAGAAAGGAGCAGTATTTTTATACAAGGTTATTCAGAAGTAAATCATAAATGATATCTGACATAACAAAGTTAGTGTTAAAAACTGAAGATATGAGTCTACATATTCTAAAAGCTTATCAAGCATTGGGAAAAATGAATAAAGAAAAGACCTCTATTCTGATATATCCTGAGAAGGTGTGTTTTTAAAATTCAAGTTGAAACAAAGACATATTTTAAGCATTTAGGGAGAGAAAAACAATCAATTCCTCTATAATAAAGAATTACATTGGCTCAGAATTTCTTTCTGTAACACTAAAAGACACTGAAAAGACAGTTGAAAAGACAATTGAAAGACACTTTCAATTCAGAAAACAATTCTCTTATAGCCAAGAGGTTGTTCATGTATGAAAGCAAGAGACATTTCCAGACATGCAAGAATTCAAAAGCTCGAGCACAAAACATATACCCCACTGTTCAAAACAAAAATTCAAATATAGAAAAGATGAAATATACAATGACTGCCAATAAAAATTAAAGCCAATTAAATTTATATGAATATATGGTAAATTTTAATTAACTATGGTAAATATGTTATAAAATTAAATGCAAAAGACAAAAATAAATCTTAAAAACATAATAATAACATGAAAAAGAAAAGGTAAAATAAAAAGGTTGCTAACTTCGGGTTAAATTAAGATCAGGAAAAAGGAAAGAGCATAAGAAATAAAGATGACCTGAACTGTTGTCATACACAACAGGAGTCAAAGACAACCTATGATAGAATTTAAAAATAAAAACATTTCTTCCAAATCTGGAAGATTTGCAACCAACATGGTCTACATGGCACAAAAGGAAAAATTAAAACCAAAAAATATGATACAGCAATGAAACAAAAGGATAAAAATGTCAGTTATGATAAATGTACATAACTTAAATTCTTCTACTAAAAGGCAAAGACACTCAAAAGGGCATAAAATTATAAAAATCCTACCACATGTTGCTTACCAGAGAGATGCCAAAATCCAATTTCTAAAGGTTAAAAAGAATATGATGTAGAATATATTAGGCAAATGCATGCAAAGGAAGGATATGAAATATTAATGCATCATGTAGTAAAGAATTTAATCTTGCCCCAAAAGAGGTCTGCCCTTTGCCCTCAGCTCCTGAGAGGTTACCTCTAAGCTCTTTTAATTCCTACCTGATAAAAGTGTCTTTGTTTACTTGGGGGCCTTGGGCCACACCAGATAGTCTAACAATGTGATTTATGGTGAAGACTCTGGGTCACTCAGCATCAGCTCGACCTCCAGAGGGACTAGAGACGGAGGTCAGCCACTGGAACAGTCAATTATGTCTATGTGACAGAGCTCTAGTAAAAACTATGGACACCAAGGCTTGGATTCCCTCGATGGCAATACTCCACGTACACTGTCTCACATCATACCAGGAAAATCAATTCCGTCCATGACTCAACCATGAGAGGACAACTTTCACTCCATGCACAGAACTTTCCTGCACTGTGCCCTACGCATCTTTTCTCTTGCCTGATTCTCATCTATATCTTTTCACTATAGTAAACCATCACTGTGAGAAAAACAGCCTTTGGTGAGTTCTGTGATTTCTTCTAACAAATTATCAAACTTGTATGTGGTCTCAGGAATTGCCCCTAATTTCACAGCTATCATTATTACACCGTAATACCATAACAATATCAAGAGAATCCAAGCCACCAAAAGTTACAAAGGAAACATGTTTTATATACAATAAAAACTGGCAGAATCAAAATTAAAGTGGGCGATTTCTCTGACATGTTTATTATAAATAATCTAGGTTTAAATAATGTAATCAGGCATTGATAATATATCAGTGTGCCCCGGTGAGGACATGCCCTCCCTTCCCATTTTTATCTTGGCACAGTTAAGGAAGATTGGCATATATTAAGAAATACATTTTTTTTCATGTTACACTAGACACTAACTTTAAAAAACAAATCCACTACAAACTACTAGATCTAAGAGGAAAATTAATTTTCAAATATTAATTAACAACACAAGAAAGGGCATCGCTAAAGAATCAATGTAAATAAAGGAAGTAGAACACGAATTGATAATGAGAAGGGCATATAACATGGATTTTAAATGATTTAAAAATTATGACTCAATGCTAAAAATGGAAATCTTGATGAAATAGAGAATTTAGGGGAAAACCAAATCAAAATAAACAGAACACAGAGAGTAGAAATTTCAAAAGTTAAGAAAATGTATTTTCAAAAAATATATACACACGTACACATGCAACTACCAGTACCCATCCCACTGGAACCCACTTGATCCATCATAGTGTCTCTAAAGGAGGAACACACAGGGACTAAAGGCCTCCTGATATAAATAAAACAAAAAGTACACATTACCACATATATCAAAAATGTTGAACACCAAATCTAATCTAATGTCCAAATAGTTAAGTCCAAGTAGTACAATGGAGAGTAAAATAAATTAAATGACACCATGAGGAAGTAATCAGTCAAATCCATAGTATGGGATATCCTATAGGACAAAGACCATTTCTTCCACAAATCAGTTGCATGGGGGGGGTGGGGAAGGGGAGCCAAGGCAGCAAAGGTAAGGGGATTGTTCTAGTTTAAAAGAGGCTTAAGAAACTTAAAAAAAAAAAAACAATAAATGAAATGCCTGGACCTTATCTGAATCTTGATTTGGACAAACCAACAATTTAAAAAGTTGGAGGGTAATTGGGAAAATTTGAATATGAAATAGGAATTAGATGATATTGAAGAATTACTGAAACTTTTTGGTTGTGATAATGGCATTGTGGTTATATAGGTAAATGTCCTTATTTGGGAGGAATCATACTTTAGTACATACAGAGGAGGGAAATGTCATGCTGCTTTTGATTCACTGCTTGAGATCAGTAAAACACAAACCAACCAATTTCAAAAAGCATCAAAGAAGCAAGTATGAAAAGATTTAATAACTTAATTCTAGTTGGCAATTTCAACATGTTAGCTTTTTCAGATTTCCAACCTGTATTCCTAACCTACATAACCCAGTACCTCATATATACACATACAGATCCATGTGCTTCTGTGGAACATTAACACCAAAACCTGACCCAAAAAAAGCATTTTAAAAAACTATAGATCAATTTCGCATAAGACAATAAGCAGAAAAGTTTCTGAAGAAATACTAATAAATCAAATGCTATAGTATATTAAAATAATTATCCAGAGGAGCACTCTAAAGAATAAAGGTGGTATCTCGCATACACAACTGTATATACACTATAACTCCGATTTTGTAATATGTACTCATATAAGCTAACAACAAAAAGACCAAAAGAAAATACATCAAAATGTTACTGTCATTTATCTATTTACTGTTTTTTGTAATATATATTTCATTTATATCAAAACATAGAAATATGAGATATGTGTGTCTAAACTTTTCAAATTTATTATTAAAATCACTTTCTATATGCCATAGAGTCACCTGCTCATGTTATTAAGCAGCTGGTCAGAACGATCTTTGTTAAACATTAAGTTACTAATATATTTCTAGGGCAAGTGTGATAGATAAATGAGACCATACAAGTTTAATGCACCAAATAAAACTTCTTGAAATTGGCCAAGATTGAAGCCATTTATAAAACTAAAACCATAAATAAATATACATGTGTATAAAAATACATATGTTAAAAAAAGAATAGAGAAAAAGCCAAACATACATTTCTGTTAAGTGAAATAATTTTAATTACAATAATTTCTGAGAAATGCTAATCACACATGGCCAATTATCATTGGCATAGCTACTAGGGAATTAATAACTTAATTCTATTTGATAATGCTAAACTCTGTTCATATATGCTCAAATTTCTATTCTTAACATAGTAACAGTGATAACTTAGAACATCAGTAAGCACAAAGAAAGAAAGAAAAGCAACC
>CM052886.1:106832382-106842819 GCA_028534135.1 Potos flavus
TGGTTTCACTTACTTGTGGAACATAAGGAATAACATGGAGGACATTAGGAGAGGGAAAGGAAAAGTGAATTGGGGGAAATCGGAGGGGGAGATGAAGCATGAGAGACTGTGGACTCTGAGAAACAAACTGAGGGTTTTGGAAGGGAGGGAAGTGGGGGGATGGGTGAGCCTGGTGGTGGGTATTAAGGAGGGCACAGTATTGCACGGAGCACTGCGTGTGGTGCATAAACAATGAATCTTGGAACACTGAAAAAAATAAAAGATGTTAATAAAAAAATAAAGTTACAGGTACGTACATATAGGTACTTAGTTATACGTATCTCTGTTTTTAAAAAGAATTAGGCTTTTATTAATATAGTTTACTTTTTACTAAACATTAATTTGATTTCTATTAATTAAGGTAATTTTAGGGGAAAAAAATATACCCAACATCCTTCCCTGAAATGTCTAAAGCTATGCTATTTCTATTTAATCTAATTTCTTTCCCATATAAAAATGACAACATGGATGGTAGACATTTGACTATTGTATATGGAATCCATAGGGTGATACCTAAAAAGAATGACACACTATCATCGGTCCTTTCCAAACCAAACACACAATGGGTCACATATATAGAATTAGATATTGATGGCTATAAAAGGATTTTTAAAATTCTAGAATATTACCTATTGGGATTTAGTTTCTTATCGGCCCTGGAGATTGGGCATCACGGAGAGGAAAAGTAGTGTCCTATTTCACATATGTACAATGGGTCAACAAAAGCCTCATAGACAAGTATTTAGAGTATCAAGCCTTCAAAGAGATTCCAGCCTGGTCTGCAACAAATATTTACGGCACATTTTAGATCTCTACTTTTATAAATACAGACTGAATGTCACACCCTGTAAACACTCCGCAAGCAGAATGTCAGGTTTCCATTGGGAAGCCCCACCAGATGGCTGTGAGGGTCACCTTACCTGAGAGGGCATCCTGGGCTTCAAAGAAAGTACTAAGACCTCCTTTCACATATGCCAGGCTGCCTTCACTTTTCTTGTTAGCCTGTCTCTTAAGGTTGGTAACTGCCATTTTGAGCTGTTCAAAACTGAAATGAAATTAAGAAACGAAAAGTTTGAGACTCCTAAAAAGCAAAAAAGAATTAAGATAATGCATTAAATGTAAAATATGGAAGCCTAAGTTAAGAAAGACAAAGACTGATATAATATGTAACCTGATGAAAACAAAAAGCTTTCAAATTCTTACCTACATCTAAACCTTTCATTTATTATGAATGACAAAATTAAAGCAACTATAGAACTATAGATTTGTAGCCTTCATATCGTCATTCCAAATATGTCAGACCCCTAAGAAGTAAATATACATGTGGATATTTCTGTAAGCAATATATATCATGTATTGATATGCCAGGTAAGGAGTCTTAAATATCAACTCCCTGATGGGCAGACCTAGATCAATGCCGTGGTTACCAAGTTATCTAAGACAGAATTCCTCTGTAAGTTCATTTCTGTATTCTATATATAAATTAAGCCTACCATTACTCGCCACATCAATATCCAGTCCTCTGTCATTAACAATGAAATTACAGAAAAACTTGGGGGTCAAGGGGTGCTTGGGTGGCTCAGTTGGTTAGGCATCTGCCTTCGGCTCAGGTCATGATCCTGGAGTCCTGGGATCAAGCCCCACATGGGGCTCCGGGCTCAGTGGGGAGTCTGCTTCTCCTTCTTCCTCTACCCCTCCCCTTGCTCCTGCTCTCTCTCACTTACTCTCTCTCAAATAAATAAATAAAGCCTTTAAAAAAAAAATTGGGGGGCCAACTCACAATTTAAATAACTAAAAAGATCAAAATATTTCATCTCTACATCTAAAGCAGAGAAAAATAATAGGTAGGCCTCTATATTTTAGAAGTTTTATTTCCGGGTAGGCTAAGAAAATCTGGCTATAAAACTTCGAATATATACTTCAGTGCCATGATAGCCTCACACAGAAACCAGAGATCAATTCTGACTTATAGTAATACAAAAAGCACATTCATAATGTAAAATTAGAACCATCTTCTCCAATGAAAGATTTGACATTTATTTTAAAAATTTATCAGGATTGGGGCACCTGGGTGGCTCAGTCACTTAAGTGTCCAATCCTTGATTTTGGCTCAGATCAAGATCTCAGGGCTGTGAGATAGAACCCTGCCTCAGGCTCCACGCTCAGTGGGGAGTCTGCTCAAGATTCTCTCTCTCTTCCTCTCCCTCTGCCCCACCCCTAAGTGCATGCTCTCTCTCTTTCTCTCTCTCTCTCTCTAAAAATAAATAAATCTTAAAAATTTATCAAGATTCTCTCTCTCTCTTTCTCTCTCTCTCTCTATATATATACACCAACTCTTCTTTGTGTTCTCTAATGGTTTTCATTCTAACTGGTGAAGGAAAAATTTGTTCTAAGGTATATCTTAACAAGCTGACTTTTCAAGAATGTAAATTTTAAGCAATAAACCATTCATTTATTCAAACACTGTTACTAAATATAGTTGTTTAAATCAACCTTGCAAAAAAGTTACAAATATGTTCTTGTAGAGAGTGTGGTAAAATGTAATTAGCAGACAAAAGGGAGCACTTCAATTTGGATATATGACCTTGACCATTTTTGGCTAATTTTAAGGCAAGTTTTTGCAAAATGACAAATCAACTCATCTTCCATTGTTCTAGGAAGGAGGTATGTTGCTAATGTACACCAAGACTTGAAAGTTCTATTATTTGAAAAGAGAGAGGTCATGTTGAGACATATCAGTTTAGGTGCCCAGCTGAGACTCCACAAAGTTTTAATGTGTTGCACAAATATGAATTATATAGAAACAATAAGATAGCAGGGAATAAGAATCTGCTAATTAATAATATCATTTCATAAATAAGGGAAAAGATATTCTGAGATATTTAAGATCTCACCCAAAATCAAAAGACTCCTAAGTGGCAGAGGCAGACTTAAAACCCACAGTAATATATAATCCTATTAGGTACATCCACATGAAACCATGCATAGTCAGTAGTCCAACATCCACTGACCTGGTGGTTGAGTGGTTTTCTATAAGATACCAGGCAGCTGAAAAATTCTCACTTGTAAAATCAGCACTCATTCCAGGAAACAGCGTTTCTAAGTCCTTCTGGGGAAATTTACTTCTAAGGGAGAAAAAAGGTTTAAAACATACTTGAAGTGCTATTACTACAATAATGCAACAGACATCCCAGAGTACCTAGGATAATAAGCATGACTACAAATGATTACAATTATATATCATACATTATGGAGTCGATGTTTACATGTGTACACAAAATATATTTCCTACACTGCAGCTGATTTATCATACAAACTTTGTATATACATGAAATTAAAATCCAGAAATTAAATCAATATAGAGTTTAAAGTTTATGATATCTATCCAAATATGCAATCATTCTCTATTCAATGGATAAAAATCAAAATTTGGATACACTGAAATTTAAGAACATTAGTTTGTTAAAATGTTTTTTGTTAGAGACTTATATATGAAAGTTGTTTTAAAAATACTAATGCCTAGGGGCAGCACCTGGGTGGCTCAGTGGGTTAAGCCTCTGCCTTCGGCTCAGGTCATGATCTCAGAGTCCTGGGATCAAGCCCCGCATCGGGCTCTCTGCTCAGTGGGGAGCCTGCTTCCCCCTCTCTCTCTGCCTGACTCTCTGCCTACTTGTGATATCTCTCTCTGTCAAATAAATAAATAAAATCTTTAAAAAAAAAATACTGATGCCTACTGATAAAAATTAGAGCTAATTATAAAATACTCATATTTACACATCTATATCTAGAATAATTTTTAAAGAAAAGCTTGTAACAGGTAATACCTTATCAGCAGCTTACTTTCTTACCTACATTTTTATGACCAACTTGTGGATCATTTCATTTATTTGTTCAAATAATAACTAAATACTACTACAGTTCAGACTCCATGCTGGAAGTTAGAAAACTGTGTCTAAGAGCAAAAGTAACATGGGCAAACCCTGTTATGGGCTTATGAGCTAGCAGCCCTCACCATATCCCTATCTCTTCATCTGTGCAGGATGAAGTTCAAGTTCTATAGTCAAGTCTCTCCATGATTCAAACCTGCTTATGTCTCAGGACTCATTCCTGCTACTCGAATCCTTAAAACTCAATTTAGGGGGGAGGAGGGCAAGATGGCGGAGAAGTAGAAGACCTTGTTACAATCAGTCCCCTAAAGTGAGCTGGATATCTACCAGAACACACTGAATACCCATGAAATCAGCCTGAGAAGTAAGATTTTTCACTTCTGGATCTCTACAGGAGCAGAAGGCAGCAGCGGAGAGGTAAAGCAGAGTGGGAACACTTGAAACTATATCTGAGGATAAACAGAAGGGGGAGGGAGCCACTAGAAGCGACCCAAGGCAAGTAATACCCCAAATGAAAGTGCCCTGTGGTTGGGGACCAGCATTAACTTAAGAGTCTGGTTAAAAACACTTAAAAAGAGCAAAAGAGGGGTGCCTGGGGGGCTCAGTGGGTTAAAGCCTCTGCCTTCAGCTCAGGTCATGATCTCAGGGTCCTAGGTTGAGCCCCACATCAGGCTCTCTGCTCAGCAGGGAGCCTACTTCCCTTCTAGGGCACCTGGGTGGCTCAGTGGGTTAAAGCCTCTGCCTTTGTCTCAGGTCATGATCTCAGGGTCCTGGGATCAAGCCCCGCATCGGGCTCTCCGCTCAGCGGGGTGCCTGCTTCCCCCTCTCTCTCTGCCTGCCTCTCTGCCTACTTGTGATCTCTCTCTCTCTGTCAAATAAATAAATAAAATCTTAAAAAAAAAAAAAAAGAGCAAAAGATCTTAAGGAGCAACTAGTGGAAGTGGGTGGTCACGGGCACGGGCCTAAACCCACGTTCCCAGGAAGGACACTACCACAGGCGACCACCCGCGTCAAAGAGAGACCGGTGGGGGGATCCAGTCCCTGGTCATGAACCTGCAGCTTTCTGCTCCTCGCACCATTTTGTGGGCTGGGCGCACTCCTGCAAGCGCCTTAGAGAGCCTGGTGTGGTCCATGAGCCTGCAGCTTTTCTCTGTGTGCACCACTCTGTGGACTGGGTTCCCTCCTGCAAGCCCCTAAGAGACAGGATGGGAGCCCTAGCTGGCAGTCTCTAGGACCTCGGGACATCCGCCACCTGCCTCAGGGTCTGAGCGCTCCCAGCCCCTGAGAGAACGAGGTCATGGTCATTCGGGCAAGAATCTGAGCACACCCTGCACTGGCCGGGAGCCTGGAAAGCAGTCCTGGCAAGGAAGCCACCGGAGTTTATCAGACCAATATCGCTCGTGGCTTTGGTCGTGCGGGGGTGCGCAGGCTAGCGAGGGCCTCGCGGGGCTACTGGGACGGTAGCTGGGGTGCGCACCGCCTATGGGAGGCTGCAGTGTGAGCGGAGTTTGCAGAGGCAGAGTCTGTGTGTTCTGGACCACCCAGAGGGGAGAGACTGAGGCTTCTCTTCGATGTGGACGTCTGGGTAGGGGAAGATTCCTTGCTTAGACCCTCCAAAAAGGCACAAAAAGCCACAAAAGAGCAAAAACCTCCAGAGAGCGAAAGCTCTTAGGTGTGGCCACAGAGCCCAGCCCCCTGATAGCCGGCAGGGCGACTCAACCCAAGCAAGATTGACTGGAAAACAACGCGGCAGGCCCCTCCCCCAGAAGACAAGCCAAAAACAAGAGAACAATAACCACAGGGTCCCCATAAAACTATAAAACACCAACATCAGAGGAAATCAATACATTAAGCTCCCGATTATACCCTAAAACCTGTATATTTCTTAGACACCAGTTTTTTTCCTTGTTTTTTTTTTCAATCGTTCTCACGTTTCTTGGTTTTTTAAATTTTTTTAAACTACTTAACATTACAACTAGAGGGTTAATACAACGATAAACCCAGGAAGACCCAAAATAAACTTCCTCACCCGCATCGAGGATTTATAACCAACCTCCCATCTTATCCTTCTGTCAGTGTTTCTGTGTATTTGCTTTTGTTCTGGTATTATATAAATCTTATTCTTGGGGTTCATTCTGACTAGGTTCTTTTATTTCTTGTCATATACTTTTGTCGGTCTTTATGTTTGTTCGTGTTTGTTTATATACCTTATAAATCTTATTTTTGGGGCTCATTCTGGCTGAGGTTTCTTTTTTTCTCTTTCTCTCTCTTTTTATCTTTATTCTTTCTTTCTGGTGGTGAATTCTAATAGCTCCAAAACCTTCCAGGGTGCACCTTGCCTGGATCATGGGTGATATATTCAGCTATACATCCTCTCATCCACTTCTCATCAAAATGACTAGGAAGAGGAACACCCAACAGAGGAAAAACCCAGAGACTGCGCCCTCTCCTTCAGAACTATAGGATATGGACATAAACAGTATGTCAGAAAGGGAATTCAGGGTCACAATTATCCACACAATGGCGAGGATGGAGAAAAACATTAATGACAACATAGAATCTCTAAGGGCAGAAATGAGAACCAGTACAGCATGGTTAAAAATGATATCAATCAGATCCAATCTAATCTAAATAGTCTAACAGCTAGGGTTGTGGAGACAGAGCAGAGAATTAGTGATTTAGAGGACAAGATGGCTGAGAAGAAAGGTAAGGAGGAGGGCTGGAACAAACTGCTTAGGAATCATGAGAACAGACTTAGGGAAATAAATGATGGCATGAAACGTTCCAACATCAGAATTATTGGAATCCCTGAGGGGATAGAGAAAGACAGACGACTAGAAGATATAGCTGAACAAATTCTGGATAACAATTTCCCCAATCTGGGGAATGGAACAAGTGTTCGTGTCCTAGAGGCAGAAAGGACACCCCCCAAGATCAATGAGTCTAGAAAATCATCTAGACACCTCATTGTGAAATTTTCACATTATAATCTTAGACAAGAGGTCCTGAGGGCAGTTAGGGGGAAGAGATTCCTTACATACAGAGGAAGACCCATCAGAATAACATCAGACCTGTCCTGATGAAACCTGGCAAGCCAGAAAGGGCTGGCAAAATATATTCAGGGCACTAAATGAGAAGAACATGCAGCCAAGAATACTTTATCCAGCAAAGCTCACATTCAAAATGGATCGAGAGATAAAGAGTTTCCAAGACAGGCAAGGATTAAAAGAGTATGTGACCACCAAACCAGCACTACAAGAAATATTAGAGGGTGATCTATAAAAGAAGAAAGAACCCATGAGAGACATAGAACAGGAACTTACAATCTATAGAAACAAGGACTTCACAGGCAACATCATGTCAATAAAAACTTATCTTTCAATAATCACTCTCAACGTGAATGGCCTAAATGTTCCCATAAAATGGCACAGGGTTGCAGACTGGCTAAAACGACAGGACCCATCCATATGCTGTCTACAAGAGACATATTTGGAAACGAAAGATACATCCAGACTGAAAGTGAAGGGATGGAGAACCATCTTTCCTGCCAACGGGCCTCAAAAGAAAGCTGGGGTACCAATTCTCATATCAGATAAATTAGAATTTAAGCTGAAGATTGTAGTCAGAGATACAGAAGGACACTACATCATTCTTAAAGGGCCTATCCTCCAAGAAGATCTAACAATTGTAAACATATATGCCCCCAATATAGGAGCAGCCAACTACATAAGCCAACTGTTAATCAAAATAAAGAGTCATATTGACATGAATACATTAATTGTAGGAGATCTTAACACACCACTCTCAGTAAGAGATCATCCAAACAGAAAATCAATAAAGAAACAAGAGCTTTGAATGACATATTGGACCAAATGGACCTCATAGATATATACAGAACATTCCACCCTAAAACAACAGAATACTCATTCTTCTCGAGCACACATGGAACTTTCTCCAGAATAGACCACATACCGGGTCGCCAATCAGGACTCAACTGACACCAAAAGATTGGGATGATTCCCTGAATATTCTCAGAACTGGAACTCAACCACAAGAAAAAGATTGGAAAGAATTCAAAAACTTGGAAGCTAAAGTCAACCTGCTCAAGAATGTTTGAATCAACCAGGAAATCAAAGAAGAACTTAAACAATTCATGGGAACCAATGAGAATGAAGACACATCAGTCTAAAACCTATGGGATATGGCAAAGGCCGTCCCAAGGGGGAAATACATAGCCACCCAAACCTCACTCAAAAAAACTGAAAAATCCCGAATACACCAGCTCTCTTTACACCTGAAGGAATTGGAAAATCAACAACAAATTAAGCCAGTGCCACGCACAAGAAGGGAAATAATCAAGAGTAGAGTAGAGATCAACGAGTTAGAAACTAGAGAAACAGTAGAACGTATCAACAAAACCAGAGGTTGGTTTTTTGAAAGAATCAATAAGATTGATAGGCCACTGGCCAAACTAATCCAAAAGAAAAGAGAGAGGACACAAATTAACAAAATTATGAATGAAAGGGGAGAGATCACGGCTAATCCAAAGGAAACAGAAACACTCATCAGATATTATTATCAACAGCTTTATGCCAGTAAGTTAAACAACCTAGAAGAAATGGATGCATTCCTGGAAACCTATAAACTTCCAAGACTGAAACAGGAAGAAATAGACAACCTGAATAGACCAATATCTAGTAATGAGATTGAAGCAGTGATCAAAAACCTCCCAAAAAACAAGAGTCAGGACCTGACGGATTCCCTGGGGAATTCTACCAAACATTCAAGAACGAAATAATATCTATTCTCCTGAAACTGTTTCAAAAAATAGAAACAGAAGGAAAACTTCCAGACTCTTTCTATGAAGTCAGCATTACCCTGATCCCCAAACCAGGCAAAGACCCCACTAAAAAGGAGAATTTCAGACCAATATCCCTGATGAATGTGGATGCCAAGATTCTCAACAAGATCCTAGCTAATAGGATCCAACAGCACATTAAAAAGATTATTCACCATGAACAGGTGGGATTTATCCCTGGGAGGCAAGGGTGGTTCAACATTTGCAAACCAATCACTGTGATAGAACAAATCAATAAGAGAAGAGAGAAGAACCACATGGTCCTCTCAATTGATGCAGAAAAAGCATTTGACAAAATTCAGCATCCGTTCCTGATTACAACTCTTCAAAGTATAAGGACAGAAGGACCATTCCTCAACTTCATAAAATCTATCTATGAAAAGCCCACAGCAAAGATCATTCTCAACGGGGAAAAGCTGACAGCCTTCCCTTTGAGATCAGGAACATGACAAGAATGCCCACTCTAGCCACTCTTGTTCAACATAGTACTAGAAGTCCTAGTGACAGCCATCAGACAACAAAAAGAAATAAAAGGTATTCAAATTGGCAAAGAAGAAGTCAAACTCTCTCTCTTCATAGATGACATGATACTTTACATGGAAAACCCAAAAAACTCCACCCTCAAACTACTAGAACTCATACAGCAATTCAGTAATGGGGCAGGATACAAAATCAATGCACTGAAATCAGTTGCTTTCCTATACACTAACAATGAAAATATGGAAAGGGATATTAGGGAATCAATCCCATTTACTATAGCACCAAGAACCATAAGATATCTGGGAATAAACCTAACCAAAGAGGTAAAGGATCTGTACTTGAGGAACTACAGAACACTCATGAAAAAAATTGAAGAAGACACAAAAAGGTGGAAAAGCATTCCATGCCCATGGATCAGAATGTGTTAAAATGTGTATACTGCCCAGAGCAATCTATACTTTCAATACCATTCCGATCAAAATTCCACTGGCATTTTTCAAAGGGCTAAAACAAAAATCCTAAAATTTGTATGGAATCAGAAAAGACCCTGAATTGCTAAGGAAATGTTGAAAGAGAAAAACAGCTGGGGGCATCACATTGCCTGATTTCAAGCTTTACTACAAGGCTGTGATCACCAAGACAGCATGGTACTGGCACAAAAACAGACACATAGAACAGTGGAACAAGTAGAGAGCCCAGATATGGACCCACAACTCTATGGTCAAATAATCTTTGACAAAGCAGGAAAAAATATCCAGTGGAAAAAAGACAGTCTCTTCAATAAATGGTGCTGGGAAAATTGGACAGCTCTATGTAGAAGAATGAAACTTGACCATTCTCTTACACCATACACAAAAATAAACTCAAAATGGATAAAAGACCTCAACGTGAGGCAGGAAACTATCAAAATCCTAGAGAAGAACACAGACAGTAACCTCTTTAACACTGGCCATAGCAACTTCTTTCAGGACATGTCTCCAAAGGCAAAGGAAACAAAAGCAAAAATGAACTTTTGGGACTTCATCAAGATAAAAAGCTTCTGCACAGCCAAGGAAACAGTCAACAAAACAAAGAGGCAACCCATGGAATGGGAGAAGATATTCACAAATGACACTACAGACAAAGGTCTGATATCTAAGATCTATAAAGAACTCCTCAAATTCAACACTCAAA
>CM052886.1:106842919-106974246 GCA_028534135.1 Potos flavus
GCAATGGCCACAATCGCCAAACTGTGGAAAGAGCCAAGATGACCTTCAACAGATGAATGGATAAAGAAGATATGTCCATATATACAATGGAATATTATGCCTCCATCGGAAAGGATGAATACCCAACTTTTGTATCAACATGGATGGGACTGGAAGAGATTATGCTGAGTGAAATAAGTGAAGCAGAGAGAGTCCGTTTTCATATGGTTTCACTTACATGTGGAGCATAAGGAAAAACATGGAGGACATTGGGAGAAGGAAAGGAAGGGTGAATTGGGGGAAATCGGAGGGGGAGACGGGCCATGAGAGACTGTGGACTCTGAGCAACAAACTGAAGGTTTTGGAGGGGTGGAGGGTGGAGGTTTGGACGAGCTTGGTGGTGGGTACTGAGGAGGACACGTATTGCATGGAGCACTGGGTGTGGTGCATGAACAGTGAATCTTGGAACACTGAAAAAATAAAAAAGATAAAAAAAAAAAAAACGCCAAAAAACCCCTCAATTTAGGATTTAGGATTATACTTCAATTTAGGATTATACTTTCCTGCACGCATCTAGTTTATTTTTACTTCGTTCCTCTGATCTTGTTGTCACCTCTGACTGAATCGTGTTCCCCAGTCTCATACACTGGATAAGCTAAACTCATGGGGTATGGACAGGACACAGCATTGTTTTATAGCCCAGCGTATTTGTGGTAAGGTTGGGGGGAGTGGGGATTATCACCACCCTGGAAGAAAATGTGGATGGGTCCAATGACCTCTACTCACTCTCATCTGAGAGAGAGTTGATGTCATATTACTACAAGCACAGCCTCAATTCAGAAATTAAGCAGTGAGGTTGGTGGGAATGCAAACTGGAGCAGCCACTCTGGAAAACAGTATGGAGGTTCCTCAGAAAGTTAAAAACAGAATTACCTATGACACAGCAACTGTACTACTAGGTATTTACCCAAAGGATACAAAAATGCTGATAAGAAGGGGCACATGCATCCCAATGTTTATAGCACCATTACCAAGAGTAGCCAAACTATTGAGAGACCCCAAATATCCATCAACGGAGGAATGTATAAAGAAGATGCAGTATATATACACAATGGATTATTACTCAGCCATCAAAAAGAATGGAATCTTACCATTTGCAATGACATGGATGGAGCTAGATAATGTTATGCTAAGCGAAATAACTCAGAGAAAGACAAATACCATATGATTTCACTTATATGTGAAATTTAAGAAACAAAACAGGTGAATACAGAGGAAGGGTAGGAAAAATAAAATAATGTAAAAACAGAGAGGGAAGCAAACCAAAAAAGACTCTTAACTATAGAGAACAAACTGAGGCTTGCTGGAGGGGTGGTAGGTGGGGGTGATGGGCGCTAAGGAGGGCACTTGGGGTCAACACTGGATGTTACATGTAAGTTATGAATCACTAAATTTTATTCCTGAAACCAATACTACACTATATGTTAACTAACTTGAATTTAACTTTAAAAAAAAAACAAAGAAAAAGAAAAAAATATAACAATAAAAAAAAACAAAGAAACTAAGCAGTGTGGTCCAAGATCAATGCTCCATCTTTTCAAAAATACTCTTTGATCTCTAGTGGAGCTCTATGACTTGCAGGTGGCCAGTCGCCTTGCATACAACTTACAATAGCCTGGAGCCTGCTCTCTCCAGTGAGGTGCTCATCTGGTCCCAGGAAAGATTTTTCCCAGGACAGAGGTGCCTTTACTGTCAATGTGCACCATTGTAGTGCTCTCAGGTGCCAGGGTTTCTGTTTCACAAATGCAAGGAACACTTTTACCTGGTGGCTCCATGGAAGCCACACTCACCAGTTATGAATGAAGAAGAGTACACATTCACCACACCTCCCCTTCACAGCCTAGCACAGCTTTCACCAAAGAATCTCACAAACCCTCTCCCTTTACCCCTGGCTCCCTTCATTGCTTCGCACTCCCTAAAAGGATAAGGGATGCAAACAACAAAATCAGCTATGATTTCCTCTGTAAACCCTGCACTTTAATCTAGAGTCCAACAGATTCTGTCAGTACCTCAGTCGAGAGAGAGAGACCCATTCTATTTCCTATCACTTACCTTTCTCACTATGATCTTTTCTTTTTTTTAATTAACGAGAAAGAAAGCCCTGCTTAGCACTACAGTAACAGACAAGGTAAAATGAGACTTAAAGAGAGTCGTGGACATCCAGCTGGCATCACCTCAGTGTTAGTAACTCAGAGACGAAGTCAATCTCACATCATTCCTCACTGGCGTCAAAAGTTAGAAGACTACAGTCTGAATATTCTTGGTGTGTGTATGTTCCATAACCTACGTTTTTACCAGACAGGATCTCTGAGAGGGAGCTGGAGTACTCTGCATTTTTAGAAGTTTATTTTGGTTTGGATTCTTCTTGCTGGTTTGATACTTTACTTAGTAATAAAATCCTAACACCTTTGGAACTTTTTCTCATTTTATTTATTTGTATATCATGTCTCCAAGTTAGAACTTTTGGGGAATATAATGACTGAGTGGAAAGGGCTGAGCCCTAGCTAAGTAACTAGAAACACTTCCTTCTGATATGCATAGGCCATACCCCATAGTTCTACCTTAACTGGTGGGCAATGTCTGTCTAGAGTGCTATGTCAAGGATCATGTGTCTAAACTGGAAAGAACAGCAAGATGAATTAGTGGGGGTCTCTCAATGGTGTGAGGGAAAATGGAAAATGGAAACATGGAAAAACAATGGAAAACATGGAAAAATACCTACCACTTTTTTGTCAACCTTACTTCTATACGATACCTAAACTGGCATTCTACGTGGTCCTAACACTTTGCTTGTTCAGGAAGTTAAATTATCTTAACAAAATCAAAAAGCACACAGAATCATCTGATACCAACTAAATCCCTACTATTAACAGTCTTGATCTTATTCAACTATGTGAAATTCTCAGTCACAAACTCACAAATTAAAGATACAGCTGACAAAAAAGCAGCAAAAAGGGATTCTGAGAAGCCAAACTGAGCTTCTTTATCCTTCACTCAAGCCCTGTAGTTTTATTACAATTGGGTGGTTCCCTACCCATAATCGGAGAAGTGTGAAGAGAGATTAACACTATCAAAAAAGAATCTATGATATAATAATAGATCGTAAAAGAAACAAGTACAAAATGCAGACAAAAAGCCAAATACAGCAGTTGTATGTGTTGGTGAAACGGTTGAGACAACACATCCCCCATGGGTTTAACAGTTAAGCCATGCTCAACATATTAAAAAAACAAAACAAAACCAAAAAACCTGTATTTGTCTTTTTCTGTTTGATATAATGAGATCAAGGTACATCTACGTTGTTGCAAATTGACAAGATATCCTTCTTTCTCATGGTTGAATAATATTTCATTATACATATATGCATCTTCTTCATTCATCCACTAATGAAGAGTAGCCTAACCTTAGCTATTGTGAATAAAGCTGCAATGAATATGGGAGTGCAAATATCTCAATATTCCGTTTCATTTCCTTTAGATATACACCCAGAAGTAGAACTGCTGGATCATATGGTAGGTCTATTTTTAACTTTTTGAGGAATCTCCATACTGTTTTCCATAATGGCTGCACCAGTTTACATTCCTCCCAACAGTGCACGAGGGTTCCCTTTTCTCCACATTCTCGCCAACATCTATTATCTCTTGACTTTTTGATAATTGTCTTAACACAGTCGTGAGATGATATTTCTCAATGTGGTTCTGATTTGCACATTCCTGATGATTAGTGACTTTACCTTTTCATATGCCTGTTGGCCATTTATATATCTTTTTGGAAAATGTCTATTCAGCTTCTCTGCCCATTTTTTAATCAATTGGTTTTGTTTTTCTTTTTTGCTGTTGAGCTGTTCGCATTCTTTGCGTATTTTGGATATTAACCCCTTATGAAATTTGCAAGTTTACATTAGCTCTTTATCAATAAGTAATATAAACCCTTTATCAGATTTGCAAAAATGTGTGAAACATAAAAAAAAGTCAAACTCCTAGAAACATAAAAAAAAGTCAAACTCCTCGAAACAGAGAGCAGAAAAGTGGTTGAAGGGGCTAGCAGGTGGAGGAAATAAGAACAGGTTGGTAAAGGGGTACAAACCTTCAGCCATAAGATGAATAAAGTCTTGAAGGAACAAATGTAAAACATAATGACTATAGTTGGTAATACAGTATTATATCATTGAAATTTGCTAGAAGAGTAGAACTTAAATGCCCTCACAAAAAAAGAAGGAAGGAAGGGAGGGAGGAAGGAAGGAGAAGGTGGAAGGAAAGGGGAAGGGAAGGAGGAAGGAAAGGGACAGGGAAGGGGCAGAGAAGGGAGGAGGGAAAGGGAAAGGGAAAGGGGTAGGGAAGGGAAAAGGAAAAGGAAAGAAAGGAAAGGAAAGGAAAAGAAAAGAAAAGAAAAGAAAGAAATACGTGAGGTATTGGAGGTGTTAGATGTGTTAGTTAACTAGATGGTAGGAATCCTTTCACAGTGTATTCATTTATCAAATCACCAAGATGTTATTTACAAAATATTGTCAATTATGCAAGAAAGCTGAAAATATGTTTAAAAAAAATGACAAAAAACAAAAACACCACACACACACACACAAAACAAAGAAAAACAAAACAAAACAAAAAACGCTAGATATACACAGCACACATGAAAAAGGTCATATCCTAAGTAGTAAAAATGTTTAAACTGGTGATAATGAACAATCAAATATACAGCTATCTAGAACTTCCCCAATTTAAAATTCATCTGATTCTTATACTTTAGAAACATCTCATTAACATTCTACCAAACTGTTATTTTTACAAGTATAAACAGAACTCTCTTATCATAAGATAAAGACCTGATTCTGGTAAGGCTCTAGGAGATGAGCTGTTAAGAAACTCTCCCACCCCAGGAATGTCTCCCCATCTCCCTCCTCCTCAAGAGGAAGCAGAAATGGGCCTGGCCACATTACTAGTAGTGGAATCTCCTGGTGATAAAGAGAAGCACATGGGGCATGGCCAGGCTTTGCATCCTCATCTCTTCAATCATGGGTGCACCACTCACCGGCAGGGCAAGGGTGAGAGGAAAAGAGGGCAGATCTTGAAATTGAGCTTTGGCATTAGTGTGAGTGGTGAGGAGCCACTTCAGACATTTGAGATAGGCAATGTCCTTCTACCAGAGAGTTCTAATAGGCCGAGATGTGAAGCATTAATCCGCCTACCAGTATCTCATTGCCCATTTCTTATACATAGCTCCTTCAGGCACCTAAATGAGTCAAGTGGAGTTTGAAAAGTATTGGATCTCCTGGTCAAAATACTATCTCCTCATATCTCTTCATATTCACCCCTAAGGCTGAGTTTTACTTTACAGTGATTTCCTACTGAAGACATTAAAACTCTTACCAATCTTACTATATAAATTTAAATTTATATACTAGAAGAATATTCTTCTACTATAGAAGAATATTAAGACCTATATTAAGAATCAGAGTTACAAGAATAAGACAGAAATTATATTAAAGATGACAAAATTCGGGATTCCTGAGTTGCTCAGTCAGTTGAGTGCCCAGCTCTTGGTTTTGGCTCAGGTCTTGATCTCATGGGTCATAGGATAAAGCCCCGGATAGGGCTCCTGGTCATCAGGGAGTGCGCTTGAAGATTCTTTCCCTCTGGCCCTCCCCCCAAACTCACATGTGTACATGCTCTCTCTCTCTCAATCTTTTTTTAAAAATGACAAAATTCAAAGAGAGAGGTCAAACAACTTGCCTCAAATCACACAATTAAGTCCCTTTTGGCTAGTGATCCAACATGCATTCTCCATCCTCAGACCAAACAATCCCACACAATAGCAAAACTGTACCTTCCTTGAGTAAATATCAATTATCCTAAGCAAATCATGCTTATCATATTCAAAGCACTATATCTATTGAGTGATCTTGTTTTGACCCATGAGGTCTGAGGAAAGATCTACTGGAGTATTTCTGGGAAAGGTCTCTATACTTGTAAGAAGGAGAATCAAGAAGAGATAGTGTCTTTTTGTATCTAGACATTATTGGGTTTTATTAGTTATTGTGTATTCTTGCTTCAATATTTGATTTTTATTTTATTCCTTATTATATATTATTATTGCTTCAATATTTGATTTTTATACTATTCCTTATTGTGTGTTATTATTTCTTCAATACCAGAAATTGCTTTAGCCAATTTGCAATTATGAAGAAAATCAGTGTTATACTAAGTGCAGCAGAATAGAGCACCAAGGTTCCTTATACTTTGGTGACATTACAAGGTCATTGACTCAACCAATAATGGAGTCCACCATCTTCGGACTTTGTATATTATGAGAAAATAAATACATTTTTAAGCTTAAATTAATTTTCATTTTTGTTACTTATAGCTGAAAGCATTCTGAGTCAGTATTCTATCCCAAAATATATGCTTAAATATACTGATCTTTTACACAAATACCTCAAATTGAATGTGAAACAGAAAGATCTGGAAAAAACAGGCAGTGAATGACAATGCCTTGAAGCAATGAAGCTCTACAGGAAACGTATCTGCAAAAGCAGAGATGACTCACTGCATTATATAATTGGGAAGCAATAATAGTAAGTAGTGATTAAGAGCACGGGCTCTGGGTTCAATCTCAGAAGCTTGCTAGATTTGTCTGTATAAACTTTGGGAAGTTATTTAACATCTCTAAGTTCCCAGTTATAGGATAATAGGATCATATCTTCCTCCCAGGAATGTTCTGAGGATTAAAATAAATAATGCATGTAAAAGGCTTAGCAGTTTCTAACACACGATAAATGCTCGAAAATGTTATTTGCTATTATTTCTATACTTAGTTCTTTGTATTTCACGACTATTTTCTTAAGTATCCTTCCATTTGATTGTCATAACAACATAGTGAGTTACATATTCCTATATTACAGTGAGGAAACAGCCTAAGAGAAGTTGAATGTTAAATAGTCAAGATTTGAACCTGGTACCTCTATTGTCAAATAAAGAACTAGTGACCCTTAGGTATAAAATGAAACCACAGCTACACATTTAGAAAGATAGAAATTTAAGGAAAGTGAAGGGAGAACTGATTTACAATGCAGAGAATTGCTAATGGTCCTAATAACAGTATTAGCAAAGGAAGAAGCACTGTGTCAATGTTGCTGACAAAGTTTGAGACTTAAAGCTGAAATGTTTGTTCACAGTAACTGGAATTTAGGCTGTAACTCACCAAGTAAAGTGATGGCTTAACAAGCCAGTAAAAGCAAGGTACATTCTAAATAATTTAAACTAAATCTACACCTTAAATATACTACCATGGAGTTGGAGAGTGAAAGCAACATGTATTCTACTATGTACACTCATGAAATGTTTTCTTTAAGAAATCAAAACACAATTTTAGTAGCTGACAACTCTTGCCACCCCTAAAATATATGCTTTCCATTAGATGGCAGTGTAAGCTCAGATTTAAGTCTTCTGGAAAGGTTTATCAGCCCATGCCAGGGGAAGACCCAGGTACATGGGTTGAGTGATCACATATAAAACTAACAGCAATGTTTTTAACATACAAGAATTTGCTTTCAAGTATGAGAACAATCTACAGTAATGACCTGTGAATGAGCAAAACAAAAATCATTTTGAGAAAAATTCTAACCACCCCACAGAGTAAGGCCGGGTTATGGTTGTGTTACTGCATCAATTTTCTTTGATTTGGCAGATGGAAAGATAAAAGGTGGGGAGGCTAAAACAGTAAAAGTGAGCTTAGATAGTTCTTTTGAGTGTTTGTATATTATACTCAATTCTTTTAGCTTTCAATTTTGAGCATCATTGTTTTCACTCTGTTGTATTAAATATTATGAGCTTGCTCTTGGTTGTGTATGATTTGTTTTCTTTCTTTCCTTCTTTTTTAGGGGGAAGGGTCTGACAGGTTCTGGACTTAGGCACTGTATCACAGCCCACAAAACTGTTATTAAAAAATTCCTAAAAAGTGAATTTATCCAAGACTCTTCTCTTCTACACTCATACTGAGAATTATTTTGCCACCTGTCCCTGGTTTCTAAATGTAGTGGGAAAATTGGCCAACTTTCCTTTCTATTGAAACACAAAACTGATGGGAAGAAAATCAGATTTGCATTGCCCATAAAATCCATATACAAATAAAACAGGTATTAGTGGTGCATCAAGTGAGTAGACAGCCATTCCTATGTAATTATTTCACACAAAAAAAGTTGTAGATCATACATACAAAAACAAGGACAAAGCTCCATTTTTATGTCCTCACTCCATATACGTATGATCTCCAAAAACATAACTTAATATTCTCAAGTTAGACAAATATTTCTTTTAAGAAATATAACCTAGCAGGGCACTTGGGTGTCAGTCTGTTAAACGTCCGACCTTTGATTCTGGCTCAGGTCATGATCTCAGGGTTGTGACAATAGGCCTATGTAGGGCTCCATGCTAGGCAAGGAACCTACTTGAGATTCTCTCTCTCCCTCTTCTCCTGGCTCCCCACACTGGTTGTGCAGATGCCCATGTGGGCGCACTTTCTCTCTCTCTCTCCCTCTCTCTCTAAAAGAAAAAAAAAAGAATATAACCCAGCGAGAGCTTTTACTTAACATGAACCTGTTTTACCTTTTTTATTCAAATGGTTTGTCTCCATTACAATTTAAGCTATGCAAAGAACACAGACATCTGTGACAATCGGTATAATAAATCAAAAATACAGACTTTTTATAACTAAATCCTAGTCTCAGTTCAAAGTGAAGTTTGTCTGTTTCCAGGCAATTAGTAACCTTTTTATAAGTATCAAGGCACCATGTGTGCACAACATCAGTGAAAAATTTAGGAATATGAAGGACTTAAGCAGTCAAAGAAGGCTAATAAATGGCAGTTGATAAAACTGTAACTGAAAGACAACAGTATGCATGCTGGGCACACCAGTAAAATGTTTATTAAACTCTGACTCACACGAAAAAGCAACAAGAAAACTATATTCTGCTACTCTTACTTGCTTTTTCTTATTCAGATGATCTGGCCACAACACTACAGGACCTCTCACTGTTCCACATTGTACATTTGACTGTCAGCTGAAGAGAATTTCATCAACATTAACAATGCAATTACCAGCAGCTGATTCATCTTCCAAAGTGACATTACAATTTTAATGATAAATCATCAGGACCACAGTATTTTATAATAAGCAATCATAATTCTTCAAACCTCCTCAATTAATATATTTCAAAAAACAAGTAAGTAATATTAAAACCCTACTATTCCTTCTCTAATGACATTTTTAAAAAAATTAAAATTAGATCCTCTCCCAACCTTTTTCTTTTTATTATTAACATATAATGTATTATTTGCCCAGGGGTACAGGTCTGTGAATCATTAGGCTTACACATTTCACAGCACTCACCATAGCACATATCCTCCCCAATGTCCATAACCCAGCCACCCTATCCCTACCCCCCACCCCCCAGCAATTTTAAATAAAAGAAACTCCCAAATGAAATTAATATACAGAAATAAAAACCAGTAAGGAAATACTCTTAGGGATTCTAACCTGAACATACATCATTCTCTATGGAGAGCAAAGCTTTTATTTAAAAAATACTGAACCATAAGAGACTCCTCAACTCATGAAACAAACCGAGGGTGGCTGGGGGGTAGGGGAGGGTAGGGACAGGGACAGGGTGGCTGGGTTATGGACATTGAGGAGGGTATGTGCTATGGTAAGTGCTGTGAAATGTGTAAGCCTGAGGATCCACAGACATGTACCCTGGGGCAAATAATACATTATGCGTTAATTAAAAAAAAAAAAAAATACTGAGTCAGGAAGGCGCCTGGCTGTCTCAGTTGGTACAGCATGCGACTCCTGATCTCAGTATTGTGAGTTCAAGCCCTGAGCTAGGTGTTAAGCCTACATAAAAAAATAAAAATAAAAAATAAAATGAGTCAGGGAAATAAAATCCACATCAATATTTTAACATCTGCTTTTCCTTTCCTTTTCTCTTTTTCTAAAAAAAGATTTCTCTATCTGAGGTCAGAGGATTCAGTAAAATAAATGCTGTTTTCCCGACAGTATATTTAAAAAATAAAAAGGAACCAGGAAAAGCATTTTTCTGGCCAAAAACATTCTCTTCTCTTATTTTCTATAACTCTTCGTACTTTCACCTTTAATTTTCTTGCTTTCTAATATTTTAGCCTGTCTTTCTTTTACTGGAAAGTTTTCAAGACTTTAAATGTATAAAAGGACTACTGGAATCCTTTCACAGTCTGGAGGGCCTTCCCAGTGTTTTCTGATTCTATGGGAACCTGTGCCTTTCTCTGTCCCTATTTTGCAACTCAGTTGTAGAAACAGAAGTTAACTGGTGGAGGGCTGATGGTGACCAGAGAGCCCTGGCCACAGAAATACCTGTCAGGTGAAGATGCAACTAATTACCACGCAGTAGATGTTGTCAGTCTACATCTTTTAGCATTTTTCATTGCCTATTATGTCTACCCTCTGAAATTTCCACTGAACTGGCTTTAACATTTTACCAGTTTTCCTATTAATTAATGAATTAAATAAAAGCTCTTAACATGTGTTCATTTTATATTTGTATGAGTTTATGACTTTACCTTTTCAAAAGACTACTCTTTATCCCATGGCTGAGCAAATTATTATTTGAAACTTAAGTAACAGCTTGAAATAAACACTACTATTAATTTTACAGTCATTTAAGCACTTCTTAAATTAATGTACGTAATACTATTTAAAGATTTTAATACAATTTGTTACCCTGAAATCTTAACAGTTATTAAAAAGAGATCCTCTAAGTTACTGACTGAGCAGAGCATGAACAGTATATCATGCAAGAAGAGCAAAAGCATCATTGTAATAATGACTAACATTTATTAAGCACTTGCTACGAGCAACACTTTTCTAAAGCATTCACTCTCTGAATCCTCAGAAACTCCCTATGACACAGGTACTGCATGTTGCACCTGAAAAAACTAAGGTAAAGAGTAGTTAAGTAACTTGCTCAAAGTCCTACTGCTAGTAAGCTGGAAAGCTGTGGCTCAAACTGAGTTTGGCTTTATACTAAATTAGACTACCTCTCAGAGAAGAAAAAAAGGAAGCTTCTACAGAGCCAAGCATTTTTAGTACCATCATTCCTGGCTGCTGTTACCAATGTTCCCGAAGAATAATCCTGACATATATTAAGAAAAAGTGCTATTAGAATTCAAGCCCACCCCTTTTCTGGGTAGCAGCAAAAACAGAAATAATAAAGACAATTAAAAGGTGGAAGGACCTGAGAAGGTAAAGAAGTCAAATAGGGGTGGGTTATATGCCAAACTGAAAATTAAGAAAATACATTTTATGATAGTAAACATTCAATTTAATCCTAACTTCGATAGTTTTGTCTAAATCTCATATAAAAATCATACAGTATTCCTATATTTCCTGTGCCCATATATAAAATTATGAAAGAACAATCAAAAAGGACCTCCTGCTCTACACTTTTTTTTGTGGCAGGCCTTGGAAAGAAGCTGGCTTCCAAGAGTATTGAAGCAGGGTGTTAAAAGGCCTCATATCAACTGCGAAGTCTATTCACGGTTGAAACTGTGCTCAACTAAATACCTAGCGATTACCATTCTTTCTGGACTTTCTTGATCCTCAAACTCCTTTATAGAACATTGAAATTCTTAAAACAGCTCCAGAATGACCCATACTGCCAAAGAGCTTCAAAGATGTGACCTAGGACAGTCCACGTTCACTAAAAGCTGCTAAGCCCCAGGATTTTTCAACACATGGTGGATTCCCAAGACAAATACTTGCTCTTTTCCTGTTAGCCAGAAGTAAAAACCCACTAGGTGAAAAAGAAGCTTGCTATTTGAATTACTAATGGTCTTCAAGTGTAGGCTTGAAGGTTAAATACATAAAGATTAGTAGAGAATTTTCCCCATTCCTAGAAAAACTTAAAACTACGATTAAAGTGTTAACAGAATTCATTTGTCACCTTCGGTAACTGTTTATAGAGCAACACTCAGTATATAACTCCATGAGCAGAATCACCAAGGTTAGAAAATAAATTAGACACAATTAATGTATTAGGTGAATTGATTAAGTAAGATGTAAGGATAGAGGTACTAATTATAAAAGTTGCTAAAACTATCCTAGCAATTAAGAAAATTACAGATTTGTTTACATCTTGAAACCTCTCATTTACCTGGCACAATTCTGAGAGATTAAGTCTAGATTAAGTATGAATTATAGGCAGGGGTGGTAAACAAAATAAAAGACTACAGTGGGCCTAATCATTCTAATATATTTCCCAAAAACATCAAGCACATGGAAAATTCTATTTTGATTTCAAGTACCATCTAAATATTTAAACTCACCAGCCCCAGATAATGAATTAAATCTCATATCGTTAAAAGTATTAGTTATTACAAACTTCAAGATACTTTTCTTCTTCACAAAAAGTAAACTCAAAAAACTAATGAGGTAAGTAGTTTTTGCCAAAATTTTTAACTAATTGGAACATTCACAAGGCAGCAAAGCTGATCAGGCTTCAGAAATAACACTTATATCCAAACAATAGAAATGTCTTCGACTATGCTTCCCTGGATGTTTCTGGAGCTTCCTTCTCTTTACTCGTAAGTACATAAAACTTTTCAGCAATAAAGAAAACTGAAGGCAAGATGGTACTCACTTTTCAATCTCAATGCCAAGTGGATTAGCAGGACGCAGGGACAAGGGGGGAATTCCTTTATTCCTGTCAGTACGCATATCATAATAATTCATTTCATCAACCCACACAGCAGACTGATCCAAAAGACCTACCAAAATGAGGAGCACATCCTTAATGAGATACAGATTAAGCCTTTCCCTATAGTTTTACTTTTTAAAGACCTAATACAAAATGCACACTAAGGTGATTTCTGAGAAATTTGAGAGCACAAAAGCTCTAGGTTTTTCAATTTTTTTTTTTTAATGGCTGGTGGCTTGATTAAAAAACACTAAGAATCTATAAAAAGGTAAATATAATACCTCCTGGTTCACGGTTTCACTGTACATTATTCAATAGCGAAGGCACACTAAGCCTCTGAGAAAAATTTCTGCTAAAATGAATGTATTTTACAAACAATAAATAGTAAAATTAATTCAGTTAATTCAAAAAATATACAATTCCTTATATAAAGAAAACAGTCAAATACTTTCCAAGAAATGCATGGCTTGTGTAATGGAAATGACTAGGAAATTCAGGAAAATTGGGTAAACCCTGTCAATAAAATATAATCTCTGAAAATGGTACCCTCTTTTATGTGACTGAGTTACTTGTCATTCACTTTGGCATAGGACTCACAGGCTTACTACCTCTAAACTTGGGCTGAAACAGAAAATGAGCAAAGGGCCAATGAGCAGAGGAGCAGCTAGGGGCTGTGAAGGCTTCATGAAGGACGGTATTTGATCCCAGGCAACTTCTAGCTATATGACCCTTTGTGAACCCACAAATTCTATCAGCACCCACAGTTCTGCCAGAATGCAACAAGAGGCTTTGTTAGAGGTTATATTCAAGTCTAGATACTCCTAAGTTAGGCTTGAGAGCCTTTATTGAGTTTATACTGTGCTAGGTCCTGGCAGGGTGCTTTAGAATAAAATAAGTTGTCTTTATCTGCTGTATAAATATGATATAAGACATTGCTGGATTCTGCCAAAATGTTTTAAGTTCCTCCAGAAAACTGGTAACAAATTCCTGCTTTAATTTTCAGTTTTTGAAGATGTTAAATAAAAATGAGTAAACAAAAACAGGGAATATTATATATGCACAGATATATGCATAGACACAAATTATGTGTATCTGCATTTATACATACACACATACGCATATATATACACACATATATATATGTTCCATTTTGTATCCTCCCTTAAATTCTTTACCTAAATTTTTATTTATGAAAAAAAATCTAGGAATTTAAGGAAGCTAATGCTGTAGAAAGGCTCTATACTCTAAGATAGAAAACAAAAACAATTTGCAAAATTATTTACTTTTCAATATAAGAGAGAAGTATGACCTGGGCTTAATTATGCCTGTGATATTCCTACATTATACAAATATTTACCAAGTACTAACCATGTATAAGACATTATAAGACCACAAAGATGAATCTGACATTAACTTTGTGTAAGGGTCTATACTAAGCATTTTACATGCATGCTCTAACTCATTTAATCCTACAAGGTAGGTAATATTGTTGTTCCACTTTTATCCACAAAAGAACTAACACTGAAGTTCCACAGTTTGTAGTGCTAGAGCCCAGATTAGTATTCAGAGTTCAGCTCCTTGGACCAAATTCTTAACTATCCCTCATATAAGGAAGGAAATGTTAAGTACACAAAAAGTAACATTTAAAGTGCTACAGTATACAAAAAAGAGTGCTTATTTCTTGTTTGGAGGGCTAAAAACACATTTTGGCCAGGCAATATTTTGTCCTGGCCTCAAAGGATGGAGAAAATGAATTATTTAGATAATATTATTGCTAATTTGGCCAAATGAGGAGGATATTTTATCTCAAATCTCAACTGCGTTAATAGAAAGAAATATAATTACTGTGTTCAAGATCAAAGAACTAAAATTGGCAAAGCAAAATGTTAAAGAAATAAATTTTATAAAGAATTTAGGATGATAGTTCTCTCATGGTCATCATCCTTAGGTTTCACTGTTACCTCAGCAAACTGCCTTTCCAAAAGTAATGCAAATTTTAATATTCCATTCCTGTCAAAATAAACATAATCTAAGTTAATGAGATGTGAGAGTAGGTAAGTTTTATACAAATCTACCAGTTTTCGATTTTGAAAGACAAAAGCCATTTTCATTTTCCTCTTTAAAAATAAAAAGTAAGATGATACCTATTTTTTCAGGTTTGAGTAGCTTGAAAGACACTGTTGAGGTTCCTTTGCCACCTGACTTGGTTGTGACAATAATGTCTCCTTTGTCATTTTTAGCTTGTCCCACTCGACATACTATTTTACTTGCAGACATCCATTCTGCCGTCAGGAGGCAATTATGTCCACAAATTGTCAAACCTGAAAATAAAAGCATGTACATAACAAAGTTCAAAAGAAAAAAGATAAGATCTTAGACACGTCTATTACATAAAAAGACAATTCTTCTGTCAGTATTACCAGGCTTTTTCCATGAAGTGAAAAATAAATCTGGAAATAACATTTCCTGTTCAATAGTTATTTCTATTATTGAATATACCCAATGTTACTTACAAATATACCGTCTCTATTGATTTTTGTCTAATCTTTTTTCTCTCATATTTAAGACTTCTTTAGATTATATTTAAGTTTCTTCAAACACCAATGGAATAAAAAATAATGACCATAATAATTATGTGTAGGCATTCCAGATTACTCAATGAGAATCTTAAAATGCTTTCATAGTTTTTAAAAGGGAAATTATTGCTTTTATTAGAAACCTAAGTTATTGATATAAAATTCTAAAGTATACTGAGTATATATATCATTCCCTAAAAACATATTTATCCATGTTCCTGAAAATAATCTGCAATTACTTTTCCTAGCATTTAAATTAAATATGGTATGCATAGTATATACTTTATTTCAAGCATAGCCTGGAGTCTGGTAAATCCAGCTGATGTTCTTGGGCCTTACTGGATTACTATTTCATTTTTTATATCTGTATCCTATAATGGTAGTTCATGCTGCCTTAGTGTTTCCCTAATGATACTGTCACTATACTACATTCTGCTCTTATAGTAAACCAGCACTCTCAAAATGTCAACTCATGCCTGGAATCTCAGGCCCTGATATCAAGTAAATTATTATAATTTAGGCAGTAATCAAACCGGGAGGCACTGAAAGATTATAGTGAGGAAGATGTGACCCCAGACAGACCACAAATATATCGCCATGAGGACGAACTGCCAGCTCTTCCGCTAACTTATTTTCTTTGTATTTTCCATTTCTGCAAAACAGAACAACCTCATAAATAGTTTTGGAAAAAACAAGCCAAAATGTATGTGGCAAAGACCCAGACACTTCACACTTTCTATTCTCATTATTTAACTTTTTATATTGCTCAGCAGTCAAGCTCAGCAACTGCAATTTTTTTTCCAGATACCAGGAACACATCAACTGATGCCAAATTTGGCTGAAAAAATGTAGGAAGGGATTCAAGTCATCTTTTGTTACAACTTAAAGCACTATTTAGTAAGAATGTTATATTAACCATAGAGTAATAAAAACAATCTCCTTTTAAAAATGCATTTGTTAAAATAATGAATTTTAGGGATTTCCCTAAAACAGCCATTATTTATACATGTATGGAATTCTGCCTTTCTTTTTTTCTTTTTTTAAGATTTTATTTATTTGGGAGAGAAAGAGCACAAGCAGAGAGGTGGGGAGGGATGGGCAGAGGAAGAGGGAGAAGTAGGCTGTTCACTGAACAGGGAGCACGATGTGGGGTTTGATCCCAGGACCCTGGGATCATGACCTGAGTCAAACCAGATGCTTAACTGACATCTACCCAGGTGCCCCTGAAATTCTGTCTTTCTAATAACAGCATTTAAAGTTTTCTGTTGATTTTTTTTAAATGTATAATGACATTTACACATTTTTAAATGCATTCACAATTCAAAATTATTTTTTCAAAATGAGAATGTCTTTGATATCTTTCCTTAAAATCAATTTTGTTTTGAAAAATGTAAACAATTTAAGAGATTCATAGCACCCCTGGAACTCCTCTCTATCTTCAAGAGAAGCACTGTGAAACACTTCAATGAGTATTTGCTCAATAATGTTTATGCATACATGAATCAGTCTATGTATTTTTTAAATGATGGAAAAGGCTTTAATTAATAAACTAAACAGTTTTAGTGTTATAGATGGTAGATATTTTGATATCACTCTAGGTTAATACATTAACTTAATATTTTAAAATTTTATGATATCAAAAAGATTCTTGTGATTTTAAATATTAATTCATTTCAGAAAAGAAAATAACTCAATAGTAAATGTCAGGACTTAATATAAAGTCATTCCTAATACAGGTTCCCTGCTGGAGAACAACCTTATGATTAAAACTGAGGAATGGGAGCAGATTTCCAATATATAGACAGGAAGCCTTAAAAACATGTTTAGATGAGCAAACATAAATGATATCCATGACAGTACAAGCTGGGAAAAAGCTATCCAGAACAATAGTTTATTCATCTAGTTGTAGCTGCTATCAGGATTTCTCTGATTTAATATCTGCTCTGCATTTTAACTAAGAAAAAAAATCACCATTTAATTTTAAACATAGATTCAAACAGATCATTTTAAATGTCATAAAAATTAAATAAAATCATAAGACCGGTTTCTTAATTTCTAAAGAACATTTTTGCTAAGTTACGGCAAACCAAGAAATCTGCTTCATAAAATATAACAACTTTTTTTTTAAAGTAACTTGTAGAATTTCAAATAAACTGTTTTTATGTTTCACTTGGCTAGTGTAGATATCTTCTGAGCTAAAAACGCTCAAATTATTTAACAGATTGTGTTTGCTTTTTTAAAAAATGGTTTCTAGGCAATACATAGGCAGGTTGAAAGCTGAACTAGAAAGGTTTATAGAAGTATACTCAATCAAATAAGAATAGCACTGCCTGAAGCTAAAGCAAGATTAAAATTTACATAGACTAGTAAGTGTCATGTTAGGAGCTCCAATTAAAATGTAGGAAATAACCTCCATCTGTATGGTTTATTTCCATGAATTCTAGGGACTCTTCCACTTTGGATAAAGAAAAATCCAGAATGAGCTATGTCAAAAAATCAAGACACAGGATTAGATAAAACTATCTTCATAAGAATAATTAATTTTTGGGATGCCTGGATGGCTCAGTCGGTTAAGCGTCTACCTTTAGCTCAGGTCATGATCCCAGGCTCCTGGGATCAGTCCCATATTGGCTCCTTGCTCAGCAGGGAGCTTGCTTCTTCTGCCTTTGCCTGCCGCTCCCCCTGCTTCTGTTCTCTCTCTCTCTCTGACAAATAAATCTTTAAAAAAAAAGAATAATTAATTTCTGTTTACTAAAGAATCAAACTATGGTTAGAGAAAACAATGTAAAATAAGACATATTTAAAGAACACTAGTGAAAATAATTAGCTGGGAAGTGCAAAACTCATTTATTAAACATAGTGCCGAGCTCCCATTCACTTTCTCTTTTCCAAGAGTTTTTCAGATGGCGAAAAAATAATCTGTCAACATGCACCAATAATGCAAGAAAAATAAGTTCCAACTCATAATCTCCAATACTTTACCAATGGGTTCCTCACAAATTTTTTAAAAGATTTACTTATTTGAGAGAGAGAGAGAGTGAGCGCGAGAGAGAGAGAGCACAAGTCGGGGAGGAACAGAGAAAGAGGGAGAGGTAGACTCCCTGCTGAGCAGGGACCCCCCCCCCCCATCCCCCCGACTCAGGGCTTGATTGCAGGACTCCGGAATCATGACCTGAGCCGAAGGCAGACACTTAACCCACTGAGCCACCCAGGTGCCCCTAGAGTCCCTCATAAATTAAGAAGAGTCAAGAGAATGTCTGAATCCAGATAAGTTTATAAGGTAATCAGCATACATGTTGAGTAGTATATACTAAAGTATCTCCCTTCCTCATTCTGAATGCCTCTCTTTTCTAAATGCATATCAGAGTTCACAAGAAAATAATCCTACTTGACCAGACAATTATAAATATAAATATATATATGTATATGCATATATACATATATATATATATGGAATATTACTCAGCCATTAGAAAAGAATGAAATTTTGCCATTTGTAATGACATGAATGGAGCTAGAGAGTATCAGGCTAAGTGAAGTAAGTCAGTCAGAGAAAGACAAACACCCTATGATTTCACTCATATGTGGCATTTAAGAAATAAAACAAGCATAGAGGAAAAAAAAGAGAGAGAGGCAAACCAAGAAACAGACTCTTAACTATAGAGAATAAACTAATGGTTACCAGAGGGGAGGTAGGTGGAGGGGATGGATTAAATAGGTGATGTGGATTAAGAAGTACACTTGTGATGAGCACTGGCTACTCTATGGGAAGTGTTGAATCACTAAATTGTTCACCTGAAACGAATAATATACTATATGTTAACTAAGAGGAATTAAAAAAAAAAAATTAAGAAAACACAAGCCAGGGATGAGAACCACTTACAAACATGAATGCTTAAATAATCAGCAGTAAAAGGTCTTCATGTTACAGAGTGGGAGTGGAGGGGACAGACACTATACAAACTAACAAATTTATACAGTGCCAACTGGATACAGCATGCATGTCCTTGAACTTAAAAAGATTAAAAAAAAACATTAATGGATCCTAAAAACTATAATTTAGTTTACCATAAATATATAAATATTAGGGGAGCCTAAATAAAAAGACAGATTAACATGGGTGGGAATTAGTTTGAAGAGCTTTTTTTTTGGTTGTAAGTCTCAAGTTTTGGCATACATAGACTATTCGTATTTCATATCTATGGTGGGGCTCTCAAGCATGATGAAGCATCAATGTGGCAGAGGAAAGGAAATAAATAAGATTCACAGGTCTTAGTAAGGATATGCACCTGGTGAGAGTAGATAGTTTCTTCTAGGTGAAATGAGGATAAGAGCCAAGTGGTACTGATATCACCAGGAGACAGAGTTTAGATTTGATTTGAAAGGCAATAAAGAACAGAAGAGGTATAATTTACAGAGCACTACAGAACAAATACAAGGGAAAACTAAAGTGAGCAAAAATAGCTAGGGAGGCTATTTGGTCAATCAAAGCAGGAGAGAGCAAGGCTGAGGAAATGGAGGCAAATTTCAGCTGTGGGAAACTTTTTGAAGGACTTGGTGAAAAGCAATTTAGACGAAATTTGATAAGATAATAATTTTAAACAGAAAAGCCAGAAAACCAAATAATTCTTTCATCTTTATTCAGATCATTCTGTACAGATCACAATGTTGTTTTTCTATCAGCTTGTCTCAACTACCCACTATAAAAATGCATTTAACATGAAAACATGGTTCTTGCTCTTACCTATGAGGTCGGTTGGGCCAGTCCCCAGGTTTTCTCCTCTAATTGTGACCTTTGTCCATGGTATTCCTTCATTTGGAGAGATGCCTGTCACAAGAGGGGGTTGTCGTGATTGGGACATCGTATTTTGTTGGGCAAACCAGAGGTCTAGTTACAGAAGTAATCTGTTAAAAAAGAAAGGAAAATATTAGTGACAACTGAAATAAGCATTGACTAAAAATACAAGAATGCTAGACATTCAATATCAAAACATAAGAAGTATTCTTAAACATAAAGTTCCAAATTTTTTAGCTCTTACTTAGCCTATCTGCCAACGTCTACTGAACATTAAATTTACCAAGGACATTATAGCTGGTACTGTGAGGGAAATGTCAGAAAAATAACAGACAACTAAGCCCTTGGTTCTGGAACTTTCAATATGATAGAACCTAATGTCACCATTTAGCTCCATACCTACACCTGCTGAATCCCAAAAATATGCTAGAAACTATGCTACTCTCCAAATTGTTAAAGGAAGATGTTCTGATTAATCATGTTCATAAAAATTAAAATACATTTATATTCCCATAGGTGTACTGAACTTCACTTTATTTTTGTATTATACTTAGTACGGCAACTTTTTTAATGTGGTCAAATCAATATACAGACATTTTTACAAAACCTAGAATGTAGACCTAACGCAAAAGCATGAATTTGCCAACTTTTTTGAGTATGGCAAAGTTGGTAAAAGTGCAGTTTCTGAGGTCACCTATATTCAAGGCCTGGTGTTCCAATTTACTAATTCTGTTCTAATCCCTCAGTTTTTGTGTAGGTAAAATGGACCTAGTAATACAAACTTTCAAAGGTTACAATTAAGGTTACCTATGATAATCTTAAGCAAAGCACAGTACCTAGCATATAGTAGAAAACAAATAAATAATAAAACCTCACTAATAAACTGCCACAGAACTCAATTCCTCAAGGTTTCAGATGCCCCAGAAGATGAAAGCGAGGTTCAGAGCAAAACAACAAGAATTTGCTGGTTGTCTATATCTTTACATACTGACAAGTTAGACACCCTGGCCTCTGCCTTCACCTTGCAGTCAGCAGATTAGAAGGTCAGTCTCTGAAGAAGCCAAACAGAAGAGGACAAGGAATCAGGAATGCCAGGCATAGTAAAGGTGATTAAGTGTCAACCAGCACAGCAAATTGTGGGACTACTTGGGCTTCTTCTTCTTTTGCTCTTACACCTGTCAGCAAGGTCTGTAAGGCCACCCTGCCCAACCCCACCTTGTCAGGATACGTAGAATATTATTCTCTGAAGAAATTGAAGGGGAAAAATGGAAAAAAGGACCAAAGACCTTGACATATAAGAGTCCTCCCCCCCAAAAAAAGGTCTACCTGCAGTCATATCACCCAATAGAAAAGCCACTTACAAACAAACTGCCCATCAACAAACTAAACAAATCATCTATTTCCAGACTCTAAAATATACAAGGACAGCCAAAGACTATAATATAGTTAAGGAAAATATGTAAGAGAGAGATGGAAGTCAGATAAACAAAAAAATCCAGAGGAAACAGAAATAAGGCAGGTGTTATAGGCTAAATTGTGTCCCCTAAAAAATACCATGTTGGAGTTCTAACCCTAGGTACCTCAGAATGTGATAGTATTTAGACATTAGGCCTTTAAAGAAGTAATTAAACTAAAATGAGCTCATATATAGGTGGACCCTAATCCAATATGACTGGTGTCTTCGTAAGAAGAGGAGATTAGAGAAGAGGAGATCAGGACACAGACACACAAAAGGAATACCATGTGGGAACACAGGGAGAGGTCAGCTATCTACAAGTCGAGGAGAAAGGTCTCAGAAGGACCAACCCTGCTGACCCCCATGATCTTGAAACTCCAGCCTCCAGAATCATGAGAAAATAAATTTCTGTTGTTTCAACTACTCAATTTATCAGGCTTTGTTATCGCAATCCTAGCAAACTAACACTGAAGAAAAACAACAACAAACTCTTCAAAAGTACTGTAAGCTTTGATCCCAAATTAATAATCTACAGAGGAAGATTTTTATCTCAAAGAATAGGATGTCATGAAAAGGAATCAATCCAAGAGCTCTTGAAACTTTCAAAAGAGGCAAAAGAAACAAGATTTACATTGTTCTATTAATGTAAAAACTGGCATTGGTTTAATCAAAGGTAGTAATAAAGCGGCAAATAGCAGCTGTATGATTGAGAAGTGGGGGAGGAGGTTAAAGAGGAAAGGGAGTTACACATTTTATCTAAAATTAACTATCAAGATAATGGCAGATTAGACACAGAATCTGGAAATGTGGAAGTGGATGCTTTAAGAGAGAGTTAAAGGAGTTTGGAGTATGTTGTATAATAAAGAATGTTACTGACCTTTGTCCCTGGTTTCTGGGATATTCAAAATCCAAGAAGTATCTTTGTTATTCATGAGCCTTCAATATCATATGTACATAATATTCATGACAACTCAATATCAAGCCTGGCCAAACCAGAAAGAGCAACCATGTTGGGGGTTTTGAGCCATGTGGCATCGGCTTGGCCTCTTCTGGAAAAGGGGAATGGGGAGAGAGACTTGAGTTCAATCTCGTAGCCAATGAGGCCATGCCTACGTTACTTTTTTAATACAACTAAAATAGCAAAATGACAACAAAAAAGAAAGGACCATAAAGACATTACCATTCATCCTATAAACTAAATGAGACAACTCAAGTTATCATGAACTTCTCTCCTTCCATATCCCACCTCCTGAATCAAACAATCACAATCTTCCTGTCAGAATGCAAAGTCAACTATTCATCTCAGTTCTATTGTTGCTTTCCCAGTTAAGACCTTCATCTTCTCTCCCTGGATATTGAAACACTTGTAACTGGTACTCTGCCCCTATGTTGTCTCCACAGCAATCCACTCTCAGCAAACACCAGTTAATTCTCTAAAATAAAGATCTAATCAACATCTTCCCAGATTAAAACAACAACAACAAAAAATCCCATGACACCCCCACTACTCAGAAGTCTCCATTGCCCACAAAATCCTTACCATTTTATTAAAACCTGCCACAACTAGATTGACTAGTCTGGATTTCCTACTTTGCCCTCAATCATTTCCCTCATTCACTTGATACTAACCATATAAGCCCATTCACCTTTTATGAATCATCAAGTACTTTTATGCCTTCGTGATTTCATTTATCTTGTTTTGACTAAATAGCAAGTCTTTCAAAGTTTGTTAAATCCTTACCAATATTTCAAGGTCAATCTTAAATGTTACCTTCTCTAAAAGAGTCTCCCTGATCCCTCCTTTTACAATGCTTCTGACATTCTAATATTCACTGTGATAAATCTTAGATATCATGTTTATGTCTCCTCTTTGAAAACACAAGATGTTTAAGCAACTTCCATATCCCCTACCTGACACAAAATAAACATGCCATATGACTGCTGAAAGAAGTCACATAAATGTTTTCTGAATGTTTCATGGTATCAGTGGAAATCTGGAATTAGAATGGGATAAAGAGAAGAAACACAAGGAGTAGAGAATAGAGATAGGAAGCTACTGGTATATACTTGCAGAAAATTTTTAAAAAATTTAAAAGACATTTGTATATAACAGCATCAAAAAGAACAAAGTACTCAGGAACAAATTTTACAAGAGAAGTGCAAAACTAGTATTTTGAAAACCACAAGACACTGTCGAAAAAAATTAAAAACCTAAGTGGAAAGACACAGATAGGAAGACTTAATATTCTTAAGATGATAATATTGCTCAAGTTCATCTATAAGTAAAATTCAATCCCTAACAAATTCTTGGCTGGCTTTTTTGCAGAAATTGACAAACTGATCATAAAATTCTATGGAAATGGGAAGGACCCAGAATAGCCAGAGCAATCTTTAAAAAGAGGAACAAGGTAGGGGGAGTCACATTTCCTGAATTCAAAACTTACTACAAGGCTATAATAATCAAGACAGTGTGGTACTGGCCTAAAGAAAGACATATAGATCAATGGAACAGACTTGAGAATCCAGAAATAAACCCTTACATATACAGTCAGCTGATTTTTTAACAATAGAAAAAAAATACACCTTTTAACAAATAGTGCTGGGACAACTTGACATTCATACGCAAAAAACTGCAGTTGGATCCCTTTTTTTTTTTTTTTTAAGATTTTATTTATTCATTTGCCAGAGAGAGAGAGAGCACAAGCAAGGGGAGCAGCAGGCAGAGTGACATGGACTCAATCCCAGGACCCTGGCATCATGACCTGAGCCGAAGGCAGACACTTAACCAACTAAGCCATCCAGGCGTCCCGTTGGATCCCTTTCTTATATCACAAAAATTTACTCCAAATATACTGTAGACATACATGGACAAGACAAAACTATAAAACTCTTTGAAGAAAACGCAGGAGTAAGTCTTCATGATCTTGGGTTAGGCAAACACTTCTTAGACACAACACCACAAGCAATAAAAGGAGAAAAAGAGATAAACTGGACTTCATCAAAATTAAAAACCTTTGTGCTTCAAAGGACACCATTAAAAAAAATGAAAAAGACAACCCATAGGAGAACATATTTGCAAATAGTCTCTTTGATAAGAGACTTCTATCTAGAACATATAAAGAACAATTACAATTCATTGTAAAAGCAAATAATGTAATTAAAAAAATGGGAAAGGATCTGAATAGACATTTTTGCAAAAAAGATACAAAACGTCCAATAAAGACATGAAAAGATGCTCAATGTCAGTAGCCAAGGAAATGCAAATCAAACCCACAATGAAATACCACCTTATACCCACTAGGAGGCTATAATCAAAAAGGCAAAAAATAATGTGTTGGCAATGATGTGGAGAAATCAGAACCACTGTGCATTGCTGGTAGGAATATAAAAGATACAGCCACTCTGGAAAAGTTTGGCAGCTCCTTAGGAGGTTAAACACAGAGTTAATATACAATTTATTGATTCCACTCCTAAGTAGCTACCTAAGATAAATGAAAATATATATATGTCCACATAAAAACATGTCCATAAATGTTCACAGTAGCATTAATAAAAGTCAAAAGTGGAATAATCAACAGTCTATAAATGGATGAATGAGAAAGTAAAGTGTAGTGTATCCATACAATGAATATCATTTGGCATGAAAGAAAAAAGAAACAAAGTACTATCGTGTGCTTCAAAATGGATCACCCTTGAAAACATTATACTAAGTTAAAGAAGCCAGTCACAAAGAACCACACACTGAATAACCCCATTTATATATAAATGTCTGAAACAGGCAATCTTCAGTGACACAAAGTAGCTGCCTCAGGCTGGAGAGGGGAGATTGGGAGGAACTGAAGTGAATTGCCAGTAAGTATGGCCTTTTCAGTAGTGATGAAAATTCTAAAGCTGATCATGGTAATAGTTACACAATCATGTGGCTATGCTGAACACAACTGAAATTTTCATTTAAATGGGTAAACTATATAGAATATGAATAAATCTATTTTAAAAAGAAAATTGAAAAATTCTTTTGATAGTTTAGAGAGGAATATAATGGTCACTATTTTTGTTAGGATATTTTTGAGAATTTCAAAATCACTCACTTAATATACACAGATACTGGATACTCAATTTTCATCTGAGAGAACTTATCACAGAGATATGGAAGCAACTTCCATATCCCCTACCTGACACAAAATAAACATGCCATATGACTGCTGAAAGAAGTAATAGTTATCCCCTACCTGACACAAAATAAACATGCCATATGACTGCTGAAAGAGTCAGTCTACTTATCACAGAGCAGGCAAACACAATCATAAAGTCATAGTCTTATGGCTTAAGGAATAGGAAGATGAAATTTTAAGCTAACAGAGTAGCAAGAAAGAGAGAACAGGGGTGCCTGGACGGCACAGTGGGTTAAGCGTCCACCTCTTGGTTTTGGCTCAGGTCATGATCTCAGGGTCATGAGATCGAGCCCCACATCAGTCAGGCTCCGACCTGGGAGCAGAGCCTCCTTGAGATTCTCTCTCCTTCTTCCTCTGCCCTTCCAGCTTGTGCACATGCTCTCTCTCCTTCTCTCTAAAATAAATACGTCTTAGAAAGAAAGAAAGAAAGAAAGAAAGAAAGAAAGAAAGAAAGAAAGAAAGAAAGAGAAAGAAAGAGAAAGAAAGAAAGAAAAAGAAAGAAAGAAAGAAAGAAAGAAAGAAAGAAAGAAAAGGAGGGATGGAGGGAGGAAAGAAAAGAGAAAAAAGAAAAAAGAAAAGAGAAGAAAAAAGAAAAGAACAAAGTTCTGGAGTAGAGGGAGCCACAGATGCAGACAAAATATCACTGAAACCCCGGGCTGACCCCTGAACTGCACATTCATAGGATGCACAGGAAAGACTGCAAGTAGCACAATAGAGAGCAACAGCTTAAAGAATGAAAGAAGTAAGCAAGGATTTCAGTTGCTGCCCACCACAGGGGAGACAAGAGGTTGAAATTTGAATCCAATCAAATTAACAATGCCTGTTAAAAAACAAAGCCAACACTCTTCTGAAGAACAGAAGATTCCAAAGTCTCTAAATGTAATATCCACATACCTAGGACACAATAAAAATGAATGGACCCATTAAAAAATGTGAAAAATTGGGGCGCCTACGTGGCGCAGTCGTTAAGCAACTGCCTTCGGCTCAAGTCATGATCCCAGGGTCCTGGAATGGAGCCCTGCATCAGGCTCTCTGCTCAGCAGGAAGCCTCCATTCCCCCTGCTTATGTTCCCTCTCTCTCTGTGTCTCTCTGTCAAATTAAAAAGAAAAAAAAGTGAAAAATATGTAGCCCCTAGTCAAGTAACAAAGTAGACAATAGAAACGAGATGAGCCAAATCCAAACCAGTAAACAAGTATCTGAAAGAGTATAAAATAAGCTATTAAAGAAATATATAATGATAATGAATGGATATATGTCTAATCAAAATAGCAGAACTGAAATCATAAAAACAGAACTATAAAATGGAAATCTTAGAATGGAAAGGTACAGTACCTGAAATGAAAAATACACTGATTGAGTTAAACAGAAATTAGTTGAAGAAACAGTGAACCTCAACATAGATCAAGAAACTATGTAATATAAAGAACAGGAAAAAGAAAAAGAACAGAGGTTCACTGACCTATGGAAAATATCAAACACTGGTATGAGTGGAATCTCAGAAAGAGAGAGTAGAGAGAATGGAGCAGAAAATAATACTTGAAGAAAAAAAGGTTGAAATTTCCCCAAACTTCCTGAAAATTATTATTTTCTAAATACCCAAGAAGTCCAGCAATCACCAGGCAAGATAAATACAAAGAAAATCACACCTAGACACGCTGAAGTCAAACTGCTAAAAATCAAAGATAAAGAAAGAAATCTTAAAGCAGAGGAAAAACAGCGACACATTATATAAATAAGAATGACAGTATGATGATAACTTCTAATCAGAAAAATTAAAGGCCAAAAGACAAATGGGACATCTTAAAGTGCTGAAAGGAATTTTTAAAAAAGTCAGAAATGAAGGTTTTAAAAAGGAATTTTATGCTGTTGGAAAAACTGAATAGCCACATTCAAAAGAGCGAGACTGGATCCCTATCTTATACTATACATAAAAATCAACTTAAAGCGGATTAAAGATGTGAACATAAGACCTGAAACTGTAAAACTCATACAAGAAAACACAGGACGTAAGATTCTTTATTTCTTTTTTCTTTTTTTTTTAAGATTTTATTTATTTACTTGAGAGAAAGGGAGAGCAAGGAGGAAGAGGGAGAGGGAGAAGCAGACTCCCCTCCTGAGCAGGAAGCCCAATGCAGGGCTCAATCCCAGCCATCACTGGAGCCAAAGGCAAACGTTTAACCTACACTGAGCCACCCACACTCCCCAGGACGTAAGATTCTTGACACTGGTCTTGGCAATGATTTTTTTTGGATTTCACACCAAAAAATAAAACCAACAAGAGCAAAAATAAACAAGTAGAACTACATCAAACTAAAAAGCTTGTGACTCCAAAGAAAACCAACAAAATCAAGGGCAATTATGGATGGGAGAAAGTATTTGTAACCCACATATCCAACAAGGGGTTAACATCCAAAATATAGCAGGAACTCGCACACCTCAAAAGCAAAAAAAAAAAAAAAAAAAAAAAGAATAAGACAAATAATCCAAATAAAAAAATAAGCTAAGGATCCTAACAGACACTTTTCCAAAGAAGACATAGAAATGACCAACAAGAACACAAAAAGGTGCTCAAAGTGACTGACTAATCATCAGGGAAAGGCAAATCAAAACCAGGATGACATGATTACCCCACGCCTGTTAAGATGTCTATTATCAAAAAGACAAGAGATAACAAATGCTGGTTGTAGAGAAAAGGGGTATTTATACATTGCCGGTGGGAATGTAAACTGGTATAGCCACTATGAAAAACAGCATGGAAGTTCCTCAAGAAATTAAGAATAGTTTTTCATAATGGGTTTGCCACCAGAACAGAGGACTGTCATGTAACCACTGCTAAATCCAAGCCAAAACGGGTAAGGAAAAGACTCAGTCCATCACCGTCATCATTAGACACATAGATTTGGGCAAGTCTACCACCACTAGCCATCTGATCTACAAATGTGGTGGGATCCACATACACACCTTAATATTTGAGAAGAAGCCCGCTGAGATAAGAAAGAGCTTCTTCAAATATACCTGGATCTTGGATGAACTGAAAGTTGAATGTGAGCACGGTATCACCACTGATATCTCTCTGTGGAAATTTGAGACCAGCAAGTGCTATGTGACCATCACTGATGCCTTAACACACAGAGATTTTATAAAAAACAAAACAAAACAAAACAAAAACATGATTACAGGCATATGTCAGGGTAACCATGCTGCCCTGGTTGTTGTTGCTGGTGTAAACGAACTTGAAGCAGATAGCTTCAAGAATGGGAATGATAAGGGATAGAAGCAGAAAAATGTTCACCTTTAGTCTGGAATGCTGACCTACAGCCTGCATAGTTCTGATAAGGATCAAATACATGCTAGTTGCTACGTTCTTAAAGGGTCTCATGACTGCCTGTAAATCTCAACAATAGTCAAGCACCAAAGAAATATTGCAAAAGTAGTTTTATGAGTAGAAATTCAAAGAAAACATGATCTAATATTCCTTATGTGTCCCCTCCCCCTTGAGCACTACGCATATAACCATCAGCTTCATACAGCAAAAGTACAGCTCTTTCTGCCCATGAGTCCTGTCCCAGTGCTACCTGAATACACTTATAAGTTGCACCATGAAACATTTCAAGAATTCTTGACTATCACACTCAACGATCCCACAAGAGGAAGATCCATGAGCGTGCCCTTCTGGCTTACACACTGGGTGTGAAACAACTAATTATTGGTATTAAGAAAATGGATTCCATTGAGCCACCCTACAGACAGAAGAGATATGAGAAAATTAATTAAGTCAGCACATACATTAAGAAAACTGGCTACAACCCTGACACACAGTAGCATTTGTGCCAATTTCTGGTTGGAATGGTGACAACATGCTTTGGTTCAAGGGATGGAAAACAATCCTTAAAGATGGCAATGCCAGTGGAACCACACTGCTTGAAGCTCTGAATTGTATCTTGCAATCAACTCATCCATCTGACAACCCCCTGCATCTGTCCCTCCCCATCAGGACATCTACGAAATTGGTGGTATTGGTTCTATCCCTATAGGCTGAGTGAAAACTGTCAAACCCAGCATGATGGTCACCTTTGTTCCAGTCAACATTACAACTTAAGCTTGAGTGAAACTCTTCCCAGGGCCAATGTGGGCTTCAATCAAGAATATGTCTGTCAAAGATGTTAAGGTAACACAGCTGGTGACACCAAAAACGACCCAACAACAGAAGAAACTGGCTTCATGGCTCACATGATTATCCTGAGCCATCCAGGCCAAATCAGTGCTGGCTATGTGCCTGTGCTGGACTGTCATAGCTTCACACTGCTCACAAGTTTGCTGAGCTAAAAGACTGATCATCATTTTGAGAAGAAGCTGGAAGAAATTCTTGAAACGGGGATGCTACCATTGTTGATACGGTTCCTAGCAAGTCCATATGTATTGAGAGCTTCTCTGACTACCCTCTTTGGGGTCATTTCGCTGCTCATAACATGAGACACACAACTTGCTGTAGGTATCATCAAAGCAGTGGACAAGAAGGGTGCTGGAGCAGCCAAGGTCACCAAGTCTGCTCAGAAAGCTCAGAAATCTAAAAGGATATTATCCCTCATACCTGCCACCCGAGTCTTAATCAGTGGTAGAAGAACAGTCTCAGGACTACTGTCTCAATTAGCTACTTAAGTTTAAAAGACTAGTTAACAATAATAATGCAGAAAAAACCCTTAAGAAGGAAAGAAGAATAATTTGTGAACTTTTTGGGGTGTGTGGATGTGTGTGTGGCAGTTTTAAATTATTAATTTTAAATTCAGTACTTTTTAATGGAAACAGCTTTACCAAAAATCTGTGACAGAATTTTAAGACCTATGAAAAGAATGTTTAATGGGGGCACATGGGTGGTTCGGTCAGTTAAGTGTCTGCCTTGGGCTCAGGTCATGATCCCACACTGGGCTCCCTGCTTAGTAAGGAGTTTGCTTCTTCTTCTCCCTTCACACCTCCCTCTGTTCCTCCCCCCCATGTGCATGTGCTCTCTCTTTCAAATAAATAAAGTCTTTAAAAATAAAAAAAAATTAAAAATAAAACTATGTTTAATGAAGAAAAAAGTTTTTAAAGAAACTTTCATATAATGCAGCAATCCACTTCTGGACATATATTCCAAAAAAATGAAATCATTATCTCAAAGAGATATGTATACTCTCATGTTCACTGCAGCATTCATTATTCACAACAGCCAAGATACGGAAACAACCTATGTGTCCATCAGTGGATGAATGGATAAAGAAAATGTAACACACATACAATGATTATTTAGAAAAGAAGGTAATCTTGCCATTTGTGACAACAATGGATAAAACTGGAGAACATATGCTAAGTGAAATAAGACAGAGAGAGAAAGACAAATGGTTATCACTCACATGTGGAGCCTAAAAAAAATTTTTTTTAAAAAAAGGCAAACTCATAGAAACAGAGTAAAATGATAGTTGTTAGGGGTTGTGGGGTAGGGGAATTGGGGAAAAGACAGAAAAGGATACAAACTTTCAGTTAGAAGTAAGGTCTAAGGATCTAATGGAGACTATAGTTGATAACACTATATTGCATAACGGAAATTTGCTGGGAGAATAGGACTTAAGTATTTTCACCCCATAAATAAACAAAAAAGGGTAATTAGGTGAGGTGACAGATGTATAGATCAACCTAATTGTGGAATGTATATAATATCACAATGTATATAATATCAAATCATCATGTTAAACACTTTAAGTATAATTTTGTCAGTTATATACCTCAATAAAGCTGGCAAAAAAAGGAATAAGACTGGTTATTTTCAAATAAAGGAACCTCACTGGGAACAAATCTGTATGACAAGAAATGCTGAAGGGATTTCTTTACTCTGAAGGAGGAATGACACCACACAGTAACTTGGAAGATTTTATAATGAGAAAGGATGAATTCATCAGGACATAACCATGTAAATTGTGTATACACCTAGTAATACAGCTTCAAAACACATGAAGCAAATGCTGAGTGAAAGGGTGAAAGAGCTAAATCCACAATCATAGTTGGAGATTTTAATATACTCTTTACATAGGGGCATCTGGATAGCTCATTCGGTTAAGTGTTTTCAGCTCAGGGTCATGATATCAAGCCCCATGTCAGGCTCTGCAGTGGATATGGAACCTCTCTCTTTCCGCCTCCAAAGCCCCACCCCATCCCTTCCTCACTCATGTGCCCATATGCTCTAAATAAATAAATACATAAATAGGGATAACAGTTAAACAAAAAAACAAAAATTTGTAAGGCTACAGAATATATGAACAACACTACTGATCATCTCGACCCGACATATACCAAAGCTCCTTTTCAAGTGTCTAAAGAATGTTCACCAAGATAGACTATATGCTGGGCCATAAAGTAAGTCACAATGAGTTCCAAAGACTGAAATTCTAAAGGCTACAAAGGAATTAAATTAGAAAGATATAGCAGTACAATATTGAGAAAAGTATCCAAGTATCTGGAAATTAAATAACAAATAACCCAGTCAAAAAAATAATGAACAGGGAAAAAAATTTTGAACTGAATGTTAATGAAAATATAATCAAAATTTGTGAGATGTAGCCAAAGCAGGGCCTTAAAAGCTTATAATAAGAGAAGAAAGGTTAAAAATAAGGATGTATGTTTCTATCTTAAGAAATTAGAAAAGGCAAAGCACAAAAGCACAAAGTGGCAGGGAGGAAGAACAAAGGAAGTAGAATAAGGAAAATAACAAATACTGGTAATCAAAAAAACAAAACAAAACAAAACAAAAAAAAAAACAACCCACACAGAAAATAAAAAGAAATCAAGAAAAAATTGTAGAGCCGGAAGTCTTTCTGCAAAAATTAACCAATAAACCCTAGCAAAATTCTCTTTAAAAAGAGAAGCACAAATTGCCAATCTCAGGAATGAAAGAGCAGATAACTACAGATACTAAAGATATTTTTTAAAGAGTAATGAAGGAATATTATGAAAAACTTTATGCCAATGAATTTTATAACTTGGATGAAGTAGAAAATTTCCTTAAAAGGACAAGTTACCAAACTAACACAAGATAAATAAGAAATCTCAATACCTTCATGTTTATTAAATAAATTAAATTCATCATCAAAAACTTTCCTACAAAGAAAACTCCAGACCTAGTAGTTTCACTGATAAAATCTATCAAACATTTAAGGAAGAAATAATACCAAGCCTACATATATTATTTCTGAAAACAGAAGCAGTAGAAAGACATCATGACCATGTGGGGTTTACCCCAGCCATGCAAAGTTAGTTTAACTTTCAAAACCTAATCACTATAAATCATATTAAAGTAAAAAGAAAAAACATGTACTTATCTAAATAGATATAGAAATCTTTGACAAAATGCAACACCTATTCATGATTTTAAAAACCTGAACAAATAGAAAGGCTCTCTGAATTAAGAAAGGAAAATGGGGGAACACCTGAGTGGCTCAATGGGGTAAGTGTCTGCCTTCAGGCTTAGGTCATGATCCCAAGGTCCTGGGATTGAGCCCCACATAGGGCTCCCTGTTCACGGGGAGCCTGCTTCTCCCTCTCCTTGCTTTTCCCTCTCCCCAGCCCCCAGCTCATGCTCTCTCTCACACTCTCTCTCTCTCAAATAAATAAAATCTTAAAAGAAGAAGAAGGAGGAGGAGGAGGAGGAAGAGGAGGAAGAGGAAGGGAAATGGGGTAGGAGGGACCATCTAACATTGCACAAATGATGAAATATATAATGCTTTTTTTTCCCCTAAGACCAGTAATAAGGCAAGAATGTCTCTCTCATCTTGTCTATTTAACACTGTTCTAGAGGTCCTAGCCAGTGCAATAACACAATAAGGCTAAAGAAATAAATGGTACAAAGATCGCAAAGGAAGAAGTATTTTCCACTTACAGATAACTGCTTACAAAGAAAATCTTAAGGAATCTGCTAAGCAAATAACAGTACTAATAAGATATTAGTATTCATGTAGTTCTTTTAAAATTCTAGTAGGAAATAATTAGAAACAAAATTTTTAAAATTCTATTTAAGAATATCACTATAAACACTAAAAAATTAAAAACATTTAATAAAAAGAATGTACAAGACTTCTTGAAAACCTTAAAATACACCAGAGAGGGAAAAAAAGGAAGACCTAAATAAGTGAAGATATATACAATTTCTATAGGCCGGAAGATTCAGTGTTAGTGAAAAGTCAATTCTCTCCAAACTAACGTAAAAGTTGCAAGCTTATGTAAAGAAACTGGCAAGTTGATGACAAAATTCCTAATAGATATTCAAAGAACTTACAATGGCCAAAACAATTTTAAGGTGAAAAAAGTTACAACTCTCAGAGAATAAGATTTAAAGACTTAATTGTAAATCCACAGTAATCAAGACAGTGAGTTGTTGGCATAAGGATAACCTAATAAACAAAACAGACAGAATTCAGAAATGAAGCCACATTTATATAATCAGTTGTTTTTTGACAATGCAACAAAATTCAAGGGAAATAAAAAATACTTTAATCAAATGGTGTTAAAATAACTAGGTATCCACATACAGTTTGGTAAAAAAGAACCTAAAAACACTTTACACCACTTACAAAAATTAATTCAAGATGGATCATAGATCTAAACATAAAAGTTAAAATTATAAACAATAAAGAATATCTCCATACCTAGAGATTTTTTTCAACATGGCAAACAATAACCACACAATGAAAAACCTGATATATTTAGACTTCATCAAAATTACAACTTTCTCATCAAGTTGGCAAGGACGGCAAAGAAAGGGGAACCCTCTTACACTGTTGGTGGGAGTGCAAACGGGTACAGCCACTCTGGAAAACAGTATGGAGGTTCCTCAGGATGTTAAAAATAGAGCTACCCTACCTGGGCTCAGAAGCTAAGCCTGATGATAAAGTGATAAGGAACACAAGACTGGTTCAGGTCAGAGAAAGGGAGAAAGTGAAACCCTGTTGCACTGTTGGTGGGAATACAAACTGGTGCAGACACTCTGGAAAACAGTACGGAGGTTCCTCAAAAAGTTAGAAATAGAAATATCCTACAATCCAGCAATTACACTACTAGGTATTTATCTAAAGGATACAAACATAGTGATCTGAAGAGGAACCTGCACCCCAATGTTTACAGCAGCAATGTCCATAATAGCCAAACTATGGAAAAAGCCCAGATGTCCACTGAGAGATGAATGGATAATGGGGATCCAGTCCCGCATCGGGCTCCCTGTTCAGCGGGGAGTCTGCTTCTCCCTCTGCCTCTCCTCCTCCTCCTTCGTGTGCTCTCTCGCTCAAGCTCTCTCTCTCTCTCTCATATGAGCACTCTCTCAAATAAATAAATAAAATCTTTAAAAAAACACACACACAACAGTAAGATTTGGCTTTAAAAAAAAAAGACAGACATCATGTCCATCTTGACAAGAATCTAACACCACTTTTGTGATGTTCCTGCCAAAAATGCGTAATTCAAAACTCATCAACAGGCTACCTAAATTCACAGATATTCCAAAAACTAATTGGTCTATATTCTTTGAAAATGTCAAGGTCAAGAAAAACAAAGAAAGGCTGAAGAACTGCTCTATATTCAAGGACACTAAAGAGGCATTAAAACTAAATGTACTGTATGATCCTGGATAGATTCTAGAAGTAGAAAAAAATACTTTCTGTAAAGTACATAATTGGACAAATTATCACCATGTGAATTTGAACTGTGGATTAGATGGTATGGTATTAATATCAAATTCTGACTTTGATAAGCGTACTGTGGCAATAAAAGAGAATGTCCTTGTTCTTAATAACTACATACTAAAGAATTTAAGAGAAAAATGATGTTTGTACTACATTTTCAAATGATTCAAACAAATATTTACAGATAGATTGACAGAATAAAAATAAATGGGGCAAAAAAAAACATACGAGAATGTAGGTGGGTTGTGGGGGCGGGGGATAGATTAAATAGGTAATGGAGATTAAGGAGGGCACTTGTAATGAGCACCAGGTGTTTATGGAAATGCTGAATTGCTAAACTCTGCACCTGAAATTAATATTACACTATACTGTTAACTAATTAGAATTTAAATAAAAACTTGAGGGGAAAAAAAGCATAAAAAAGAAAAGTAAGAAATTGGTGAGTCTAGTTAAAGAGTTTACAGTTGTCATTTACCACAATTTTTTAAAAAACCTTTACAGGAGTGAGTTACTTTTACTATTTTTGTAAGTTTTCTATGAGTTTGAAATTGTATCAAGATAACAAGCTATCCAAAATAATGCTTTGGTAATGTTTTAAAATAAAGCAAAACTAAATCAAATTTTATTCGCTTGCTAATCAATATATAAAGCTCACTGTTAGTCAGAAGATATTTATTTTCACATTCACATTAGCAAAATGCACAAATAAGCAATGAATAAACAGTTATTAAAAGACAGACATGCTAAAACTAGTGTTTGGTTAAAAAAAAAAAAAAAGAATGGTAAACCAAGTCCCGTATATTTAGCTACATTTAATAAATACACTAACATCATAGAAATTTCAGAAATAAGTGTTCTTTTAATGGGTCATACTACTACTATCTCTTTAAACATGTTTCTAAATACATATAAAAGAGTAAAAGCTTGTTTTGAGAATGTGCTCTAAAACTATTATAAACTGGGGCGCTTGAGTGGTTCAGTGGGTTAAAGCCTCTGCCTTCAGCTCAGGTCATGATCTCAGGGTCCTGGGATCGAGCCTCGCATTGGGTTCTCTGCTCGGCAGGGAGCCTGCTTCCCCTCTCTCTCTGCCTGCCTCTCAGCCTACTTGTGATCTCTCTCCTCTCTATCAAGTAAATAAATAAAGTCTTAAAAATAAATAAACAAATAAATAAATAAAAAATAAAACTATTATAAACTGATAAGCCCGAAATTTGGTAACACATAAATGAAAACTTTCAAGAGAGCAAAGACATATTTCAACACAAAGTTCCAACAACTGCTTTAATAAACAGAAACTATATTGCCCAAAAATACCATAACACTGCAGGGAAAACAAACACTGAGGAAAGAATGGGTAATTAAGCTGCCTCATTGATTAAAGTCTACAGTTCTTGACAAAGGAAAATGCTTCATTCAATTGGCATGGAAAATCAGACCACCACTGAGTGTTGATTTAATAATACATATTAATCCCTGTCTATAGTATTAGACTATAAAACAGATAAGCCTGTGGCTTCAACTTATTTCAGAATCTGGTCTAGTTCACATAAAGAATAAAGTTTTAAGCCGAAATATTCTACAGTCCTTATCTCCAGAAAAAGAGTAGGGTGAAAACATAAGAAATTACCACTGACATTAATATTACTGAAAAGGTGATTAATAAGATACTAAACTGTCAGCTACTCTTCCCATAGTGGTGCTGAGTATCAGTAGGACATGCCAGTATTCCACAGAATCAAAGCCAAGAGTCTTCGTCCAACTAATGTCTAGACTCCTCATCTGAAGAAACTGTAACCAAGAGATGTTAAATGATTTTTTCAAGGTCACCCACCTAATTATTTATAAAGCAGACCAGATCCTTGGTTTCCTGACTCCTCTGAATAGGAGTCTAATTGTCACTCTTTCCTTTACACCACCTACATATTATGAGGTCATTTTTGTATCTGATAGCCCAATTCTGAGAACCTTAGTTGTTTCGTATATGACTGAGGAATGCTCATCCTGGTGTGAAACAGAATTGAAATTAGACTACTACTACTTTCTACTACTTCTAAAACAAACAAACAAACAAACAAAACTAGGACAGGGCATTTCCAATCTATTCCCAGTATTTCAAATCCATTTTGAGGGCATGATCATAATCTTAACTACGTCACCGTCAAAGTTTGTCCAAATAAAACAAAAGTAATGTCTGCTAACAACAGGTAATATCTGGGCCACAACTGAGAGTCAGTCATGAATCAAAAAGTATGATCTATTTTCTTATTTATGATTAAGTAATACAGCTGTGTTCCAGACATAGAAATCAGAGGCAGCTGAAAATCCAGCATTCATTATATTGGTTCATATATAAAAATTAATGGTATGTACCCAAACATAGGCAAAACATTATCTCAGGAAGACCATCAAGCCATTTAATTCAGAAATATATGAATATCTATTTTTTACACTACAGTGTCCAAAACACATACAATAGTGCCTACCACCATAGTATGTACTCAGTAATTATTTGTGGAATGAATTATGGAAAGAGATGTTTCTTTTCAGCCCACCTCCAATTAGAAATACTCTATGTTATGTTTAGCATCACAAATAAATAATCTCTTATCACTCTCAGGAAAGAGTCTAAGCCTTAAGAAAACAATTTGTTTCTGAACATTCTCAGTTTAACAACCCATGTTGTTATTTTTATTATTATTATTTTAAAGGAAAATTCTCATCTATAGTTGTCAATAAAGTGCCTATAAATTTGCCTCACAAAGATATTCCAAATGCAATAAGCCAACAGTCTTTGAAAATTTGTCCTAAGGTCTTTCTCATGTAAATATACTAAGCAAAGGCTAACAAAAGTTTGACTTTGCCTGTCATAAACCTTATTTAATTAAAACAATATAGTCTTTATATTATATAGGCATTTAAGATCATGAAAGAGGTAAGGAATAAAGTGAATAAACCTACCCTAAAAGTATACACACCACAAACTAATTTCATCTTTTGAAAACAGAATGATAGAAACAAGAAGAAAAGTAGCTATTATTACCCATATAAGGAAAATAATTACAGATACAAAATAAGCCACTTTTATTAGGCAATATCCCTGCACAAGTACACTAATAATAAACACAGGATTAAATGACACAAATGGGCAAATGATAAAGGTTGACAGCACCGGAGTACCTATTTGGAATTTCACATATATTCACAGGTATATGGAGATGGGCTGCAAATTATGATATACTGACTCTTAGCCTAAGAACTGTATATACCATATCCTGTCAGTTACCAAACAGGGTCACAAGTTTGCTTAAAAAGGAATCTTAATTCTGATATGTCTCCAGACTCAGATTAATTTATGAAGCATTTTTCAACTACCTAGACCTGAATGGGGATAAACAAAACTTAGGAGGACCTTTACAAAAATTAACCACTCATAAATACTTGCCTGATCTCTTGTGATACTGGTATAGTATACTTATACATAAGTAAGTATGTATCACTCATAGTATACATATGAGTGATCTTTTTAGTAGTGAAATAAAAAAATAGTATAAGTGTGTCATATAAATAGACCAGTATAGTTTTTAGCAAATGATATTTAGGGAGACGATAAAAACTACTCATTTATGGATATAAAGAAGCACTTTAAATACATTTCATCAGTGTTTTATTTTCTGAAGATACAGCGAAACATAAAGGCACGTTTTTTTGCTTCTTAGTAGTGTTTCTCTAAAAAAAAGAAACAGAAGCTGAAATAATTTCTAAACTTGATGCTTTGATTTTTAAATGTGAAGTTTTGGTCTTCCCAGGAATTATCATTTTGTGGCAAATAAATTCCTTCCTACCTATCTGCAAGAACAAAGGATATCTTCACACAAGGATTATATGACAATGGCTTATAACATTATTTTGGACTTTTTTCATTTAAATTTTATCTTGTCAGGTAAGTAACAGATTCACATGGTGATCTAGATTATTTTAATAAACAAAAGTATATCCAGGCTGTAAGTCTCTGAATTAAGTCCTGACAGATCAAGCTCAAAAACTTAACATCTATAAATAGTTTGGAGATCTGGGTTCTAAAATGGGTTCTGGCATCAACAATTAAAAACCCTTAGTTACATTTATGCTCTCTGAAACTGTTTTCTCATCTATCAATAAGGTGTTTAGACGAGATCATCCCCAAAGTCCTTTTAACTCTGGAATCTATGAGAATCTTACTTGTAAGATCAGGTTTTTAAGTTCAATTACTAATGTAAGACTAGAAACCGGCAGTCCGTAGCTTTTCACAATTAAACTAAACTTTAAGAACACATTATTATTTTAAGATTTTGTATTCATTATAAACAATTTTAAAAGATTCCTTAAAAAGAATCTGAATTTTTAAGATCTTATATTTAGATGTTACAGTATGAAATGGCCAAATTTGTTTTTTAATAGCAACATATCTGTAGGTTAAGTAGAGGAATAAATAACCCCTCTCATTTTCAAAAGTTACATTTCAAAGACCAGGCTACAAAACTTTTATAGATACTTTGTTAATGAATTATTAAAAGTTAACCACTATAATAACTCACCATAGCTTATAATGCATATTTACTTTCCAAAACAAAACATAGGTTTTCTTCATTTCCCTGGTTTTATTTAATATAGAGAAGAGAAACAGAAACAAAGAGACAGAGGAAGAGAGACTGAAAGGAAGAAGGAGAAGAGAGGTGATGAAATAGGTAAAAAGGTGGCTTAAAAATTCTCGTTTAATTAAGAAACCAAAGAAAAAAATTGGAAAAGATACTAGAAACAAGCATGGTAAGTCATTTTTGTGTTATGCACAGAAAAAAAAAGTCTGCATATCTTATAAGTTTCTCACTGAGTTAAGTATTTGCTTTGCATTTTCGTCTTTCATTTAAAGTGTACAAAAATGCTGATGAGGGCAGGGGATTTTAAAAACATTAAAAATCACTTTAAAAAAACAATCTTTACAAACAGCTTTAAAAATATTCACAAAGCAATTGTGTGACTCAGAAGTTAGAAAAAAAACTTAAGCTATAATTTTGAAATAGTTATGTGTTAATAATTTTAAAATGTTTGAAATACTTTTGAAAACAACTGTTTAATTTTCCTATATTGAAACCCTAAGAGTACTGAAATGGAATCTATTCAAACTGAAAGAGATCTTAAAGTTCCAGAGTTCAAGTGACTTGCCTAGGTCTCATGTTCCTGTGTTCTTTCCACAACACCACGAATGGAATTTAGAAATCAGCAAAACAAAATAAATTAGCAAATTTAAGCATTTTATCACTAAATCTAGTAGGAAATTATTCATTACTGATTAAAATGTAGTCATGAGAATTTACTGTGTCTGCAAAAAATAAAGGGTGCCAAGTTAATGGCTCCTTTTATTGCATAAGCCACTAAAAAACTAAAATTTAATATGAAAGAATATGAACCTTCCCTCTAATCACTGTACCAGTCCTTTATAACCCCTCCTTCCTCTTCTCAAAATAATGAAACATTAAGCATAATTTTCTAAACAGAATAACATAATAGTATAGGGAAAAATGGAAACTTGGTTTATACAAAAGCTACCCATAAGAAAAATCTTAGTCCACATAAATTGACTATTTCAAAATTGAATCCTTATGAATAAGATGCATTATTAGTGAACCTAATAAATAACCAATTCAAGCTCTGTAGATGATAAATCTAAAACCATGAATATAAACTAATATATATATTTACATACACTTTGACAAAACACATCTTTAACAAAAACTATGCAATATGCACAAATGCTAAATAACTTCTTTCAGATAGCATATTAAGCTCTCTAAAGTAAGAAAAATCCCTCACAAAATTCTATTTGTTTTAAAAGAATGAGGTTCTCATTTCACAGTAGCATTTTATAATAAAAACTGATCCAATGTTTCAGAAATTCAAAGTTTTTATTTTGTTACAATCCTTTTTCCCCAAAAAAGCTAAAGTAGAAAGTCTTTTTCTTATTGGCATCTTAAGAAGTATGAAAAAAAAGAAAAACCTGACAAAGTCAATAAACATACAAATGAACTATCCAGTTCTTTCACCAATGATTTTTTTTAATAAACGCTTTGCAAAGGAACAAGAGCTCAGCAAAATGTACATTCTATATAGGCCAGTGAGGGTGCAGACTTGCAAGTGAATTAGCTCAGGGTCTGTTTCAGTTTTGAAGACCATAAGCTTTAAAAAAAAAAAAATACAGGCTGCTTGAATTTTTATGAGACAGGAATGAAATACTGAAGAGAGACATCTTCATGAACCAAAACAAGATGAGCGAGTATGTGGGGGGTGGGGGGAGGAGCAGAGGGAGAGGGACAAGCAGCATAAGGCTGTTACAGGATTTATTTGCTGTCCCTCGAAAAACTGCAGAAGCTTCCTACTCTCTACTAGCACTTGCCCCACATTCTCCAGGTTTCTGTCTTGAGGCATATCCCGAGTAGACTTTGGAGGATTTCCAAGATTGTTAAAATAACTTTGAATAGACACAACATCAGTTTCTACACTGAAGTTCATTTTGCCATTTAGATTTGTTTCAACCAGCACTTACCGCCCAAGTTTGCTATCCTTTCTACACTGCTCTTCAGAGTTTTCAAGGCCAGAAGATAAACACGAACATCACAGGCTTTCATACCAGGCTCCAGGAAATCTTCCCATGCCATTGGGCTAAGTACCCTCACAGGCCATCAGATGGATCAAGTACCACCACAGGAGTCCAATCTGTGGGCAATGGCAGCTCCAGACACAGTGAGGTGGGGACGCCACTTGTTGGTCAACTGGGGCTTCAAGTTAAAAGGCATTCCCTGTGCTTCTCGCTGTTCTGAACAAATGCTCAGATGTTAGCTCTAAATAAATCTCCTTTGGGGCGCCTGGGTGGCTCAGTCGGTTAAGCGGCTGCCTTCAGCTCAGGTCATGATCTCAGGGTCCTGGGATTGAGCCCCACATCAGGCTCCCTGCTTCTCCCTCTCCCACTCTATCTCTCTTTCTGCTCTCTCTCAAATAAATAAATAAAATGTTAAAATAAAATAAATAAATAAATAAATAAATCTCCAACTCTTCTGAAACATCTTCCACGCGAAAGTGGTGGAAGTCTCCCCACCTCACCTCACACCACACTCTGGCATCACAGATTGACCCTGGAATCATCAGGCCTAAAGCACAGGCTTGTTTTGGAACATGTGGAGCACACAGACTCTCACCAGCTTTGAAAGGGTGCCTCTGATATGAATAAAGAGCTCTAAAAAGTCCTCACCAGTGATGCTGGCACAAAACTTCATGATGCCATGAAGACTGCATCCAGAATTTGGGAGGAGGGGGCCCCAAGTGTGGCAGGTCCCAACATAGCCAACACTCAGGTTCCACTTACTTGCAGGCCCCCCTAAGGGCCACGAAGCATGGCCGACCTGGGGCCCCTAAAACCAAGGCCTCTGTTCCCATCTTCTTCCTCCACCTCCTCCCTAAAAAAGAGTTTCACTGTTTTCACTCTGATTATTAAAAGGATAGGCACTCCACCACAGAAATGTCTATATATTCTTTCTAAACTGTAAGAAGAAAATTGAAATCATCACTCCTAGAACCACTTTCAACCTTGTTGGTGCATACATTAATACTCTTAATCAGTGGGTGCCTAGGTGACTCAGTCGGATAAGCATCCAACTCTTGGTTTCAGCTCAGGTCATGATCTCAGGGTCATGAGATCAAGCCCCAAATCAGGATCCCCGCTCTGCTCAGAGTCTGCTTGTCCCTCTCCTCCCTCAGCTCCTCCCCACACACCAATCCCCGCCACACACACTCTCTCATAAATAAAAAAATTGTAAAAATTAAAAAAAAATACTGTCTTCATCAACCAGGGCATATATATAGATATAGTTATATGTGCTTTATAAAATTACAGCATGCTAGGTATACATTTGCAACCTTTTTACATGTAAAATACATGACAGATATCTTCCCATGTTGGCAAGTATACATCTACATTATTTTCAGGCTGCTTAGTGTTCCACTGTATGGAGGTATAATCAAAGTGACATTTAGATAATTTCTAATTTTTTGCTATTATGAATGTGACAATGAACATTTTTCTATAAAACATTTTTTGCACATTTATCTAATTACTTTCCTGCAGTACATTCAAAGAGGAATTTCCAGTCAAAAGATGTGGATTTAAGATCCTAACATGTATGTATCACCAAACTAGCCTGCAGAAAAGCTTTATCAACACACCCTCCCACCAGGGACACTGTGTAGTAGCAATCTGTTTAATCTGTAGCAATCTGGTAGGCAAAATAAAATAAATGGTCTCAACTTGCATTGTGGGTGAATTCATTTTAATGATCTTTGCAATTTTTCATTAGGTTTATCTTCCTTGATTTTAAGATCTCTAGTAAAAACATTAACTCTGTCCCTTATATACACTGTCAATATCTTCCCCAGTTTATCATTTGTCTTTTCACATTGCTTATGGTGGTCTTTGCCCTTAGGAAATTTTGAGTCTTTTTTAATGTCAAACCAAGGGACCCTTTCCTTGCTACTTCTAGAATCATGCTTTCAAAGTTATGTTTCTGGTACTTTAATGCTGTTTTATCTGCTTACGTACTTAATTCATTAGGAATCTATTTTGGAATACTAAATAGCTAGTTGACCAAATACCATTTCACTGAACAATCCACTGTTTTCTCCACTGATCTGGAATGTCACTTTTATCAATAACAAAAATTCTCATTTTAAGATTGTTTCTGGACCCCTCTATATTTTGTCCCATTGATCTATTTTGCAACTATAACATAATGATTTGATTTCTATATTTTAATATCCAATAGGTCATTTAATTTTAAGAAGTTATTTTAGCCATTCTATCACAGATATTGATATAAATGAACTTTAAAATATTGTGTGGGGCACCTGGGTGGCTCAGTCGGTTAAGACTCTTAACTCTTGATATCCACTCAGGTCATGATCTCAGGGTTATGTCAGGCTCTACACCAGCACAGACTCTACTTGGATTCTCTGTCACCCTTTTCCTCTCCCACCACCCCCAACTCATTCTCTCTAAATAAATAAATAAATAAAATCTTTAAAAAATATTGAGTAAGATTCTAAAAATAATCCTACAAAAATTTTGATGGGATTATCAACACCCTGACATACTATATTCCTGCTTCTTTCTCCATCTCCACTGACTAGACTATAAGTTCCAGGAGAGAAGGGGTTTTTATATTTCCATGTATTGCTATATACTCAGCACTTACAACATTCACATATTTGTTAAATGAACAAATGTATCGATTACATTAACTATCTACAACGCTGAATCTTCTCACTTATTCAAATCACTTATAACTGTCAAAAAACTATTCAGCTCTGTTCAGAGAAGCCCATGTAACTATCTTGAAGCTAGTCAACTTACTGAGCACTGAGGCTCTCTCAACCGAAATCATTTTCCAAGTGATCTTTTATGGTTTCCCTGTAGAAAATCTTATTACCTTAAAATACAACAATAATTTTGTCTTCTACTCTTCAATATTTATGTGTTACTTATTTTAACTGCCTTACTGCAATTGCTATAACTTCCAAAACAATGCTGAATAACTATAGTATTAACAAGTATTTTTGTCTTATTTCTAACAATAAAAGGTAAGCTGTAATCATCAAGATGGCACATAGATCAATGGAACACAACAGAGAACCCAGAAATGTACCCTCAACTCTATGGTCAAGTAGTCTTCGAGAAAGCAGGAAAGAATATCCAAGGGAAAAACAAATTCAACAAATGGTGTTGGGAAAATTGGAGAGCCACATGCAGAAGAATAATACTGGACCATTTCCTTACACCACACACAAAAACAGACTCAAAACGGATAAAAGACCTAAATGTGAGACATTCAACAAAACCGAAAGACAGCCAACAGAATGGGAGAAGATATTTGCAAATGACGTATCAGATAAAGGGCTGGTATCCAAAATCTATAAAGAATTTATCAAACTCAACACCCAAAGAATAAATAATCCAATCAAGAAATGGGCAGAAGGCACGAACAGACATATCTCCAAAGAAGACATACAAATGACCAACAGACACATGAAACAATGCTCCACATCACTCGGCATCAGGGAAATACAAATAAAAACCACAATGAGATACCACCTCACACCAGTCAGAATGGCTAAAATTAACAAGTCAGGAAATGACAGATGTTGGCAAGGATGCAGAGAAAGGGGAACCATCCTACACTGTTGGTGGGAATGCAAACTGGTACAGCCACTCTGGCAAACAGTATGGAGGTTCCTCAAAAAGTTGAAAATAGAGCTACCCTATGACCCAGCAATTGCACTGCTGGGTATTTACTCCAACGATGACAAATGTAGTGATCTGAATGGGCACCTGCACCCCAAAGCTTATAGCAGCAATGTCCACAATAGCCAAACTATGGAAGGAACCTAGATCAACAGATGAATGGAAAAGAAGATGTGATATATATATATATATATATATATATATATATATATATATATATATACGTGTGTGTGTGCGCGCGCGCGCGCGCGTGTATAATGGAATGTTACGCAGCCATCAAAAAATTGAAATTTCGCCATTTGCAAGGATGTTGATGGAACTAGAGAGTACTATACTAAGTGAAATAAGTCGCAGAAAGATAATTAGCATGAGCTCACTGATATGTGAAATTTAAGAAACAAAACAGAGGATCACAGGGTAAGAGAGGAAAAAATAAAACAGGACAAAACCAGAGAGGGAGACAAACCATAAATGACTCTTAAACCTAGGAAACAAACAGAGGGTTGCTGGAGGAGACAGGGGTTGGGATGGGGTAACTGGATGATGGACATTAAGGAGGGCATATAATGTAACGAGCACTGGGCATTATATGAGATTGATGAATCACAGACCTATACCTCTGAAATCAGAAATACATTATATATCTATTGAATTAAAATTTAAAATTTTTTTTTTAATTTTAAAAAGGCAATCCTTTAGAACAGTTTCTCAACCTGTTTTTTTTTTTATTTTATTTTTTCTGTGTTCCAAGGCTCATTGTTTATGCACCACACCCAGTTCTCCAAGCAATACGTGCCCTCCTCAATACCCACCACCAGGCTCACCTACCCCCCAGCCCCTCCCCTCTAAAACCCTCAGTTTGTTTCTCAGAGTCCACAGTCTCTCATGCTTCATCTCCCCCTCTGATTTCCCCCAATTCACCCTTCCTTTCCTTCTCCCAGTGTCCTCCATGTTTTTCCTTATGCTCCACATGTAAGTGACACCATATAATTGACTCTCTCTACTTATTTCATTCAACATAATCTCTTCCAGTCCCGTCCATGTAGATACAAAAGTTGGGTATTCATCCTTTCTGATGGAGGCATATTCCATTGTATATATGACCATATCTTCTTTATCCATTCGAGTATTGAAAGGCATCTTGGCTCTTTCCAGTTTGGGAATTGTGGCAATTGCTCCTATGAACACTGGCATACATGTGGCCCTTCTTTGCACTACATCTGTATCTTTGTGGTAAATACCCAGTAGTGCAACTGCAAGATCAAAGGGTAGCTCTATTTTTAATTTCTTAAGGAAACTCCACACTGTTTTCCAAAGTGGCTGCACCAACTTGCATCCCCACCAACAGTGGAAGAGGGTTCCCCTTTCTCCACATCCTCTCCAACATTTGTTGTTTCCTGTCTTGTTGATTTTGGCCATTCCAACTGGTGTAAGGTGGTATCTCAGTGTGGTTTTGATTTGAATCTCCCTGATGGCTAATGATGATGAGCATTTTTTCATGTGTCTGTTAGCCATTTGTATGTCTTCTTTGGAGAAGTGTCTGTTCATGTCTTCTGCCCATTTTTTGACATGATTATCTGTTTTTTTGAGTGTTGAATTTGAGGAGTTCTTTATAGATCCTAGATATCAGAACTTTGTCTGTAGTGTCACTTGCAAATATCTTCTCCCATTCCGTGGGTTGCCTCTTAGTTTTGTTGACTGTTTCCTTTGCTGTGCAGAAACTTTTTATCTTGATGAAGTCTCAAAAGTTCATTTTCGCTTTTGTCTTTGGAGACGTGTCTTGAAAGAGGTTACTGCCTTTGTTCTCCTCTAGGATTTTGATAGATTCCTACCTCACGTTGAGGTCTTTTATCCATTTTGAGTTTATCTTTGTGTGTGGTGTAAGAGAATGGTCAAGTTTCATTCTTCTACATAGAGCTGTCCAATTTTCCCAGCACCATTTATTGAAGAGACTGTCCTTTTTCCACTGAATATTTTTTCCTGCTTTGTCAAAGATTATTTGACCATAGAGCTGCGGGTCCATACCTGGGCTCTCTACTCTGTTCCACTGGCCTATGTGTCTGTTTTTGTGCCAGTACCATGCTGTCTTGGTGATCACAGCCTTGTAGTAAAGCTTGAAATCAGGCAATGTGATGCCTCCGGCTTTGTTTTTCTTTTTCAACATTTCCTTAGCAATTCGGGGTTTTTTCTGGTTCCATACAAATTTTAGGATTGTTTGTTCCAGCATGTTGAAAAATGCTCATGGAATTTTGATCGGGATGGCTTTGAAAGTATAGATTGCTCTGGGCATACAGACATTTTAACAATGTTTATTCTTCCTATCCATGAGCATGGAATGCTTTTCCACCTTTTTGTGTCTTCTTCAATTTCTTTCATGAGTGTTCTGTAGCTCGAGTACAGATCCTTTACTTCTTTGGTTAGGTTTATTCCCAGGTATCTTATGGTTCTTGATGCTATAGCAAATGGAATCGATTCTCTAATTTCCCTTCCATATTTTCATTGTTAGTGTATAAAAAAGCAACTGATTTCTGTGCATTGATTTTGTATCCTGCCACGTTACTGAATTGCTGTATAAGTTCTAGTATCCACCTGTTTTTCATTGCTGCCTCTGTGAGGAGGCTTTTTAGCCAAACTGCCCTAAAGAAATTTTAATATTATAAGGGCTAATTTTCAGTTATTGTTCCTGTTGAGAATACATGCTCTAGCACTGTACCATTAAGTAGGATGTTTACTATTGATATTACATAGCTAATAATTATGTTACAGAAAATAGCTTTCTATCCTTAGCTTATTGAAAGTTTATTTTTAAAATTAGAAATGGACAGTGAAATCTACCAAATACTTTCTCAACTTTCAAGATAACTTTTTTAATCTATTAATATAGTGATTTAAAATACTAAATTTCCTATTAATGATTTAGTTTATATTCTAGGAATAAATACTTGGTTCCATATTTTTTAAGATATTTATTTATTTACTTGAGAAAGAGGGAGTGTGAGAGAGAGAGCACAAGCAGGGGGAGCTGCAGATGGAGAGGGAGAAGCAGGCTCCCCACTGAGCAGGGAACTCAATGTGAGGCTAGATTCCAAGACCCTGAGATCATGACTTGAGCCAAAGGCAGATGCTTAACTGACTGAGCCACGCAGATAACCCACTTGGTTCCATTTTATTAGTTCTTTAAACATTCCAGGATTTGATTCACTTCTACTTTAAGAGTTTCATACCTTAAATCTTATTTTCAATTAGTCAGAAATTATCTTCTCTTGTATTTCTTTGCTCATTTTTGTAATATCAAGAAGCATTCAGCAGTTCACATATATTATTGAGCATTTACTGTAACCAGAGTGCTGTTCTGGCCTTACAGAAAGAATTTAAAATTTTTCATATTTGCTATCTTGTAGTTGTTTAAATAGTATAGAAATGTTCTATTCCTTTTCTGTTTCCTGTTGCTCGCTTGTAAAACCAGCTATATCTAGTACATCATTATGTATGATTTTTTGAGAACTTCTTTTATGGTAATAGGACCATATTTTATAAATCTTCTTTAGATAATTTTAGTATAAGTTTAGCTGTGGTTTTAATCACCTTTGTCATTGTCTGGAGTATTTGTAAATATCTTTTTTTCATGGTTAGACTTGTGAATGCTTTCTGTTTTAACGATCCTTTATAATAACAGACCTTGATATAAGCTATAAATTCTACCTTCTTTTTTCAGGAGAGGTGTTCATTACCTATAACTTCAACCTGCAGCTTCAACATTTGTCAATTCCTCTTGCTTGCATTTTATTTTGCTTTGTTTTTCCTATCTATCTAGATTGAATACTTAGTTCATTTGTTTCAGTCTTCCTTTAATAATAACCTTTAAAGCCACTACTTTTCTTACCTATAATTCTGGTCATACCATTGATTTTGACATGCAGGGGTTTCACCGTTCATTTATAAGTGATTTGTAGTTGCAGTTCTGATTTCTTCTTTGACCCAAGATTAAGTTTAGAAAGCTTTAAAGAATTCCACAGTTAACAGTTTGTTGTTGAGCTTTATTATTATCATAACTATTATGATTATTAAATTCCAACACTTACTTGCTTTATTCTTACTCCAATTTGTTTACTTGTCTTGGTTAGAGAATGTAGTCCATAAATGTTCTAATTGGGGAATTTACTGAGGTTTCTTTTGTGGAATCCCTTCATTTACTTATTCACTAACATTCCCTGGTGCCTGTTTTAGATCAGGAGTCAGCAAACTATAGCAACCAAGAAATACACCTGTTTTTGTAAATAAAGTTTCACCGGAACACACAAACTCATTTCCATGTTGTCTATGACTGCTTTCTCGCTGCAACAGAATTGAGTAGCTGCAATAGGGACTTTAAGGCCCAAAACACCTATTAAGTATTTACTAATCTCATCCTTTCAGAAAAAGTGTGCCAACCCCTATTAGATGATGGCAGGTCAGCATCCCCTGTCTCAACACCATTCTAATCTGAAACATTTGCAGCTATTCAGCTCTTTGAATTTCCAGATATATGTTAAAGTTCCTTTCCTGTTTCCAGCATTGATATTTTCCTCCACAATGTTTAGAACATATAAGAAACTAAGAGAGAAAATAAAAAATATTGGTATATGTGACAGCATCTTAAACCTGTAAGTCCTACTGACACAAAACTGAATAAATACTCCAAATATTATTATCTTATGCTTACAAAAAGAATTTCAAAAACTGTCTTAGCATCCCTTTTGGAAATTAAGGACACATATTGCATGGAGCACTGGGTGTTATACGCAAACAATGAACCACAGAATACTACATCAAAAACTAATGATGTACTGTAAGGTGACTAACATAACATAATAAAATTTTTTTTAAATAAATAATAATTTAAAATTTTTTTAAATTTAAAAAATAAAGAAATTAAAGTCGATTGAATCAGTTATTGCACAGAACTGAGAAATTAGGTGCTTTGCTTTATTTCTTTAAAGACTTGACAAGTTGGGTTTTTTTTCTTAATAGACTTTTTTTAATAGTTTCTGGTTTACAGAAAAATTAAGTAGAAAGTACAGAGAATTCCCATATAGCTGTCTGTGCATATTAATTGAGGAAAACCTCATTTAGGATGGAGTCAGGAAGCCCTGATGGGACTTTTCATCACAGCTTACTTCACATTCCTGGACAGGAAGAAATTCAATTTACCACTCCAACCAGAAGGAAGATTTTCTCCTTGCCGAGCAATAGCCCAGCCAATAAGAAACTATCACAATTCAGATGATGAGAAACCATCACTGTTAGGTAGGAAGCTAGGCACGAGTGACAAGGAGGATGGACCTTAGACATCCTGATGGAAAGTCCCAACAGAGGAACACTAGGGACAACCCCATGCCACCCATCTAGCAGGTGGTTTGGTTTGTGGTTACAACAGAGTTGGAATGAAGTTTATTGTGCTTATTGTGCTCCTGCAGAAAGCAGCCCCTTGTCCTTCTTTGACCTATGTCTCTAGAATAGAAATAATGCAGTTTCCTACCCTGAGCAGCATTTTGAAAACATTTTGGGAAAGGACTTGTATAGGTGGCTCATCATTGTATAAATCCAGGCCTGTGATTCAAACGTGGCCACCTGAGGACTCATGCAAAAGAAAAACTGATAAAAACCCACAGCCCAGAGTTTCCAGGGCCTTCGTCTCTCGTGACTGACCCACTCCTCCCCTGGAGTGTACTTTAATAAAACTTTGCTCACTTTACTTTCATTTTGCTATCCTGTAATTCTGTACTATGGCAGTGAAAAGAACTGAGGCTTCTTTCCTTTTCCATATAACTCTCAGTAACATCACTACCTTAAACTCCTGCTTTCCTCCAACAGACTTCCCTTCAGAACTCTCTCTCCTCTTCTTTTTCTCTATAAAGTAACGTTCCTCCCATTCTCCACACTTGCCTATGGTTTTCCATAGCCTGTATGTCCTGAATTTCAATTTCTCTACTATCTCCAAATAAATTGTTTTGCTGATAAAATAAGTAGTCATTTTATTTTGAAAGTTACATACCCCTTCACAAGCTCCACATACAATTTCACTTATAACTAATATCTTACATTAGCGTGGTATGTTTGTTACAATTGGTAAGCCAAAATTGATACATTAACTAAATGCCATAGTTTGCTATTAGGGTTCACTTTTTGTGTTGTATATTTGAGTTTTGACAAATGTATAATTACATGTATTCACAATTATAGTATCATAGAGAAGAGTTTCAATGCCTTAAAATTCTTTTTCTCCTATTCCCTTAGCATATATCAATCATACTTCTTAAATGTTTTTCAGTGGTTGCTCTGTAGTTTGCATTACACATGTACAACTAAACCAAGTAGACTGTCAAATAACACTGTACTTCACAGCTAGTGGAAGGACCTAATAATACAGTATTCCCAATTTCTCCTTCCTATGCTTTATAATATATTGTCATTAATTTCTATTCTCAGTAAGCTATAATCATCAAATACTTTCTTGCTGTTATTAAACGAACTATTAGATCAGTTAAGAATAATTGTATTTTATCTTTATTTTTTCTTCTCTAATGCTCCTTTATGCAGATCCTAGTTTCTGACCTTTATCATCTTTCTTTCTGAGGAATTTTTTTAAATGTTTCTTGTGAAGTAGGCTTACTGGAGACAAATTCCTCCAATTTTTAAGTATTTCTCATTCACTTTTGAAGGATAATTTGATAATTTTGCTTGTATACAGAATTCTATGTTGATTTTTTTTCTTTCAGCACTTTAAATATTACACTTTTCTTATTCATTTTTTTCTAGCTTATACGATTTCTGAAAAAATTCCAATCTAATTCTTATCCTTGATATCCCATAAGTAAGGTGCTTTTCCCCTGAACTACTTCAAGATTGTCTGTTTTTAATTTCCTGCAGTTTGAATATAACTAGATATAGATTTTTTTTAGTATAAGTCCTGCATGAGTATTCTCTGAGCTTCCAAGTCTATGGTTTGTTGCCTATTATTAATTTTGGAAAATTCTCAGTCATTGCTCCAAGTCATTCCACAGGCCCTCATGCACAGCATAAATGGAGACTCACCTACCTTGTCCCCCACGGCCTACTACTATCCCCCAGACTGTCTCCCACAGTCCCCCACTCAGGCCCACCAGTTATCCCTCCACCCTATCCTCTACCCTCTCCCCTATATTGTACAGTGAATAATAATTAAAAAAAAAGAAAATTACAAAATGTTAAAAGAAGAAGGGGAAAGGGAGAAGAAGAAAAAGAAAAAAAGAGTAGGGGAAAAAAAGAAAGAAATAACAAAATAAATGGTCAAAGTTCTTCACATCACCAAACATAAGCTAAGTAGGTTAGAAGGGCCCAAACCTAGGCCCAACCAGGCCTCCTCATGAGATCCTAGCAAGAAATGAACCAATCACAGCTAAGTATAATCCACAGTGATTTTCTCGCTGTTTGATCTCAAGAACTCTTTAAAAAAAAAAAAAAAGGTGTGGGGGAGGGGGACAGATACCAAAAGTTATAGCCATAGGATGACAATCACTCTCTCCATTCTATTCCTGTCCTAGTTTTTGTTCACTTCAGTTTTTGAGCTTTCCTCCATAACAGAAGTCAGAATGGTGTCCAAGAGCTCCATGTATCCTAGCTGCCCTCCACATCTCCATCAGGTCAGGAAAAACCCAGAGTTTCTTTGTGATCTTCCAGGCAGGATTTCTTAACTTTGCACTAGTCATAGTTTGGACAGGGTCATTCTTTGTAATGAAGGATGTCCTGTACATAGCAGGATGCTGAAAAGCATATCTGTCCTCTCTGCACTACATAAAAGCAGCAAAACCTCAAATGCAATGATTAAAATATATCTCCAGACAATGCCAAATGTCCCCAGGGAAGGGGAGAGGGTCACCTCCAGTTGAGGACCACTGCTTCAGGGATTAGAACGGAGGCCAGAGATCTGGGTGCTCAGGATAAGACCCCTCTTCCAGAGCCTCTGCATCACCGTGGAAGAGCGAGAATGAGGCCTGGATCTCAGCATATCCCTGACAAGATTCCCACTCCTCCTGCCCCTTAAACTCCCAGGTTCACGACCATCATCTTCCTTAACATTATGTCTTACTTACGCTTACCTGGGCCACAGGAAGAAACCCTGACTACTGATCATCCCACATCCCCAGGCTCTAATCCCTGTTTATTCTGACTCTCCCTTTCTGGATCCCTATCTACTAAAATACTAACAAACCAACTCAAGAGAAGACTTAATTGTGACAGGTTTTCACTTTATATCTGTGGTAGTCCTCTAGGTTCCAGACAAGTGTTGGTGTCAAATAATGACCAAAAAGTATATATACAAAAGCTATCTCCTTGATCCAAAAATAGGAAACAGAACTATCGTTTTTATTGTTGTTGAGGCTGTTGTTTAGTAATCTCTACAACCAACGTGGGGCTCCAATTCACCCCAAGATCAAAAGTCGCATGCTCTTTCAAATGAGCCAGCCAGACACCCCAAACTGTCACTGTTTCTAATCAAATTTTATGTTGCTATGCTAGGTTCAAAGACAGAACTATCAAACTCGAAACTAGAAATTATGCAAAAATGCCAAATTCGTCATAATTCACATGCACTTAGTCAAAATTGAGTCATTATACCTAAATTGATAACTCTAAGATCAAATTAGTTTTTATTGCCACAATAATTACAGAACAGGTGATTCTAACTGAATGACAAAAACTGCTAACATGATTACTTCCTTTCTTCATATAATTTGGTAAAAAATAAATTAAAAAGTAAAATACATGTATATATGGAATTTGTTTAGCCTTAAAAGTGATTTATTTATTCTTTCAGTTAGCTAGCCTATGGGCCATTTTCCTCTTAAGAGTTCACACACCCTGTAGAAAAACTATCTTGTACAAAATGTGGACTGTAAGCACTTCTCAAAGCCTAACAGTGAAAATGAATTTAGACTGTGGTAAACAGAAGAAAGAATATCTCCAAAACACAACAGTAACTTCAAAAATAACTGGGAAGAGAAGGGGGTTAGATAGCAAGTGCTTTCTCTAATACTCTTTTCTAAGTCAAATTTATGCCTCTTCTCATCAGTGATAAGTATCACTGCTCTACTGATCATTGCTCTCCTCCGCTACTAAATCCTGAAGCTGTGATACAAAGTCCTGGTCCGTGTGTTAATCATGTTTTTTTTATTTTCTATATTTTATAATGCTTTGGCATCTTAGGGCCTGGCAGATCAGGAAAGGAACTGCCCCTTTGAGGGTTAACTAATTCCTAGAGATAGCCAACTTGCCAGGAGCATGCCTTTGATACACAAACCAACCAACCCAGACTCCATACCCACCCTTCATCTGGCTCCTGCAGTCCAGAACAACCCCCTGTCCTAAACACCCCAAGGCCAGATACCAGACAACTAAGGACCACTGTAGAGAGCACAGCCTGCCAAAATCAATCCAATCCTAAACTTGCTCAGCTTGCCTACAGCATGCCTTGCCTATACTTTCCAGAGAAAACCGTATAAAGGCTCTGGCACATTCTTATACCTTCTGCCTCCTGACCAACCCTAGTACTTTCCCCAAACCTGGCTTCCCCTACCCTGCCCGGCATGGTATGCCCCCTCCTCTTAGGGACTGTGAATAACAAACTATATTTTTTTCCTTTCTTTTAATGTAGGCTCCATGCCCAGTGTGGAGCCCAATGTGGGGCTCAAACTCGTGACCTCCGAGGATCAAGACCTGAGCTAAGTCAAGAGAAGGATGCTTAACCAACTGAGCTACCCAGGCATCCCTGTCTTTTCAAGAGCTATTTTTCTCCTCATCTTGGCCTCACCATACCTGAATAACAATAAAATCTACATTTAAAATAGTCTTCCCTTTTCAATCTTTTCTGGGCCACTATGAATAAATGCCAATCCTCCCTTTTCACCCAGGAGTCTCAGGCTAGCAGGAAGGAGGAAAGAAAGCAAAGAATATTTAGAAATTCCTTAACTCTAGAAATTCCTTAACTCTTAACTCTAAATGCTAAAGGGAATCTGGCCACAGTAACGCTTTTATGTCATTTATCCAAAACAGATTAGTGACAGGAGAATCCAACATTATTGACCTCTGGCTCTTGCAGAGTACATGAAGAGATGCTTTATTCTTTCTGACAGAGATGGGTGCCATTATCACCCACTGCTTCCAAACCGACTCTTTGTAGAGGACAGGTTCTTCTGGTGACCCTGAGGATAAAAGGTTCTGCAATTTCCCACATAACACTTTATGGGGATCTTGACCACTTAATTAGTCGGTCAAGTTTTCACATGTAATGGATGGTTAGCATTTAAGGTGTGTATTTAGGAACAAATATGGCTCTTGCCTTTATTTAAGGTATTTTACAATATAAGAAACAATACAAATAACATCAGTAAAGGATGTAGCTAGCCATTAATTAACAGATAGCACAACATGTCTTAGATAATAAGCAAATATCAATTAATAATAGTAACAATAGTTATACCTATTGAGCGCTTATTATGTTCTTTACATGTAATAGCTTTTAATTCTCACAACTCCCCTGTGAGAACACCCCATTAATACTTTGTCCAACACCTCACAACTAATAACTATAAGAGAAGGATTCACACCTAGGCAATTGGCTCTAGTGATTATGTCTACAACCACACACATACACACACACACACACACACACACACACACACACACACACACACACATCCTTCATATGTGAAAATGGCACCAGGGCACCTGGGTGCAGTTGTTTAAGTGTCTGACTCTTGCTATCAGCTCAGGTCTTAATCGCAGGGTCATGAGTTCAAGTTCTCAGCATGGAACCTACTTAAAAAAAAGGAAGGTAGATAGGTAGGTAGGAAGGGAGGGAGGGAAAGAAAAAGGCACCAAAAAGAATAGTTTTCACAAATGCTCACAAGCTGACCTCTCAGCCCAGCTCTGCAGCGTGGATATGCACTAAGAGATGCTGACTGGCATTAAGGACACCAACAGTTTTCATCTATACAAAGTAAATTGACTTATAAGGGGTAAAGAACACTGGTGTCATTAGACCCACTTTAACCAGACAAACCAATCTGTACATCTGGGAAAGATACAAAATCAGTAGAAAAGCCATCTAACTAGGAGTCAAAAGACATATATTCAAATCCTAACTATATGATTTATTCAGGTCCCTTTAAACTCTTAGTTTTCTCATCTATAAAATGGGAATAACAGCTAACTTCACAGGTAAACCGAGAGGATTAAACGAAACCAAGTATATAAAAAATCTCTGCAAACATTAAAGCCCAATATAAAAGTAACAAGAGTACTGCTCCTCTGTATAGGTTAAAAAAACAACTTTAAGTGGAATTTGGAGGCTGGGTGAGTCATTAAATGTGTTGCCATGTTGAAGAAGACTGGATGTGAAACATCCTTTACATCCTTAATCTATTTAAAACTGAAGATGTTATTGACAGAGAAAAGAGAAAATTATAGTCATGCCATATAATTTAGGTAAGAAAGACCCAAGAAGCAGGAGGGAGAGGGCTGAATACAATACTGCAACTGTAAGCAAAGATTAAGTCTCAAGAACCAAAGTGTATCAACTCCATAGCAAATGGGTAAACTACTTCTTTAAAGTCACAGCACTGTACCTCACAATCTGATGAAAAAATTCCAGATACTTTTTCTGATATATACTCAGGATAGCCAAATACCAAGCTTAATATTCTAAACAATTATTTTCTTGCCTCTTTATTTTTAACATATTAATTCCAATCCCCAAACACAGTTACAGTCCATAGTTTTTTTTCTTATATTACTTCAAATATCTATAGAGTTAGAGAATTTGGATTATTTAGAGAGTTGGATATAATTTTGATTAAGCCAATAAACCTAGAATAACATAAAAGTAATTGTATATTACAGCTTTGGGCACAGGAAGAGTAAGTTTGTAACTGATGGAAGAATCCCAACAGTGAACACATCACATAGAAATGTACACCTTCTATAGGTTAATAAATGAGACAACCAAATTTAAAAGTCAAATAGTAAATTACAGAAAATATTCAAAATAAAACATGACTAGCTTTATTATAAACACATCTCACAAAATCAATAAGAAAACATTAAGACAAAAAAATAGAGAAAAGGCATAAGCAGAAAATTCACAATGGAGGAAATACAACCAATAAACAAATAGAAAAAAATTCAACCTCACAGAAATGCAAATTACAACAGATTCCATTGTTGGACTATTAATGAAAAATACTTAAGACAGTCATGATTGTCTACAGAATCTGTGTAGTGCTCCTATTGCTGGCAGCAATATAAACCACTCCAACATAAATATAAACATTCCAAAACAAACCATTGGAAAACAATTTGGCAAAATGTGTCAAGGTCTTACAAATGCTTCTCTTGACTTGGAACATATTCCCTATACTGTACCATTCATGCTGTGACTTACTTATTCTACAACTAAAATTCTGTACTTTTCACTCCCCTTCACCTGATTTACCCATCCCTCCATTCCCCCCTCCCCTCTAGCACCCATCAGTTTGTTCTCTGTATTTATGGGTCTGTTTCTGCTTTTTGTTTGTTCATTTGTTTCATTTTTTAGATTCCATACATAAGTGAAACCATATTGTATTTGTCTTTTTCTGACTTATTTCACTTAGCATAATACCACTAGGCCCATCCATGTTGTCACAAATGGCAAGACTCATCCTTTTTATGGCTGAGTAATATTCCACTGAATATATATACTACTTCTTCATGCATTCATCCAATGGTGAGCATTTAGGTTGCTCGCATATTTTGGCTATTGTAAATAATCGTGCAATAAACATCGCAGTGCAAATATCTTCTCAAATTAGTGTTTTCATTTTCTTTGGGTAAATACTCAGCAGTGGAATTCCTGGATAATACAGTATTTCTACTTTTTTTTTTTTTATTTCTATTTTCTTTTTTTATTTTTTGAAGAACCTCCATACCTTTTTCCACAATTGTTATACCAACTTACATTCCTATAAACAGTGCACAAGAGTTTCTTTTTCTTCACATCCTCACCAACATTTGTTTCTTATCTTTTTTACTTAGTCATTCTCACAGGTGAAAGGTGCTATCTCTGTGGTTTTGATTTGCATTTATCTGAAAATTACTGATGTTGAACATCTTTTCATGAGTCTCTCGGCCATATGTAGGTCTTCTTTGGAAAATGTCTGTTCAGGTCCTCTGCCCATTTCTTAATTTCTTAATTGGGTTTTTGGTGTTGAGTTACAGAAGTTCTTTATAATTTTGGATATTAACCCCTTATTATTTGCAAATATCTTCTCCCACGAAGTTGCCTCTTCATTTTGTTTAAGGTTTCTTTTACTGTGCACAAACTTTATATTTGATGTAGTTCCAGCAGTTTATTTTTGCCTTTTTTTCCCTTGCCTGAGGAGACACATCTAGAAAAATGTTCCCAAGGCCAATGTCAAAGAGATTACTGCCTATGTTTTCTTCTAGGAGTTTTATGGTTTTAGGTCTCACATTTAGATCTTTAAACCATTTCAAGTTTATTCTTATATGGTGTAAGAAAGCATTCGTTCTTTTGCATGTAGCTGTCCAGTTTTTCCAGCACCATTTATTGAAGAGACTCTTTTCCCCATTATATATTCTTGCCTCCTTGGTCATAGATTGACCATATAAATGTGGGTTTATTTCTGGGCTCTCCATTCTGTTCCATTGATTTATGTGTTTATTTTTGTGCCAATAATACTGTTTTGATCCTTATAGTTTTATAGTATGTCTTGAAATCTGGGGTTGTGATACTTCCCAGCTTCCTTCTTCTTTCTCAAGATTGCTTTGGCTATTTGGGGTCTTTTGTAGTTCCATATAAATGTTATTATTACTTTTTCCAATTCTGTGAAAAATATTGCTGGTATTTTGATAGGATTGCATTGAATCTGTAGGTTGCTTTGGATAGTATTGACGTTTTTACAATATTAATTCTTCCAATCTGTGAGCATGGGTGTATCTTTCCCTATGTCTGTGCGGTCTTCAGTTTCTTTCATCAATGTTTTCTAGTGTTGAGAGTATAGTCTCTCACTTCCTTCGTTAAGTTTATTCCTAGGTATTTTATTCTTTTTGGTACAACCGTAAATGAAATTATTTTCTTAATTACTCTTTCTGCTACTTTCTTATTAGTGTATAGAAACACAACAGATTTCTATACTAATTTTATATCCTATAACTTCACTGAATTCATTTATTAATTCTAATTTTTGAAGGAGAGTTCAGGAATTTTTTTTTTTATAGTATCACGTCATCCATGAATAGTGACAGATTAACTTCTTCCTTACCAATCTGAATGCCTTTTATTTCTTTTTCTTGTCTGACTGCTATAGCTAAGACTTCCAGTACTGTGTTGAATAGAAGTGGTGAGGTGGACATCCCTGTCTCATTCCTGATCTTAGGGGAAAAGCTCTCAATTTTTCACCATTGAGTATAATGTGAGCTATGGCACTGTCATATAAGGGCTTTATTATATTAAAGTATATTCCCTCTAATTCCACTTTGTTCAGAGTTTCTATCATGAACAGATGTTGAATTTTGTCAAATGCTTTTTCTGCATCTATTTAGATAAATATATGTTTTTTATCCTTCATTTTGTGAATGTGGGGTAACACATTGATTGATTTGGGAATACTGAGCTATCCTTATATCCTGGAATATATCCCACTCGATCACGGTTAATGATCCTTTTAATGTACTGTTGAATGTGGTTTGCTAATATTTTGTTGAAACTTAAAACATATTCTTGAAATGTGACCAATAAATAAAATAATCCAAACCACGGGGATTATTAGGCATGAAGATTTCCATAATTGCAATGATTTATTATCACAAAGGGAAAAAATATAGGAGCATCCCAAACAACTAGAAAATGATGTAACTAAAATGTGAAGGTCCGTCCAAGGAAATATTATGCAGCAAGTGAAATATGGAAAGTATGCCAGAGCAAGAGAATACTTATAACAAATTAGTTTTTAAAAAAAGACATATACACGTATATATGTAAATATATAAATCTGTATATATTCAGGGAACCATTTAGCATTTTAGAATATTTACTTCTGGGAACGTTTTCTGTACATTTTAAAATCATTTTGTGTACGTATATGTATATAATATATTATGAACCTTCTTTGGGACAGTCTCCTGACCAGATGTTTAGAAAAATTTCAACCTGCTTATCAACTGACCTTTCCTGGACAAGAGCCTATTGTGAAGAAAGGGAAAATCGACCCAAGGGACATCACTCTAGCACAGAGAGCTTCGCTTAAAAAGGCAGCTGTCATTCAAAACCTGGAGGTCTATCTATGATCTGGACCCATATTTGGTGGCTGCCATCCTCCAGCACAATGTCAGACTAAACACTACCATTAATCCTCTCCCAAGGCCACGGACAACCTACAGGTCAAGATTTAGGGAAACTAGGTCAACCACCTCAGCTGGCTGTTGCTCGAAAATTATCGGCTTCATTGCAAATACATCCAAGGCTGAGAAAAGGCCCCCAAATATGGCAAGAAGTAACAGACTCTTGTTTCATGTAATGTATCCAGTTGAAATCCACACTCTCATGTGGATATTTATATGAACATTTTCAGCTTCTGCAAATAAAAATATATAATTCTTTTTGAAATATATATTATACATTTATAAGTATGTATTATTATATAATTTTTATATATATTATGATTTTAAAATACACAGAAAAAGTTTCTGGAAGTAAGTATTCTAAAATGCTAAATGGTTTTATTAATAGTGGTAGTATTATCAGAGATTAAACAGTTTGTCCAAAGTCATAGCTGGTAAGTGGTAGAGTTGAGATTCAAAACCAGGCCTTAGCTCTATGCTAATCTAATTCTCCATATGATTTTTTTTTTACTTATTATTATGAAAATTCTAAACATACATAAAAGAAGAGATTAGCATAATGAATCTCCATGTTCCCAACACACTTTTATTTTTGAGCCAGTATTCTAAAGCAAACCCCAAATGTATCATATCATCCATAAATATTTTAGTTTGTCTCTCCACGATGGACTTTAACCCACCCAAATTCATTTTTTCTATGTTGTCTCAAAAACTGGTAGTTGAACTGTGGATTCTGAGAAACAAACTGAGGGTTTTGGAGGGGAGGAGGGTGGGGGGTTGGGTGAGCCTGGTGGTGGGTATTGAGGAGAGCATGTATTGCATGGAGCACTAGGTGTGGTGCATGACCAATGAATCTTGGAACACTGAAAAAATAAAATTAAATTAAAAAAAAAATTGTTAGTTGAGGGGCGCCTGGGTGGCTCAGACAATTAGGCTTCCAACTCTTAATTTCAGCTCAGGTTGTGATCTCAGGGTCATGGGATCAAGCCCCGTGTCCACCCATAGCATGGAGCCTGCTTAAGATTCTCTCTCCCTCAGCTCCCCCCTTAAAAAAATTATTGATGTGTTAGAATCTTCATCTAACCAATGGTATTAGAAAAAAAAAAGAAGAAGAAGAAAGACAAAGCCTACCTTTGTACAAGTATATATGCTTGTATGAATATGGAGAAAGTCTGAGATGAATAGACACCAGAGGTTAGCATTATTGGGAGAATGAAACTGGAGAGAGTAGAGGGGGTAAAGGAAATCACACGTTTTCTACATTTTTATATTGCTTTCCCTGTGGCAGTAAGCATGTATACAAGTTTTTTAGAAATGCAGTAAGCCTTGGACACAGAAAGGCCAATTCCAGAGCACGGTATGGAGTAGCCCTTACGGATGGGGATACAAGGCAGTATACCGCTTCCTCAGGAATACTGACCACATAATGCTTCCTCTTGGCAATTCTGGACCTGCTCATTTCTCTTATATATTGATTTTCTTAGGAAAAGGATAACAAGTAATATTCCCTACATTTAAAAAAAAAAAAAAAGGAAAAAAGAATTACTCTACCAAGGTCCCTGATAAAGAACTGTCCTCAGTGTGCTTGGCTAGGACTGCATCATGTTCTTTTCTTTACTCCTAGGACCTAGCCTAGTGCCAGAACAAAGCAGACACTCAGTAAAATAGTGGCTGGGCTGAACAGACCTGGGAACACATGGGCTCACTGGCAACTCTCTTCTTTTGGCTCTTCAAGGATAGCAGCAAACCTTAGGCCATGTGGAATTCCAGCTTTAAGAAACCACTAAGATGTGGTCTTTGAGATGGATATCAGCTTGATCTGTCCCACTGCAAGATGAACACCATTCCTTCAATCTGTACCATGTCCCATATACTTTTTTTTAAATCAGTAAATCTATTTTTTGTTAGCCTTTAGGCTAAGATCAAATATAAACCAATAAATCTGTGCCAGAGTAGTAATCACCAAACACTGCTATAGAAATTGAGTCTTCTAACTACATCCTAAAAGTTTACTCAATCAACCTGTGACAACTCCTCTTAATACTCTATACGAAAGTGCTAACTATAAAGACAAGTTATTTGTTCATGCCACAGAAAAAAATCAGAGGAATCCAAATTAACCACAAAGATCTGAGCAAAACAACTTGTCTTCTATGGGTCCCCTCTGGGTGACACTGGGTCAAGTTTACACATGGCCTCTAACTGTAAGGCCCAAGAGGTGAAAAGTTTGATATTCTATTACCTCTTCCATAGAGAACTACCTGAAAATCAGAAATCCTAATATGCAGAATGAAATCTTTAATATGTGTCCTTTTTTGAAAAATATTTTAAATGTCTAAATCAAAATTAGTTGGACCTCTCAGAATTCTTTGCATTAGAAAAAATACTTATTTTTCAACCATCTTTTATTTCATAAAAACCAGGCCAAAACTGACTTAAATTTGATTTTTCAATTGTCAAAATCCACACACAAAGAAAGAAAGGCAGAACTGAAAATACATAAAAAGATTCCACTTTTCGGTTCTAAATAATGAAAAATCCAAATGAAGAGTAATTTTTGCCTTAGATTTAAAGATGAACTTGGGGGCATCTGGGTGGCTCAGTCAATTAAGCATCTGCCTTCAGCTCAGGTCATGATCCCAGAGTCCTGGGATCGAGCCCCACATCGAGCTCCCTGCTTAAGGGGAGACTGCTTCTCCCTCTCCCTCTGCCTGCTGCTCCCTCTGCTTGTGCTCTGTCAAATAAATAAATTAAATCTTTAAAAAAAAAAAAGGATGAACTTGTATTCAACAAAGATGCATTTAAAAATGCTATTTTAAAAATGCTGCCAAAGTAATATAGCTCAACACTGTTTCTCTGCCCTTGAAAGAGAAATCAACTGCTGTTGAGGTCATCTGCCACTTCAGTTACATAGAGCAAAACCCTACTCCTTTTCCTGTTAAGTGGCCATTCCTGGAGGATTTAGCCCAATAAAAGTAAAGACAAGAATGGAGGGATTTGGGGTGCCTGAGTGGCTCAGTGGGTTAAAGCCTCTGCCTTCGGCTCAGGTCATGATCTCAGGGTCCTGGGATCTAGCCCAGCATCAGGCTCTCTGCTCAGCAGGGAGCCTGCTTCCCCCTCTCTCTCTGAGTGCCTTTCTGCCTACTTGTGATCTCTCTCTCTCTCTCAAATAAATAAATTCTTAAAAAAAAAAAAAAAAGAATGGAGGGATTTGGTTCAATCAGGATTTACCCTTTTAGAGGTCTAGATCAAATTTCAAAACCTAGTTAGCAATGATATTGGTCAATTCAAGACAGGTTGGGAATAGATCCCTGCATGACTGACTGTTGCAACAAAGGGCTGGGTGACTGACAGACAATACACACACATGGTATTTCTATCAAATATAAGCCTAGAGCATTTCACAGCTCCTGTTAAATATTTCTGAGTTTCTGAAACATAAGTTCAATTCTATTTATAATATATACTTGACCCATCACTTACCAATGTTTTCTCTCTGTATATATAGAATTTTCTCATTAGGTAAAAGACATAGGGTAATGACTGGCACTATGCACGTATTTTGCCATAATCAACATAAAAAGATACATAATATGATTGTATTTATATAAAAATTCAGAATAAGTAAACTCATAAAGACAAAGTAGATTAGTGGTAGCTAGAGGAGTGGTAACGGAAAAGAATTGATAGTGGGCTCAAGGTTTCCTTTTGGAGGAAAATGTTTCAGGATTAGACAGTAGTGATGGTTGCACAACTTTGTAAATACAGTAATTTTCCTTCAGAATTCTTGGGAGCATTAGATTATCATTTTCACTGCAAACATACAATAGAACCCCCAAAAATGGACACAAGAGGAAATACAGGATGACAGCATTAAAAAAAAAAGGAGAAAAGAAACGAAAAAAAGAGCATTTGACATTACCTAATCTCCTAAAGTCTTCCGATAAGATCAAAGGAGACGAAAGAAGACCTTGGCCTTGGCCGGGATTGAAAGGGTGCCAGGGAGCAGGGAAGATTTTACCCTCCCAGTAATGGAAACTGAGTTCATTTACTGAAACTCAGGGCTAAAAATAACGAAAGTTGTTGAACAACAATAAGCTACATATATTTACCCCTCTGGAAAACCTCAGTGACCGAGACTTTCTAGTCCTGGACAACACATCAATAACACCAGCTTCATTCCAGCAAGACTGTGGGGAAGATGGGGAAATGAAGCTAACAATGCAAAATCCCAAGTGATATTAACAGTCAAGTGTTTATTTAAATGACAAAAACTTGACCATCTCAATAATAACGTTCAGAAGTAAGAGAGGAATAAAATCAAGACACTACTGCTAATTTATCTATAAGGAAAGATTTAGAAAAAAATATTGTCCTAAATTTATACTTTTGCATAAAAAGTTTCACTTGTCTCAACCTGTCAAATCTTTATTATGAAATAAACGAATATCACTGCTGACAAATATAATAACTACAGTAACAGGCATGCCAAAATCAATGCAGATTTTCAAAAAGGGTCAAGGAATCAACCGTCAGCTTAAATTGGTTAATGTTATTAAAATGGTTAAACATGACAGGCTGTCACAAAACTCCCAGATTTTTTACATCAGCAAAGTTGGATTAATTTGATCCAAATTTTGTATAATAGCTTTCCTAATTTCTAAAAATACATCAACTTTGTCACTTATCTTAAAATTTCTGCTTTACTTCTTTAGCTCGACCTCAAAAGAAACTTCTACAAGGCCATATATCTTGACATAGTGAAAGTAAAATAATCACAGCACTCAGCAGTGCTATTGACATTTCTGAGCCACAAGGGATTAAACAGGCAGATGCTATGAAAGTGCCTGTTGGGAGAGGACAGGCGCAGAGTTGAGACTGCAACACAGCTGTGAGGGATTGAAGCTGCTAGCTATGGAATCAAGTTTAGGAGAAACTCTGGGCACAATTCCGGCATCCGAAATAAATTAAAGTAAACAGTCTTGCTCTCTCTCATCCACCCTGTTAGCAGCCTCTCGACTGAGTGGAGACCACACACTCAGACCACACAGCGCCAGCTGAACTCCTCGCACGCAACATCTACAAGCTGTCACTCTGCAGCACAGAGGGGAAAGGAGGGGGGAAGATTGAGGAGGGTTAGAAAAGAGAGAAGGAAAGAGGGGGAGGGGAGAGTGGAGAATCTCCTCTACATACAGCTGGACTGCGTGATATGTGGTTTGGAGAAAGGGAAAAACCTCCCTGAGAAAACAAGCTGGCTGTGGCCTGTGTATCACTGACCTGTACTCCCCCATATCAATTTAGTAGCTGATGAAGGATTAACAAAGCATGCATTTAACATCAATTAACCTCCTATCCATCACAGGTCAAAAGAGAAAATTGCCATTATAAAGCATTTCATTAAAATAAAGAGGAAAGGCCACATTTTCTTATAATTTCTAATACATAGTTAAATAAATGCATTTTCTTTTAGATTTCTATTATATTAGTTTTAACCCACCTGCCTCTTTTCTTTTAATGAAGCACATGAAATGAATTTAAAATGTTTCTGCAACAGAGGTCAGAAAATTTTAATTTTATAATTTTCCCATATTTCATTGTAATGCAACCTTTAATTTTCCAAAATATTTATTGGTAGAATAAAAGATGGAAAATTATTTTTTAAATAATTTAAAAAATTTAAAAAATGATTTAAAAAATTAAAAAAACTTCAGACTAAAAATAAATTTAAAAAATAACTAGTAGCAGTGATAGTAGGAAAAAAGGAACAGAAAAATGGAAACACAAAAATAGCTTTAGAGCGATTAAGCAAATTTTTTTTTTACTATTTGTTAAGGAAGAATTTTGCTGATTGTAATCAATAACAAGAAATGTGAAGAAAACAAGTAATCAGGTGTCTTACCCTGTCAGGTCCACAGAGGCTTGGCTCACTCAGCTCAGCTAAAGGGATAAGACAGGAGTTGGAATAACATAAATTCTGATTGACTGAAGACTTGGAGAACCTTCACCAAATAGGCCAGGAAAGCCTGATGATGTTAAAGCACTATTTTCTTAGATCGGGCCACAGAAAAGTGAAAGTTTTCCACAAAAAAAAAAAAAAAAAAACAATTTAAAAAACAAAAACAAAAAAACTCCCAAACTCCACCCCTCCCCATGCTACTCAAGTTAGCATCACCAGGGAACAAATCAGAAACACAGAATCTCAAGACCCCAACCCAACCCCACCTACGTTTGAGCCAATTCTGCGCACATTAACATTTGAGAGGCACTAGATAGACTTATCCTGTCCAGAGCCATCATGGATCCAAAGGACCCCAGAAAAATCTCATTGCAGAGATGCCTAGAGAGTTTCAACAATAAAATTACACTCAAGTAGACTCTCAGGCCACCCAGCAACAGAAGCAAATGCAGAAATCACCATATCCTCCTTGAGTCATGTTCAACCTATCCTAGAATAGATTTGCCTCTTGGGGCTGGGCTAGGCTAACCCCAGAGGGATCTCTTAGAAATACTGGAAAAGGGTTTTAAAGAATGATAATTTATTTCCTTCAGTTTTCTGTAAACTCAGACTCTACTTTTCCTGTGCAGGGTCAAGGTCAAGTTATCTCAGCACAGCCACACAATTTACCATCTAAGGGCACAGGGTGGGACAAGTCTCAGAGACAGGGTCATGAACTCTTCCATCTACCTTTCTAAATTAACCATCTCTCTCCTTCATCTCAAAACCGTCGTCAACAAAAATACAGTCACACATGAATTTGAAAGGATGTGTAGGGTATTGATTGTGCTAAGAATCACTGGTCTCAGAAGGGACATCTGCGGAAAGGAAGGAATGAATGAATAGATAAAGCATCCCTATTTTCCCAGCTCTCTCTTTAGACTTCTTTCCTTCATCACTCCTACAAACAAAACATAATTTAAATATACTATGTTTTTAAGTGAAAACATAAGTTTTTATGCTTTAATTCATTTGGGAATAAATAATAATTTAAAAAATACAACAGATAAATGGCCCTTAATTATATGCATATAGTTATATATATGTACATACATATATATATATATATATGAAAAATACCTTCACTCCTGCTATAGTTTGGGATTAAAGGGAAGGGGATGTACATGCAGTGGCTAGGAAAGAATACTGGAAGCAAGATCGTAAAAAGGGGAAAAGCCTGACGATTTGGCTCTCTAGAGCTCCCACGTAACTCACCTGTTACATAAATACTTGAGTACCTAGCTAATCTCCTAAAACAAGCACCGGATTTCATCTTAATTAGAAAAGTTAATTAAAAGTCTCCTTCTTCGTTTCCCAGTAACTATAAAATATCCGGCCTTAGCAGTATAAGTCTTCATAGAGGACAATGACCTTCACTACAATTCAAGCCAAAGCCTCACTACTTAGATCTAAAGGTGGCTGATTCTTCACTTTGGAAAACAGTGTGGAGATTCCTTAAATTAAAAATAGAGCTACCCAAGACCCTGCAATTGCACTACTGGGTATTTACCCCAAAGATACCGATGTAATGAAAAGAAGGGCCACATGTACCCCAATGTTCATAGCAGCAATGGCCACAATCGCCAAACTGTGGAAAGAGCCAAGATGCCCTTCAATAGCCGAATGGATAAAGAAGATATGGTCCATATATACAATGGAATATTTATGCTTCTATCAGAAAGGATGAATACCCAACTTTTGTATCAACATGGACGGGACTGGAAGAGACTATGCTCAGTGAAATAAGTCAAGCAGAGAGAGTCAATTATCATATGGTTTCACTTACATGTGGAGCATAAGGAAAAACATGGAGGGCATTGGGAGAAGGAAAGGAAGGGTGAATTGGGGGAAATCGGAGGGGGAGACGAAGCATGAGAGACTGTGGACTCTGAGAAACAAACTGAGGGTTTTGGAGGACAGGGGTGTGGGGGGTTGGGTGAGCCTGCTGGTGGTTATTGAGAGGGCACGTATTGCATGGAGCACTGGGTGTGGTGCATGAACAATGAATTTTGGAACACTGAAAAAATAAAATAAAAATTTAAAAATTTAAAAAAAATAAAGGTGGCTGATTCTCTAACTCATGCCACCAGTGATGACATACTGAAAATGAAATAGGCCAGTGCAAAGCCACCCCCTCTTCTACCACCCTCCAAATACACAAACAAAAACAAAAATTTCAAAGAAGATTCACTATTTAATGGAAGAAGGAACAGTAGTTCATGTAAAAGCATAGCATTATTCAGTCATCAATTTATTGCCAATTGTACCATGTCCCTTACCATTCCCTCTTTATTAGGTCTACACTGGGTGAACAAAACATTAATTCTTGATATTTTATAAAACACAATTTTTTCAGAAAAAAAAGTGTCCTGGTGTTTGCTTTTTCAGAAAAATCACATGGACAATACTGACGAAATCATTATCAAATAAAATTGATTTCTATCTTTGGGATATATACAGAGATTGGTCACTCAGCACCTCAAATGGTGATAGTGCTCGATTCCTCGTTAAATAGACAAACTAGAATTTGGAATAGAGAACCCTCAGATTGTTCAGTCAAAACAAATATTTATTAAGGACTTGCTATGTCCCAGGCACTATCCTGGGGAAATGATAGGAACAAGATTTTGTGACAAGAAGGTCATGAATGACCTTGACCTTCAATAGAGTGATGGGTACTGAAACCAGAGAACAGTGGGATAAGTGAGAAATTGAGTATAAATAACTATTTAAGAAATCTGCCTAGGAAGGAAAGAGAATTTTTAACAGACGAATGTGAAGTCAAAGGAGGATGCTACTTTTTTACTGTTATTATTTTTCTATTTTGCTTTATATTTATATTTATATTTGTTGTCTGTCTTTAAGCATGTTTAAAGGCTGACAAGAATGAATCTTTGGCAAGTGCTCCCAAAGGCAAGAGTGGATGGGGTACAGAGATCTGTCTTAGGGTAAATGCAATCTCTTTCAGTGTAAGTGGAGAAAGAGGAAAGGTTTTTTGGAAGAAAGAAAATGGCATTCTCCACTGATTCTATTTGTTGTGAATTAGATGGCAAGATTATCTAAGAGTATAGATATGTGAAAGGATGAGAGATTTGAGAAGAATAGAAAATGCTTAAAATAGATTCTGCACAGAACAGAAGCATGAACTGACATGGAAAACTCTAAAAAATTCCTTGATGGCCAGTTGGGAATGGTGACCATGGATTTATAGGAGTACAAATCTAGATGCTAGATTTTCCCGTGCTGGTTTCAGCAGCTTAGTTCAAGCATTAGAGAAGGTAAAGAGTTGAAATGGTTGAAGGATGAGAATTTGCCACCAAATGCTACAGAAGGATAATGAGCGTTCTGATATGAGTGACCAAAGATGAGGTAAAAGAGCAGGTGTAATGGAAGTAACTGAATAAGAATTAGAAAGACACTAAGCAAAGGGTGGGAGATTTGAGTTTTGGATTTCAGAAGTGGACTAGTTTCAGGTGGGGGCACTTCAGTCCTGCTCCCCTACACCCAAGCACATCTCTGGCAAGAGCCACACCTCTTTGCTGTGGCTCCAGCTCTCAGCAGGCTGTAGTTTGTCCTTTTGTTCCTTTTACTTGTCAGTTTCTCTTTGGGCCTCGCTACCCCTTATTTGTTCCCTATCCCTGCCCACACCTCTGCAAGTAGTTCCTTTATTAAAACCTCCTTATTTGAACCATCTGGCATGAATTCTGATTCCTGCTGAGACCTTCATTTATCCAGATACACACCATGTCAATCACATGGAGCTTTCATTAAAATTAAACTAAAACCAAATATTCCTGGCTTTTAGTCTTGTTTTGTCTTTCAGTAAAATTATAATACAATTAAAGTTAAAATCATATACCCTCCAATATCACATAACTTTGTAAGTGAAAAAGGCCTTACAAAATCATCAAATCTTACAGATGAAACTATGAGCCAACCTTGCCAAGAGCAGCACAGCCAGCAAGTAGCAAAGGGAGAATTCATTCTTCGTTGCACAATGATTACTGAATGCTAACTTCGTGCCAGGCACCACTCTAGGTGCCTGCTTGCATCCACCTTATGCAGCTTACATTATAATCAACAAAATTCCATGTTTCCCAAATCCCAGTGTCCACTGTTCTTTCTACTACTGGTACCAAGACTTATTTTAAGAAGGAAACAGTAGGTAACAGGAATTATTAAAATCAAAACCAGAAATTAAGACTGGGATGCACCCCAGTCTTAAATACTACCAACAGTATTAAGTTAAAGAATGTTCACGAAGCTTTTGAGCAAGTCTAATACCATTTTCCTGGGGGGGAAAAATGCATGATAAATCACTTCCAAACTCCTCTACCTTTCCTTCACGGCACTCCATAATCCAAAACGCACGCACTTACCAGCCTGTGGGCCTTTGTTTTTGGTGTACTACCCAGATATTCCTGTGCCTTCCCTATGAAGGGCCACATCCTCCCCCATCAAGGTCTGACCTCTGTCTAACCCCAACAGATCCTTCCCGTCTCTGAATTCCTGCTGTACTTACACTATTATAGTTTTGTTCTTAGCTATTCTTTAATTGAGAGAGTAGAAATGCCCCTTCTGAATCTAGCCTATTATTTTATTTCTAATGTGTGTGTCAGGCATATGCTAAAATTGGGAGATAAAAAAAATGAACAAGGCTAACTTCTGTCCAGCCAGAACATAGCCTTTGACAGATTATGTAAATACCCATAATACCTATAGCTCCTAAGACAACACAGGAATAGGACAGTGCTAACTGGTTATAGGATTCACTGAGCTGGAAAATTTCAAACCAGGAAGAGCTCTTACAGATAATCCAGATTCATATATTCCCTGACTACAGGAAAAAAGACCAAAAGACCAAAAGACCAAAGAGGCTAAGTACATGCTATGAAGCCGCTGGGTGGTAGCTCACAAGCCAGTAAATGGTTGCTTTGACTCCTAAGCCAAAAAACCTCTGGATTCCCTGATTTTCAAAGTGACAGCCAAAGATGACTATGAGTGTGTCCACAGCTTTGAGAGTCCTATTTCTTTACAATTACATCAAGTTTATCAAGTGTATCAAGAAAAATTATTTTAAATTAACATAAACATACACTGAACCACATGATAACAACAACACTACTACCATGCAATTTCACCAGCCACTCCAGGAGATCCATGAACATATTCCTCACAATCCGAGAACAAACATTCTAGCATACTGCTTAGCAGAGTGATCAATGTTATTTCCCATGCCAGTTAATTTCAAAATCCTCTCTACTCAACATTGGCCTAAAACTTATCCATTCAGTTAACATTTATGCTCCTGAGATGTGGTAGGTGCTGTACTAGGATCCTGGTTACATAAAGATGAATAAATTGGAGAATGAGCGAAAAAGTAATTAAAAGACTAACTATATAACTAGCATTTCTTACACAATGGCCTAATCCTGCTACTCCCTGATACTAGAAATTATCCAAAGTCCTTTATTAGAAGACTGCCTTTGCAAAAATTTTTGAGTACCATTTTCATTTCCCACAAGATTCATACATAACAGGATCTCAAATATTAGAGGAATGAATGAAAACTTAATTAAGCAGGTCAATAATCATCTTTTCAAAAGTGATAGTTCAAAACTACATTCAGTACAGAAAATTAAATGGCTGACATAAAGAAATTTCTGAAACTTCCGAGAGTTACTCCAAATTACACTGGGGTATCCTTTGCTTCTCTGCTTAAATTAAGTTCCTACATAAACAGAAGAGAATATTTGAGTAGTAAGCACACATCATCCTCTATTAGTCACCTTTGAGTATATCTAGCCTACTTTGAGTCAACAACTTTTAACATACAGCTGATCCTCAGAAAACTTTTGACTTTCAGTTTCTTTGTTAGTAGAGTCAGTTACACAAACCCTGGCCAGAATATACTGACATATTATTATGTATTAGGAGACTGAGCCACATAACCTTAGTTAGAACTAGCTTTTCAATACAGTGCGTCCAAATGATTAAGTTGTGGGTGATTCTTGAGTATTTCTAAAAGTTCTTGTCAGTTTACTCAGATTCATTAAAAAAAAAAACTTTCTCATACTTACTATTATAATTGACCTTTACCAATTAAGAATAGCCTATTTCCATTTAAAGACTTTAAAAGACTTTTAAAGACTTTTAAAGCTTTTCAAGAACTGTTTCTTGGAAATTTAGGAAGTGTCTACAAAATCTTGTGATACCAAGTTAAGCAATACCAGGCTTAAATGAGAGATGATAACTGTGTTGGGGTAGTGCAGGCTGTAGAGCTTCAGCGCATGGTCTCAAGGGAAGTTAAAAAACTGAGTACAGGCTAGTTACATAAGCACTCTGGGCTTCCGTTTCCCCATCTTTAAAATGGGGATAATATAGAGCACCTACCTCTTGTAAGGAGTAAATCAGTCAGTAAATGTGAACCCTTAGAAAAGTGAATAAAGGCACGTAGACAATGCTCAGTATAACTCTAATCTGATGCAAACCTAACCAAAATATGCCTCGCATTCGCTCTTTGCGAATAAATTCTTAAAAGTGGCACAGTGACAACTACGCAGCGGCGCCATGGGACGTGTGAGGCCGACTACAACAAACCAGTCCAGGGTCAGTGCTCTGGAGGCCCACGCCCGGCCCGGGGATAGGGGACTCTGGGCCTCTAGGAGGTGCCCAGGGACGGCACGGAGGTGGGGACAGGAACGGCCCCGCGCCTTCCTCCTCACAGGAACTGGGGAGCAGTGCAGGAGGCTGACACCGGCGCTGGCGGACCACTTCCACTCGCCTCTCCAGGAGCGAGGCCAGCCGGCCCCCGCCGCCCGGCCTGTCCGTGCTTCCCTATTCTGGCCCTCAGCCAGGACCTCCAGGCTCCAAAACATACCTCAGGCCTGCCTGCCGCCCCCTACGGCCCGCAACGACAAAGCTCCCGGCTGCTCTCACGAAAAGCTCCCGGGTAACAGCTGCCCCAACCGCCAGCGCCTTCACTTCCGCCCGCTGAGAGCGCCGAGGGCATCGATCGGCCGAGTAGTAGATCACCGAGTCCTCGATGGGCCAAGCCGCTCTGGGAGGGGCGGGGCCGGCTTCCTGTAGGGCTGGGACTGGGGCCTGGGTTGCCGGGGAATGGGTGGCTCTTAGGGCTGGCTGGAGGGTTGTACGGTGGGGCTAGGGTGGGGCTAAGGTGGGGGTGGGCGAGGAGATTGCGACCCAAAGCGGAGCGCCGCGTGCAGCGGCCACGCGGTGCCCTCGGATCTCCTCAAGGGGGACGCAGAATGACACTTGGTCGGTTTCTGGTGGGCTCTGCACCGGGTCAGGTCGATGAAGCTCCCACCTAGGCCCTGGGAGGCCAGGTGACGCACAAAAGTCACAGGACCTCGGAAATTGTGGAGGAGAATGCCAGGCTACAAGTTAAATTTAAGGAACACCTCCCTCGGCTAGGCGCTGTGCAGGGCATTAGATATACAAAGGTGAATAAAAGGCAGTCACTTCCTTTCAGGATGTCGCTGGGCTGAGGATAAACCGTGGCCTGGTAAGAGGGAAAATGTCACTTAGGGAGAGAATGCAGCAGTCTAGGCAAGAAATGACTGTGGTCTGCCCCGAAGAGACAATGGTGGAGATGGAGGGAAAGTGGTGACAGGAAACTGAGAAAATGCTCCTGTGGTTCCTTCTGCTTTATTAGCAAAAGATGCATTAAGATCATCTGTGAAGATGGAGAATGGGAGGCAAGGGAATTTTGAAGAGAAATGGTGAAATCTTTGTCTTGGATATTGTGAAGCAAATTACTAAGAAAATGTGGCAAGATTTCCAGGCAGGGCTGAAAGCCCTCTTGGAATGTATAGTCCTAAATTTAAAATGAAAGCAGTCAGCTACTTGGGTATCTTTTGGCTGCTCTGGTGTAGGTAGAGAATTAGTAGAAAATTAGTTGTAACTGATGATTCAGTTTTACAAGGTAGAAGGAGCAGGCAACAAAGGAGTTGAAAGTCTCTGCAAAGAAATGTTATTATGGAGGACCATGGAGTTCAAACTCTTGTGACAGGGTATTTAAAGGGATTGTTCTGGTTGTCCTGGAATTGGCCACTTAGGCTATAAAAGGTGTCAGGTAACTAATCATATGTCCCACTCTGCATGAGAGAACTCTGGTTTTTTTCTGTTATCCTGGCCTAACAAGTAAGAGTGCCTCTGCCAAAATGTCCATTTGGACAATATGTAGTCCCTAAAGTCACTGCACATTATAAAGAGAACTCCAAACAACTGAGACCAGACACCTCTTCAAGGCTTAGAAGGGATTCTCCCAAGTGGCTCTTAGCAGGCAGTCTCTCTGCTGACCTGAGGCATACAGGAGCCTGTGTTTGCTATCAGAGTGGAGCTGAGCATAGTGACAAAGTTCTTGGAAGAGCTTGCCTGCCATTGGGACTATACATGATTATGAGTATGCTGTCTGCTTTTAGTCTAGAAATTCTCAAAAGTATGAGACCTGTTTGAGTGACCAGTTACAGCTAAATGGGAAGGAGGGTAACTATAAAGCAGAGGCACAACCATGGCAAAGATTTTGCCATCTCTCACTCTAAGAACTCAGATATGTGCCTCACACAAACTTCATCTTTGGCCGACGTGTATGTCTCACATGAATGCCCACCAGAGAGCATCCACAGCAGAGGGGCTCAGGATTCCCAGGATGATTTGACCACCCTCTGTCCTGGGCCTCCCCAGAGTTTATACAGTGGGCCTACTAATGGTATAGCCATGGTAGCAGGGATGGAGCTCACACGGACACCTTTCAACAAGGCATATCCAGATAGTGCATCCACTCCCTCCAAGTGCAGAGGCCAGTGCAATCATTTGGTAAGTTGATTTGTTCAGACCCAGATGCATATCCTGGATTTTGGTTTGTCTTCCCTGCCTGCAGAGCCCTGACAAGCGTCACTATCCAGTTGCTCACAGTTTCTTATTTATCATAATGAGATTTCCCATAATAACACCCGGGACCAGGGACACCCTTAAGAGTAAAAGAGGTATGACAAAGAGGACAACACAAGATCTACTGATTCTACCATACATCACATACCCAGAAGCTGCCACCGTGAGAGAACATTGGAAAGGCCTCTTAAAGGCACAGCTAAGACTCCATCTTGGAGATAACATTTTTTAGGGTTGAGATGCTGTGCTATGGAATGCAATATGTATTTTGAACCTAATACCAGCATATGGTGCTGCGTCTTCTCTGATAGAGTCCTGGCTCCTGTGGTGGGAGAGGATACTCTGCCAGGGAATAGAAAGTTTCATTAAATCTAAAGGCTTCTCCTCATTTGGGCTCCTCATTTAGGCAACAGAAAATGATCCTTATGATCAGGAGGAAATAGGAACAGGGAATATTTTTTGTAGAACTCAAGGCACTCACTGGGCATCTTTTCCACGCATGGTGAAAACAGTAAATGGGCAATGTGGCAATCCTGGCCTAACAAGGGCATGGCAATGGGCTCAGACCCCATAGGTACAGAGGTCTGGATCACTTCATCAAACAAGCAACACAGGCCAACAGAAGTGCTAGGTGAGGCTGAGGGGATTCTAGAATAGGTGATAAAGGAGGAAGATAATGGAATCACTATGGCCTCAGGACCAACTGTAACAGGAGCCCATAGCTCAACCTATCAATACTTCTGGTGTGGGCATGACTTGACATCAGCATGAACAATCAGTGACAGAACAAAGTGATTACAGCACAGCATGCAGGGGATAGAGCGTAGCAGAGGCTGTCAGAGCCTACCCATATCCCTCTGCTGTCCCCCTTGCTCTCTGAAAGCTGCTTTCCCTTTTTGCCTCAGGGCTTTCTTCCTGGACACAGGGCAACCTGGAAACACTGGAGAATTCATTGGCCCACATGCAGGGTTCAGCCAAAGATAAACAAGGAGTTGGTGTATAGGATTGATAACTTGCTTCGATCCTAGGGTAGCTCAAAGGCATGTTATCCAGCATATTCCAGAATCTGAGCTCCAGTGCCCTCAGGAATGCCTTCACAGCACACCTTTTATTGGCTTCCTTCCCTTTCCCTCTTGAATTCCCCACTTTCTTTCTGTGTTTCCTGGTATCATCTCCCAAATTAAATACTAGCCCTTGAAACCATATCTCAGGGTTGGCTTCTGGGGGAATCCAGCCAAGATAGTCATTATCATAGACCAAAAACAACTTACTTATTACACCTCAAATATCTCTTTGTGCTGAATTACAAACCTATTAGGGAAATATATCCTACGAAAAGGTGGTATTTTGTACAGATGCTTTGAGTTGTGGGATTTAGCATGACTCTCATTATTCTTTCCTTTACATCAGAAGACATGTCAAAGTGTTGCTCCAGTCTGCAATAACTCAGCTGTCCCAGGATCATCCATGTTAAAACACACAGAAAACATGAGTCAGAGACCTGGCAGCAGAGGTTGAAAGGAAATTAAGTTTTCTGTATCCCTGGCAGTGATACCCTGCTTAAAATGAAACTAAACCCTTTACTTGTCTCCCCTTTGAGTCTCAGTGACATAATGTTTCTCAAACTAGGCAACACTACCATTAAGCTGGTATGAATGGCTCTTGAGGATTCATAGATCTTTCCTGGATCAAAAGAATGACAATACTGTATCCCTGAAACAAACACGCAAAAGAGGAGAGAATCTTCTGCTAATATAAAAATTACTGGTGGTATTTCCTTTCTTTGTTACTTCAAGTTCTGGTCCGTATTCTGAAGCCAGCTGACAAATATTAGTGCAACACATGCAGAAGCTGGCAGCAAATAATATCAGTAAACCTAAAATTGCTGTAGTAGCTGTTGAGGCAATTCAACATCGTTATATAACTTCATGTTTCCAATTCTGCATCAGATTTAGTTTGACCTAGAGAGAAAACACAACTTTGAAGAGTGAAATTCCTTTGGTTTCAGTCTTAGGAAATAATATCACAGACAAAGTCCCTGTTTTTTAGATTTATTTTCTTTTTTACATTAAAAGAATACATGAAGTGTTTCATACTGCATGGCCTATCAGTTTGTAATGGACCATAGTTTTATAGAATCTAATCCTCAAAACAACTGTAATTTGCCATATCTTAGTGATGCTTTTTACCAAAGACTGATAATTGTTTGGTCTCTGTTATCTCATAGATTCTAAGCCCTTTACTGACAGATTTCTGTCTTATTCATTGTTATAGGTACCACAGAGCCTTATATAGCAGGTATTGGATATAACAGCTATCCAGTAATAGCACTAACCATAGCCTATAAATATATTATTGTCTATTTGTTTACTTTTTTGTCTCCTTCCACTAGGATATAAGCTCCTTAAGGGAAGAGATTTTATATTGTTCACCCCTGAGTAGATGCTCAATGAATGTTTAATGAAAAATTAAAACTAAAAATAACAATACCTTACTATAGTAGCAGAATTTGAGAGATGCCTGTTTCCAGCTATCTATTCCAAAATAGTCTTAATGATCACTTAAAGGCGCAAAAGATGAGCAAAATTTGATATGTAAATCTTGACAATATATGAACATTGGAGATGTTTCACCCAATACCATGGAACTTTGTCATCTTTTGCTGGTGTCTTTTATGGTTTAAGATCACAAAGACAATTCGAAATCCTCCAAGGTGGTAATAATTACAACTCTGTTGTAGCAGTTTCCAGATTGGGGCTATTGGTTAAGGAAGCCCCTTGCATCATTTTGTTTTTACCTTAATCTTGCTATTGCGTAGTTCTAACAAATACCTTTATGTAGATTTTAGCATCTGTGTTTCTTGTCAGCTCCAGAGCTCCATATGTGCAAAGTCCTCAAAATAGTCAAATGTCTCCACCCGATTTTACAGCAAAGTAGAGCTCTGTGGTTTTCTGTTTACTTGCTATTTGCATATTTTATTAAGAAGACTGTAAATAAAGCTAGATCTATGTAGGGATATGGTGTTTCAACAGTGTTACTCCAACCATACGGCCATCACTGCCACCCACCACAACGATGCAGCTGTGTTTACCACCTGTGTTTATACTGGGGTGCCTCTGGCAGTAGGTTGTATCTGTAGGTGGTCTGGAGGAGAACACAGAAATCAAGGACAGTCACTCACCACCAGAGAGATATGAGAGATGATGAACCCGCAGAGAGGGAACTGGGTCAGAATGTGAAAGGACTCATTTCAGTGGCCAGGGGCCTTCCTTCCCCATCAGGCCTATCCTGCTGCTGCAAAGCGGGCAGGGTCTATCTAAGTTCTGTGATTTGCTGTGAATAGGAATTTAGACCTCTTTATGTTCAGAATGAAGAATTTATAACAACATGACATTTTCTCTTATTTTAAATTGCTAGATGGTTGGCATTTTTTGTTTTGGGTTTTGTGTGTGTGTTTGTGGAGGTTTTTGTCTTTTAAAATTTTCCGTTTGAAGTTCCTATATACTTCAGTGGGAGCAAGATCAATTTGTATTTTATCATTAGTGTCTGCAGTCCTAGAAAAGACATGGAAAGTGGTACCATATTCCCAGTTTATTCCACTGACATGGAATTTCCCCTATTAGTTTGGGGCTCAGGTCAGCAGGCCAGCTGGCTTGCCACTTAGTACATCTGCTATCAAGGAACATCACCCCATTGGGAGCAGGAGCACCAGTTACAGTTTCACTTACAGGTAGAGAACCATGTTGCTGACTTCTGGACTTTTGTATAGGATTTGAAACCTATCCACACTCCATGAAGGCTTCCCTCTTCCCAGGAGTTTTCAGAAATGCCTTGCATAAACTTTGGGTGCCTGGCTTCATATCTAATTTCTTTTTGTTCTAAGATGACATAGTTTTTATCCGAGACCCTTCATTATTCGGTAACACCTTAGTTTCCCACAAACCCAGTAAAAGATGTTAAATTCCCTAGAGGCAGTTTTCTCTGTTTTCAGTAGATTTCACTGAAAACTACTTCAGTAGTTTACTCTGTTAGCTCAGCTGTGTTCCCCTTGCAAGTACTGAATATGGTTCCTGAAGGTGATTAGAAGTATCAGTGTGCAGGACGCCCACTCCGCGTGCCCGCTGTGGCTGTCTCCCGGCTGCTCACAACTGTGTGTCCTGGAGGACTTCTCCTGCCCACCTGCACTTAGCTGTGTTCCATGAGCTCATCTCCAAGCAGCTGCTGGTTTCTACTGCTGGCCAGTGTCCCAGGCCCTTTCCCCAACAAGGCGGGGCTTTCTGAATTCTCTTTATACTTTCCATGGTATGAAGGGATGAGAAATACACAAAAATTTAAAAGCCAAGGATAATTTCCAGTTCATACTTTTTAAAGAGATTTTATTTATTTCTCAGAGAGAGAGAGACTGAGCAAACAGGAGGAGCGGCAGGCAGAGGGAGAAGCAGGCTACCCTCTGAGGGACTTGATCCCAGAACCCTGGGATCATGACCTGAGCCGAAGGCAGACACTTAACCTACTGAGCCACCCAGGCGTCCCATTTCCAGTTCATACTTTAGACAACAGTCGGAACTTTGGTTCTATCTGACTGAACTCTTATAACAAAAGTAATAACATAGAGTATAGCCAATTTATTTGAGTGTGAACTTATTTTTCCACCCCTGGTGGCGTTTAAGCAGTAAAAAACTAAAAGAAACAAAATATCCATGATTCTTGAAAAATCAACAGTTGACTATAGAGCTGTTGGTTGATGATAGATAGATAGATAGATAGATACATACATACATACATACATACATACATACATACATACATATAGATGATGTAAATATAGATTAATTATGCTGAGAGTCCAGAAACCTACCTTTCGGGCCAAGTCTGATATTGACCCTGATTCGATGTGTTCTTTGACCTCTTCAGAGTTCCAGTTATTTCATTTTTAAAATAAGGTGGTTGGGTGGGAGAAATTTCAAAGTCCCTTTACGCTCTAAAATCCCATGACTGCACTTTTCAAAAAGCAACTATTCTGCCGTGAGTTTTGGCTGAACTGCGGGGCCTTCTCTCTGGCAACTTTATCTGGCCATCTGCATAAGACAGGACATATGGGTGGTGTTAGTGGAATTTTTCCAAATAACTCTATATGCCATGGTAGTGGATCACATTAATTGTTCTTGCTATCCAATTAAAGGAACTTTTTTTCCTCCTAGATACTTTGTTCTTTGAATTTGTTACATATAAGGCAATCTGTTTTCACACTGAGAACTTCTTGGTTGCTTTCTCAGACCTTGAGGCAGATTGTTGGTCCTTTTCTGTTTCTGTAACTTTTTGCTCCTGTATCCTGAATGACTTCCACACCTCCCCAGCCCTTGCCCTGTGAACTAATTGCTTTGCTTCTTTGTTCCTGGCTAGGTTATTGTAGTACAAAGCCAAACCATAGTGGGCTAGCTGTGAAGTAAAGTAATAAAGAGGAAAATAATGTAATGTTAAATACGTGGGTTGAATTTTCAATTTTGTGTTCTTATTGAATTCCTACTTTTCCATGAAGTACTTCCTTCTAAACTTGGCCACATTTTTTTTCAGATCCTGGATGTGTGGGTCTGTGTTGATTTGCTTTATTATTATGTTTTACATATGTTTAACATGATGCATATTTTTTTTTTTAAAGATTTTTTTTTTTTTTTTTATTTATTTGTCAGAGAGAGAGAGTACAAGCAGGGAGACAGAGAGGCAGGCAGACGCAGAGGGAGAAGCAGGCTCCCCGCCGAGCAAGGAGCCCGATGCAGGACTCGATCCCAGGACCCTGGGATCATGACCTGAGCCGAAGGCAGACGCTTATCCGACTGAGCCACCCAGGCGTCCCAAACATGATGCATATTTATCCCACTAACATAGATTAGAAGGTCAAATGAATGCCACATATGAATGATAAATTTTAGCCATACATATATATGCTTTCTCTCTGATTAAAAAAACAAAAAACAGCTTTTCAGGACTGTAGACTTAGGAGGATTCCTAACAAAGTTTTATTTAAGAACAAGTGGCGAATATCTCTCTAATTCGTAACTATAATTTTATCCTAGAAATGTGTATACTTGCTGATTTCAAATTGTGAAAGAAAATTTCAGTGATTGCTCTTCCTTTCATGTCATTTTGTGTTTTGGATATGTTTAAACATGATTGCTCTTGCTGGTAAGTGGCCTCCTGTTTGTAAGCATGTATTTGTTAAAACACATTTAGGAGGAAGTTTTTGTTCCCTAAGAAAATTAGTTTTGAACCAGAATTTATAGCCCATATTTTCCTTGGTTATCCTGGCTCACTTTGAAGTGTCAGTTCTCTTCCACTGTCCAGTGGAAAAGTGACCAGCTATGGTGTAACAAGGCACAATGTTGATTAATATCCAGGAAAAAATACTAAACACCATTTAGTTTTCTAATGCTTTGCATAAATTTACTGGTAACTGCTGATTGTAAATTTGACAGCAATTTTTTCTGGTAAATATAATTTCAAGCCAGAAACTATAATGTAAAGTAGAATATCATTCAAAGGAAAAGGAGAATGAAATGCATTGCTATACCAGCCCTTGTCCTTCCTCCCAATGGGTTTTGGCATGCTTTAAGAGAAATAAAAGATAAATTAATTCTCAAAGAATTTAGAGTGTTCTTCCTGAATAAGACGAGTCAGCTTTCCATATCAAACAGAGAGGAGCTTTCTACAGTTTTAGTTAATCTTCTATATTTATAGAATTTGCACATTCTTTTCTTTTCTTGGTTTATAACATAGTAATTTTTTTCCTTTAAAGATGTCAGAGTTCCAAAGTCACCAAATCATATACATATGCATTTTCGTATATCAATTATACCTCAATAGAGACATTAATTTTTTAAAAATGTCTCAGAAATCTGTGTTTCATCCTAGAGGCAGTGCAATTGTAGAAAGCATATTCAAAAAAGATCTATTTTCTACATGAAACTAATTGTCTAATCACTAATTCAGAGAGATCGCCTGTACATGTATAGTGCAGCAAGTCAAGCTTGTTTTTGCAAATCGACAAATACTGACACAATGCCTCTTATGCTCCAGGCACTGTTGTTTTTTCCTACATGTCCTTTCTTGCTTTCTACAAATTAAGCTAATCTGACATTAAGGTAAAGACAGTATAGTTATTATTTAAAAACATTTTTTTTGAGATTTTATTTATTTGTCAGAGAGAGAGGACACAAGCAGGAGAGTGGCAGGCAGAGGGAGAAGCAGGCTCCTGGCTCAGCCAGGAGCCCAATGTGGGACTTGATCGTGACTTGAACGGAAGGCAAATGCGTAACTGACTGAGCCACCCAGACGTCCCAGACATTATAATTATTTATTATGCAATATTTATTTTCCAAAAGCATTTTGCTTTTATTTTGAATGGTGGGAAGTAATGAGGATAAATAAAAGATTCTATTTTGTCTTCTTTTAATTTTTGTGCCCAGGTCTTATTTGATAAATATTTACAATTAGGGTTGATACAAATCGATTGTCTAAGAAAATCTGTTGGGGTAAAAAGAAAATAGCAGCTAAAACTCTGAAGAATCCATCTTTCCTGCTAGCCTTTCAAGCGTACTCTAATACACTTAAATTGGCAAATTTTGAGTAGAACCAAATGGACTGTTCTGTTGGTTAGGTTTATGAGTAAACACAATTATATAAGCAATATTTTTAGGTGGAAATAATCCCAGGCACAAGGCTACTGACATAACTAATCTTTTTTTTTTTTTTTTTAAGATTCCATTTATTTATTTGACAGGGAGAGTGAGAGAGCTCAAGCAGGGGAAGCAGCAGAAGGAGAGGGAGAAGCAGGCTCTCTACCGAGCAGGGAGCCCAATGCGGGGCTCAATCCCAGAACCCTGGGTTCATGACCTGAACTGAAGGCAGAGATTTAATCATCTGAGCCACCCAGGCACCCCGATGCGGCTAATCTTTTTACAACACATGTGTGAATAAACTCACTACTTTAAAAATGTAAGTGACCCATACACTATTAATCTTTGAATTTTTTAATGTGAACTTATACATACTGGAAGAAATATATATTGTAATTCACAATATGTCCATACATTATTGTGATCTCTATTGGAAATATAGAAAATATAGAAATATATACAAAATATAGAAATATAGAAATATAGGCATTTGTAAGCTTCATATGAGAATAAGTACACAATTAAATATTCATTATTACTGCTATTTTTGAAAAATGATAATGACAAATCATGCAAATATGATGTACATAAAGCTATATGTACATCCTGATTAGGATCAAATAACTACACATTAAACAGTTTTAAATTACCAGAAATGTTATATATTGCATGACAATGAACTTAAATAACTAATTTAGAATACTGACCTTTATAAAGTATAATTATAGACTATAGTTCTATGCAACAGCAAAATAATAGCAATAGCAAATTAACATCTGTAAACTTGAGAGACTTTATATTTTTTCTAAAGTGGAAGTTAGAATAGTTCTCATTGTAGGAGTATTTTAATGAACTACTATTCCAAGATTTCTAAGTAAGCACTTTATTTAAGTATGAAATACTTAAAAATTTAGCAACTCTGATATATGAATTTATGCTGACTTATCTTTTCAGCATATCTGTAATAATTATTAATACAATTAATATTGCTAATAATATTTATAATTAATAATAGTCTTCAACTGCTGAGAAACACTTGGAAACAAAAACTTTCTTAAATGTATAAAATCTATGGGAGTCTGAGGTGTTAAAATCTCCACCCACTGACACATCCCACGTTCTTTTCAGGCCATTGTAAACATAACACACACAGAGATCCTAATGGCCAGTCCAGGGAATGATCATGCTTTAGGGGCAGTCAGTAGATGGTGGCTACAGGAACATTCCAGAAGATGGAAACAAGCAGTTGCTTTGCGAATAATGGTAACAACAGATGTCAACTTCTTATTCTCTGCATAAATAATTCATCTTAGAATCATAGGGATGGATTATACCCTATGGCTTTTCATTTCCTGAAAATCACACTTTCATAGTGAGAAGAAAAAGATGTTACAAAACCAGAAATGGCCAGAAGCAGGCAAGTGAGAATAATTAGCTAACTAATCAAAATTTAAGAGAAGAAAATTAAGTGGAAGTAGACAGAAGAGAAAGTTGAGTCAAGACAGACTGACTACAGTTTCTTCTTTCTTCCTTCATTCTCTTCCTCCCTCCGTTCCCCCTTCCTTCCTTCCATTTTCATTTTTGAACAGAACAAATTGTTCTGAGAAAATTAGAAGTCCTTTTTTTTAAACAAGGAACTTCACTGACATCATTTTAGCTTTCACTCTTATTTAAACTAAAGGCAGTGGCAGATTAAGGTAGGCCTCCCAAAACTGCCGAACAATGTCCCTTACTCAAACTCAAGGGGTCTCCTAGTTTCTCTGGGCAAACCTCACCTGGCAGGTCATCCAAAGGCTTGAAGTGGGGTCAGGCCAGCAGTGAACATTGTGGGTTACAACCCACCACTGCCAACAACATGCACACACATACATGCACACACTCACACACACTTAAAAAAAGATTGAAAAGTTAAACTGAATTTGGAGGAAGCAGCTACTGAGAAAAGTTGGAATGGGGTGAGTCAGGATCAGTCCCTCTGGAAATCACATTCCCGATGGTAGGTGTAAGGAACTGGGGCTGGTGAGAAGCTGTAGGGGACCCAGGCCTTCTGAATGTTTAGATTCCATTTTGTCTTAGCCCTGTTTTCACCCACCTTGTATCAGCCTGTCTCATCAATCACAGTTTAAATATTTATTTTCCCTACATCTCTTTCATCTTTTTTGTAAATTGAGGTTTTCAGCAGAATTCAGTGTAAAAAGAATGCTGACAGCAGCATTCTAATTTTTTAAAATTTCTCTGATTAACACATTCCTCTTTTGTGGCTGACCTACTCATCATAGGAAGATTGTAAACTGGTACTTTGCTTTCAACAGCTCTTAAGATCATTCGGGGCCTATGTAACAGGAGAATTGTGTTTGGGAGAATTTGGGCTTCCTAGCCACAAGGCATCTTCTCTTCTAGTCTTGAAGTGAATACAGTCTACACTGGAAGATCTTTAGGCCTGGAGGTCTGTTAGGCACCTTGTTTCTTAGTTATATTGCCTCCTTTTGCCTCTGTCACAAAGTGTTCAGAAGAACTAGCTTATTTTTTCAAGAAAAAGAAATCAGGAACCTGGTTTATTTTGTCTTATGCTTTGGATAAACTAATCCAAATCAGGTGAGTTGTCAGTTGTTTACAGCTGAATGTCAGATGTAGAAAACAGATATATAGATCCAATAATTCTGTTATCCAACATTGTACATATACCCCAATTTTCTAAGTTGTTAAGTTTCAAGAGCAAGCAAAGATGAGAAGATAGTTCATACTTACGCTTTCATTTTTTGTTTTGTTTTTTTTTTTTGTACACCCATTTGGCAACCTTGTCCCTCTTCAGCCTGTGCTGCACATAATGTCCCATCCTCTGTTACATAAATCTTCCAGCCCAGACTTTCCATTTCTATTAGGAATAGTTTTGAAATTTTAGGAATTAATTTCTTTCAGGCAATACCTAAATTCAGTTATGAATTATGTCTATGAACAAGTTGTAAAATATACTCTGGAGTCACCCATCTCTGCTGAAAGGAAATGGCAGCTCTTTGCTATACGCGGGAAAGGTAAGTCACAAGAAGTGGGTATTGTTCTTGCTTATTCTGTGAAGTACATTTCTTTAAAAAAAAAATACTTTAATTTTGCTCTTTGACATCTAGGGGAGAAATCATCAGACATGCTAAAATTATTTAACTCTAGCAAAGTGGAAATGTTAGAGGGAAATCTTAGAAATGTATCATTTTTATTTTTTGAAACTTTGTACAAATAATAAAACATGTCTTTCCCTATATCTGTTCAGATTTAACTACAAAAGGCAAGCCTGCAAATGGACTATTTCCCAGATGGCATTTATTTTCTTAAGGTATAATTTAACATAACAAGACAGACACAATAAGAGGCCCACCACTACTATGAGAAAAATGATATGGTTGTGAAAATGTGATTTGCTTTTAGCATTTTATTTTAGAAAGTCAAATGGGAAGAAAAACTGCTAAATAAAATATATTTGAATTTACCACGTTAATGTCTGCTAGCCTGCTTTCTAAGCCATTCAAAAAAGTGAAGGAGCTGCAATAATCCTATTCTGCATTGGATTAAATATTAAGCACAGCCACCTAAGATTAAGTATCTTCTTTATTTAAACTGCCATATTTTTCCTATTTTTCATACTCGATTCTATTAGTATGTCTGTATTTTTACTAAACATAAACTTATTTATATTTAATTTTTCTTATTGAATTTAATGTACCTCTTTAAAAAGTGAGCCTCAGAGAATTATTATGAACCTTAATTATATATGTTGAAAAATACTTTTACAGCTTATGAAGAGCTATATAAATGCAAAATGACCATTATTAATTGCACAGCATAGCTTACATAATGAGTTTCAAGTATATGATCAGTATCACATAGAAAACCATAATTATGTTATTCAGCTCACATATATAAATTCGAAATAAGAACTTCAGCTAAGCAATATTTGCCCAGTCCAAGCAGATTTGTTTCCTCTTTATTACCTTTACTTTTAAGACAAAATGTGTAAGGAAAAGAAATCCTATTGATGAAGTATAGTAAGGCATTAATAAGTTTGTTCAACTGAGAAGTCAGATACCTGTACGCACTTATTCTTTATGTGGAGACATGACTTAAGTGTGATTGTCATTGATTTTTTTGACAATTTAGTGCTATCTCCAATTTATAAAAAGTAACTTGGAATAGTGATTTAATACCACTAATTGCTTAATTAAAATGAACAGATGTCATTTTTTATTTCCCAAATCAGTTGTTCAAACTAAATGGTTTTTAAGATTTTACTTTCAGCTCACACAGCCTTGACAACCTTTGCTCGACAGAGATGTCTTACCATTTTCCCGTTTTGAGGTTAATTGATGTACAATTAGTGTGCCCATCCGTTAAACCAATGGCAGAAATGCAATAAACCAAGGGAAGGTAGCTCTCAAGATTAAGAAAATAACATACTCAGTCCTTCTTTAAAGATACAAAACTGGAAATGTATTTGTTCCTCAATTGGCACACTTTCAGAGCTGAATTAAGGTAAGTGTCTTTAGTAAATAACTCTATTTAATGTGCGTGTGTCTATTTCAACCATCCTAAATCTTTCTTTTAATATATTTCATTCAAAATGTATCAGATGTTAAAAATCCACTCCCTCTATATACTCTTAGTTCAGAAATGAAAGATGCACACATCCAGGGTGAAATCAAAAGTCAATTTTAAGGTGTAAATTCTATTAACCATTTGTATAAATTTAATTTTTGCCAAAATTGTGTTTTTATACAAATTCACTGAAGTATAGTCCTCTTTGAATGTCAGGCAATACGAAATTTACAGCAGTGGTAGGTTATTAGAACAACATGGTATAACATCTTGATAAAATTAAAAATGTCACTGTTAGCCTTCATGTTCCTAAAGAAAAATGCTCATGCAGCACATGCGGGCTGTAAACGTTATGAAAGGCAGTGCTCCAGGACGGTGAAGCAAGGTTTTTTTTGTTTTGTTTTGTTTTTTAATGTATTAATCCGACAGAAAATTTGAGCCAGTGCTTTTTTATGAAGATTTAGGCGTGGGCAGTCAGTCGTTGAGTTTTACCAAGTGATTTTTAATTTTACCTTCTATTTATCTTTTATTTTCCCCAGTAACTGAGCACATTACCATGTTTTCTCCTTTTCAAGGAGAAAGTAAACTTGTCTTTTCAGTTGCATGAAAAAACAGGCATTTCTGATCGCTTACATTTAGTTACAATTTATAAAGGCAGTACTGCAAATTCAAACCGGGGGTACGGTCTCCTTTTGTTGTGTGTCTGTGTGCTGATGGGGACTGGTTTTTCTTCTCATTGTCCTAGTTTGAAATTGAAACGCTGCACTGCTGAGAAAATGCCATGAAAATATAACCCACTGCATTCCAGGAAAATAAATAAGCAAGGCCACCCAAATTTTCAATTAGTGCTCGTGCCGAATGCAGGAAATGGCAAGAGATTCGTCCAAGGCGCCCTAGGCCGGGTCGTGGACACGGAGCAGTGACAGGAAGGCTGGAAAGGGGAACACAAGCACAGTGTGAAGATGGCTTGTCTCCAAGGCAAACTGCATGCTAATAGGCTAGTACCGACTTCCTAAAGCAGACCAGTGGGTATTACATCCTGACTAAGGGTACTGCTAAGCTTCAATATTTGGAAGTTTAATGGTGAAGTAACACTTGGAAGTTCTAGTGGCATTACATATTTTATGTCATAGGCTTATTAAACGATCTCAGTATCCCCCACAAATGGAGTTTTAACCACCGGAAACAGCAATATTCTGGACAGTTGGTGAAAATTATAAAATGCTTTTGATTTAAAGTGTTAGGCATAAGGATCTATTATTTCCCACTTGGTGGCATTGCTCGCTAACATACCAGAGCCAGTGGGGGTCCGCGGTGTGTGTATGGGGGTGGAGGACAACTGGTTAAGAGGCAAAGATGTCTTTCCTCTCCTGAGTCAGCAAGACATGTAAGACTACAGATTTCTAAGAGAGGAAAAAAGTTATGGGTTAGAAGCCCCTTTCCTTGAATATGTTTTTCTGAAATTCTCAAATCACTAGTTTGAAGGTAGTACTTGAAAGCCTGAAGAGGAATGATAGAAAACAATGGATTCTTCAGGGATCATGTACACCCAGACTCCTGCTTTGTCATTCTCTTACTTGCTTTCTGTTTCACTTCTCAGGTCTTCACTACAGCATTTGGAGTTTTACAGCTCATCATGTTGAAGTTAGTTAAGGAAAAAAGAAAAAAAGGGGTTAGTTTTTCAGTAGCATGGTGTGGTTGACCTTACAAAACGGCCTCTATCATTTTGGATGCTTTTATCTGTGTTGTGGATCTAATTGTAAATTTCAAGCTACACTAAACTCTTTGATCACCTTCACACTGCATTGATAAAAAGTAAATCTACGCATTTGATTTATTCTTACAACCAAGAAGTGAAATAATTGAGGAGCTACTATGGGCTACAATTATTAAAAGAAGGAATAAAACACAGGCGATCTCACCAAGCTACAATTATGTGGGCAGGAAGAATGATATGGGTAAGTAGAAGACAAATATCCATCACTCCAGCTGAACATTAAATGTGAAATTCAAATTATGCTTTGTAGTTATTTAAATAACAGTGCTGTGTATTTGTGCTTAATTTAGGATAGTGATTATTCATTACCCCACAAAAACAGAGTAAATGGGAACAAAAAAAGCACTATTTTTCTTCTTAGCTGATTCCCTTGACTTGAGAATATTTTCTTGGCAAATCAACTATTTTGTTAGTTTTGAAAGGCTATCATTTCGTTTTCACAGTAAAATCAGGAATTTCATTTTTATGCAATACTACAGCATTTCCTATAATTGAATTCTAACAGTTTGGGAGTGTGCTCTTTACCTAGTTTTCCTATAAAAAAAATAAGGAACAGAAAAAAACCCAAACCTCTTCTTTTTGCAATAGTTTAAAAGTATATTTGCCTTTAGATTTAATAAGGTAAGCAATTTTCAGCCATAGGGAAATGCAGAACTATGTCCTATAGTACATACTTTCAGTCACAGGGCTGCACTAGGAGGAACTACCCAGGAGCTGGAACATTCCCAGCCTTGGTTTTCACGCTTGCCTTCCTCCCTGCTCTTATGTGCTTTGTTTTTCATTTCTTCTCAATTTTTTTTCCGTTTACCGTGGCCTAAGGCTCTCAGTGCTCTCCACATTCTGTCATTGGAACCTGCTTCCAGAAAATTATCTAGTGAACTTACACAAATGTGTAAGTTATTCATAGGGTTTAACTTATTTATTTAACAAATGTTTCCACGCAACATACTTGGTGAGGTCTCTGAGAAATATAGAAATGATACTGGTGCTTGTCCTTTGCTTAGGACAACTGAACAACCATAATGCAAGGCTTTTAGCTTAATGGCAGATTTGGAAAAGACCTTTGATACCATGTAGACCAAACGTCTGATTTTATAGATGAAGAAGTTAAAGCCTAGAGTCAGACAATTGATGTGATCACTTTTCCACTAAAACTCAATAAGAACCTGCTGGTCTAGTGTTCTTTCTGGATTGCTTCAATATCCAAATCTTTTTTTTTTTTTTTTAGATTTTTATTTATTTATTTGACACAGAAAGTGAGATCACAAGTAGGCAGAAAGGCAGGCAGAAAGAGAGGGGGAAGCTGGCTCCCTCCTGAACAAAGAGCCCGATGTGGGGCTTGATCCCAGGACCCTGAGATCATGACCTGAGTCGAAGGCAGAGGCTTTAACCCACTGAGCCATCCAGGCGCCCTCAATATCCAAATCTTTCTCATATGTTGTGGTAGATGAAATTATTGTTTAAAATATTTATGCTCCTCCTACAAGTTTCTCCCTTTGAGGGAATTATACACTCTCAACCCATTAATGTCAGTCTTGGCCATGGATTTGTTTTGACAATGCGACAGGAGCAAACGTGACCTGTGCCATGTCTAAGAGGAAGCTGAAAAAACCATCACATGGTCTGTCATCTTTTTCCCCTTCTTTTGGGTCATCTGCTTTGTTCTGTATAAAGGCTAATTCTTTAGCCGATGTCCTGGGAGAGGAAATGGATAGAGCAGAGCCACAGCCAAGAAACCTGTAAAAGGAGCAAGAGAGAAATCTCTGTTGTGAGCCTGAGATTCAGAGGTGTTATTATTGCAGCAAAACACAGCCTCAGCCAACAGATACATTCTATTGCTGTCAAAACAGAGATTGCTTGGCCAGTGGTTACCCATTCCATTCTGTATGGTTTAGCCTTGATCAGGATCATTATATACATCACAAGGCTAGTTTTTTGTACTAGATCATGTACAAAAAAGTGGTTCATGGAGGGCAGACATCCAGTGCTCTGCTCCAGATAAGACAGTCTCATCTCTTTGGAAGCCAGGCCTGGGTGAGAAGAGCACACCAGAAAATTATGGATCCCACTTTTTAGTTGGTAACTGAGTCCATATGCACCTTGAGGTACATTTATTTGACTGAATTCCAGAAACAGCATAGCTGCCAAGAGAGGAAGAAATTATCCAGGAAAAGGGAGGAAGGTGAACTTTTTTCTCTTTGGTAACTTCAGATGACCTTGACCTGAGTCATGTGTTCTTAAAGGCAAAAATCACAGAAAATTGCCATGACATGGGTGAAAAAGTAATCTGTTGAGAAGACTGTAGAGAAGCAAGCACAGAGCATATTCAGATTAGGGGACCAATAAAATCTTCTTGGAGAAGATAGCTTTTCAGGTAGATTTTGAAGAATATTCAGAGATAGCAGGATATGGCCATTTGCCCCACAGGTTCATTATGATCAGAAACACTATGGTAGAAAGGCCTGAGTGTTTCAGAAAGTGTGTTGCCTCTTTGGGAACAAATCTTTAATTCAAAGAATATTTAGTAGGTTTGAACAAGAGGTTTTTTGTTTGTTTTGTTTTTTGCTTAAATGGGAGAGGAAGTTCTGAAATTTGATTTCTTATAGCATTTTGCTGATATTTTGGCACTGAATCATGTATTAATTTTATTTCTTTGCTTTCATTTATGTGTTCTCTACCCTAAACATTGAGCTACTCAAGGGCATGGATAGTGTTTTTCTGAGCTATTATCCTGAATCTTTGCACAGTTCTTGATACGAAGGAGCATATAACAAATATATATTGAAGAATAAATAAATAAATAAATATTGTTGGCCTCCCCCATTCTTCCTTATATGTGGAATATATGCACACTTTATGACATGAAGAAACGATATGCCTCTTTTTAACATATAGGAAAAAAAGCAGAATCATTGTCATGATTTGTCCAATGTTTACAATGACTTTTCCTGAACAGTAAGTCAAATATTTTTTTCTTAAATATTATAATTTACAGCTATGCCACATATCTTTCCATTATATGTAACCAAGTATGCCTTTATAAATTCACTTGTGACTAAAATTTTTATAGCAGCAATGGCCACAATCACCAAACTGTGGAAAGAGCCAAGACGCTCTTCAACAGATGAATGGATAAAGAAGATATGGTCCATATATACAATGGAATATTATGCCTCCATCAGAAAGGATGAATATCCAACTTTTGTTTCAACATGAACTGGACTGGACTGGAAGAGATTATGCTGAGTGAAATAAGTCAAGCGGAGAGAGTCAATTATCATATGGTCTCACTTACATGTGGAGCATAAGGAAAAACATGGAGGACATTGTAAGAGGGAAGGGAGGGGTGACTTGGAGGAAATCGGAGGGGTGATGAACCATGAGAGACTGTGAACTCTGAGCAACAGACTGAGGGTTTTGGAGGGGTGGGGGTGGGGGGATGGGCGAGCCTGGTGGTGGGTACTGAGGGCACCTATTGCATGGAGCACTGGGTGTGGTACATGAACAATGAATCTTGTAACACTGAAAAAATAAAGTAAAAGTATTTGGGGAAAAAAATAAAATAAAATAAAATTTTTAAAAATCAGAAAAATACTGCAATGTCTAGTTGTTCTTTGGAATTGATTTGCAAACCACGGCTTTATTTCAGCTCAGTGTTTTAAAATGATAGTCACAACAATCTAAATTTCTCCTCCTGCTTCAGTTCATGCTATGATCTTACATTTCTAAGTTATAGAGCTATGATCCTTAGAAGCCTGGAAAGGTATCTGTTGGAAGATTGTGCTCTTTGACATCTCTCTGCTGGCCAATATACAGCTGGTAGGAATTACCAAGTCATACTAACATGAAAAAACCATAACAGATCACCAAGACTACGATGTCTAGCGTAATATAGATCTTTAAGAGGTAACAAATGTATTAGCATAAAAATGGCCAGAATTATTAGTATAAACAAAATAAATAGACGCTATAGAAATAAGTGTCTATTGTTGGTCTCATCATTGGAGTCAGTGTGGATAAACATAAGTAGATGGAAAGTGGGCTTTGGAATCCGAAAGACTCATACTTATATCCTGATTTTTCCCTGTTTTGCCTTGGGCAAATGGGCCCCTCTAACCTTCCATTTTCTAATGTGTCTAGTGGAGATAATGTAATCCCCAATATGACTGTATTGGTAAATTAAATGAGGTCAGAAGGGCAGAATCCTAATTCTCAGCATCGTAGTACCTGGCACAAAGCAGATGCTCCTTAATTATTTTTTTCCTTCTCTTTTTCTATCATAAATAAGTATTTATAATATACTATAATATGATAATTTATTACTGTTTTTAGTAAATACGAAATATTTATCAAGGTCTTTCTGTGTGCAAAGCAATTGTCTCAGTACTATTGTACAGTGGTGCAGTGCTAATTGAGGGTTTTCCTTTCCCTTTCTCTGTCCTTAAACCTCCTCCCTCCCATGATCCTCCAGCTGAAATACAAACCCAAACCATAGTCTATTTAGAGGTTGTGGCGCATGGCCATTTTCAATGTAGCAGTCCATTCTGAATTTAAATTTGTCACCATTTTCTTTAGAGGGAATAAGAGAGAAAATGAATTTAATTTAGTATAAAAAATAAACATTCCTGGGCACTGAAAATGTCTGTGGTGTTTTAAGAACTGTTATCATTAATCAGTCAAGCATGTTTACCCATACCCATGATTGCTTATGAAACTTAACCGCACGCACTGAGCCCTTCAATGAGAGATGGCCACCAAAATCTGAGATGAAGGGTGTATGTTCCCAGTAATTATTATATGCCTTGACTGGCTCATGAACCTAGCCTCTTTCATAGTATGCTTTTCACAGCTACAAGGTAACATAAAACAGTTCAGAGTATCGTAAAGCACCATTTGTACTATTGTTACCTTGTGATTCAATTTTTGGCCAAAACATTTTCTTGTGCTTGTGCTTTTTAACAGTTTATCCTATTATAATTTTGAGAGGCAACATCTTCTCCATGAAATCTCCTTATTCTAGTTGTAAAATGGCTATAGTAATTACTATCATTAGCTAATTCTTACCACAAGAAAGGGATTGGCATTTGCCTGAGAAGAGAAGGTTACTCAGGAGTCAACAAGACATAGCAAACTTACAGCATCCATAGTCTAACCTAGGAATGGGTGGGAGTCTGGAGTGAGAGAAGAGCTAGCAAACATGTCCCTTGAGTATACTCCTTCAATGTACAAAAGAAACCTTCCTAAGCTAAGGCAAAAGTAAACCCAACACAGAGAGTATGAAACCTTAAAAATAAGCAGGTTTTCTGTTTAGAACAGAATTTGGCCTAAGTCAGTAAGTATTATTACAATTGTTATTTGTGAATTAAGCAACTAGGTGAATTTGGTGTCATTTACTGTGACAGAGATGGGAGGAGGAGAAGGTTTTGGGGAAAATATCAAGAATTCTATTTTGAAAGTGTTAAGTTTAAGATGTTTGTTAGATTTTTAAGCGGAGGTGGTAAGCTAGACACAAGAATCTGGAGTTTTAAGGAAGAGGCCAGAACCTGAGATACAGATTTGGTCTTGAAAGGAAGGGTCCTGAATGAGATCATGAATATGAATGTGGAGAGGTTCAGGGAAAGGAGGAAGAGCCAGGAGGAGGAATAAAAAGAAGCCAGTGCTGTGGGAGGGAAATAATAATGCATTTTCTATGGGAACTGGTGCTTCCAGAAAAGAAATGTGGTCAGCTGTGTTAGTTCTCACTGAGAATTCAAGTATAGTGGGTTTCGAGGCTTGACATAGAATGTGGTAAATGCAGGTAACTGGTAACTTGGACAGGACGGGCTTCAATGTCAGGTCAGAAGCCCATGGGGAGTGAACCATGGAAAACAGGGAAGTGAGGAAGTACAGACAGCTCAGTAAAAGCATCAAAGCACAGGCCCCAGACCCTTCCTATCCATACTGCCTGGGTCTGTGCAAACATGAGATCTTCCAGATTGTCACTTCTGTGAGGCCCATGGTATTTTCAGTTCCTTCCCAGTTCTTCAAGAAGGATCCAGGAGCAGCAGGGGTGGTTCTGTTGCTTAAAACTACTGAAGCCAACTGATGTACTCATCTAAATGATACACAGATTAGCACGAAAAGATTTGTGGGTGAAATTTGGAAGTCAAGGGATTTGGAAGCTAAGGGATACAGTGTCTTAAAACCAATCTAGATCCTAAACCCTAAAACCAATATAGATTATGCTCTTCAAGTAAACAGAAAATTTTCCTGCCCTCTAAAATTATTGTAATGAGCTTTGTAAAATAAGTAAGATGTCTATAATAGCAATGAAGGAGAATTTGACAAATCATGTAATTATGGAAGATGCATCTTAACCTAAACAGGTCTTTTTTTTCCTGTTGTGGACTGAATTTTGTCCCCTACAAATTTATATATTTGAAGCCCTAACCCCCAATATGACTGTATTTGGACATAGAGCCTTTAAGAAGGTGATGTAAATTAAATGAAGTCATAAGGGTAGAGTCCTAATCCAGTAGGAACAATGTCCTTAAAGAAGAGAGAGAAACACACACACACACACACACACACACACAGTAAGAGGACAGAACGAGAAGACGGCTATCTGCAAATCAATGAGAGAGGCCTCAGGAGAAATCAGCCCTGCCAATACCTTTGTCTTAGAATTTCAGCTTCCAGAACTATGAAAAATAAATGTCTGTTGTTTAAGAAGCCTAGTCTGTGGTATTTTGTTATGGCACGCCCATCTTCATTTATCTAGCCATTTGATTCTAGTACTGTAATATCTCTTAAATTTATTCACTCTTCACCAAGCCCACTGCTGGGGCCTTAGTTCAGGTGCTTATTATCTCTTTCCTGGACAATTAAAACAGTCTTCTATTGGTCTTGTGTCTGTCATAATTAACTCATCCTTAATATTCTGTCCTATTCATTAGCCTCAGGGATCAGAACCAGGAATATAGAATTGGAGTCAGAGTTTCCCTTCAAGGCACTGCTGGTCTTAGGAAACTGGAGGAAATTTGAAGAGGATACTCACTGCAGCACAGGCTCTGAAGCACCACAAGAACAGCAAGGAGGAAGAAACAAGCCATATGCCCAGAGACATGTTGGGGAAGGGGCAATTCACAGCAGTCACAGCATATAGGTTGGGCAAGTTGCCAGTCACAGGCCAAGGAATTTATTCATTTGTTGACTTGTTTAATAAGTGTGCTATGTAATAAGAACTTGACACCCAGAATCCAGTAGTGAAAAAGCAAGAAGAGATCCCTGACTTTGTTGAGTTTACGTTCTGGTGTGTGGAGTCACAACAGATACATGATAGGGAAAGTTGCTATGAAGATTATGAAAAAGGGTAGTGGGATGGTGGAAGGGGCTATTTTTAACAGAAAGGTCAGAAAAGTAGACAGAGGAAGTGACAATGCACCTGGGATATGAAAGATGAGAAGTAGCTAGCAATGAATAGAGAATCGCATGCCAAGAAGAGGAAACAGCGACTGAAAAAGTAAAGATCGATGAAACATAAGGGAAGGAGTAGAGGAAAAGTAGACATAGACATTTGGCAAGAGCTAGGCGATGTAGTGTCTTGATGGTCATGGGCCAGGGCAGGTGGGGCAGGTGGAAGGAATTGTATTTTCTTCTAATTTGAGTGGGCAGCCACTGGAGGGTTGGAAACTGGGAGATAAGATTCTATCTATATTTTTAAAAGGTTATTCTGGCTTCTGTGGAGAGGAACTGTGGAAGGTAAGTCAAGGGGAGGCAGGTTTAACAGGTGCTGCAGGGGTGTGGGTGGGAGATGATGGTGATATGTACCAGGGTGCTGGCATAAAAGAGTGGGGAGATGGAAGTTTCAGAATATATTCTGGTGGTAAAGTGGCCAGGATTTGGGGCACCTGGGTGGCTCAGTCAATTAAGAATCTGCCTTCAGCTCAGGTCATGATCTCAGGGTCCTGGGACGGAGCCCTGAGTTGGGCTCCCTGGTTAGTGGGGAGTCTGCTTCTCCGTCTTCCTTCATCCTGCTTGTGCACGCCCTCTGTGTCTCTCTCTCTCTCTTTCTCTCAAATAAGTGAATAAATAAATAAAATCATTAAAAAAAATGGCCAGGATTTGCTACTGGATGGGATATTCTTGTGAGGAAAAGAGAGAAGAAGCTGAATCTGACTCCTAGGATTTTGTGGATGGTGGTGCAATGAACTGAGAAGTATAAGCAGGATTGGGGAAACAGATCTAAAGCTATGGTTTGGCTTTAAGTGTGAGGTACTATATTAGATATTAAAGTCAAATATATCAAATACCACTTAGGAAGTAAGAAAAGAACCTAGGAAGGATCTCTGGATTTAGCTAGAAGAAAATAGTTGGTACTTTTGATAAAGGTCAGTTTAGCTGAGTTGTGGGGATGGAAACTGCTTTAAACTAGAGTGCGTTAAAGAGAGAATGTGAGGTGAGAATGTGAAGGTTTAGCTGGGAAGAAGAATAGAGAAATGGGGGTAGGGTAGCTGGAGGACATGTGGGGGTAAAGAGAGATGCTATTTATGATGAACAAGAATAAAGCTGGTGTGCATGCTGTTGGGAATGGTGTGTTCAGAGGGATGGGACTCTCTGAAGGTGCTAGGTTCCCAAGTAGGATGAGAAGGGACTTGGAGCATAAATAATAATGCTAAAAAAGCTAATGTTGGGAATTGAAGTTTCCTCCAGAATTGAATATTGCTATTATAAAGAGGTTGATGTTAATTTTTTTAAAAGATTTTATTTATTCATTTGTCAGAGAGAGAGAGAGAGAGAGAAAGTCCAAGCAGGGGGAGCAGCAGCTCCCCACTGAGCAAGGAGCCTGACACAGAACTCAATCCCAGGACCCTGGGGCATGACCTGAGCTGAAGGCAAATGCTTAACCGACTGAGCCACCCAGGCATCCTGAGCTTGATTGTTTAAGAAGTAGAATACACTTAAACCTTTGTAAAGATATATACATTTCTAAGTCTGTAGGCAATCTACTAGTTTTTATAGAACAGACAATTCATAATTAAAGTATCAGCTTTCCACCCACCCACAAGTTTTTATTTAAATTCTTGTTAGTTAACATCAGGGTAATATTGGTTTCATGCATAGAATTTAGTGATTCATCACTTACATACAACACCCAGTGCTTACACGAGTGCCCTCCTTAATACCTATCACCCCTTTAGCCTGTCCCCTGCCCACTTCCTTCCATCAAACCTCAGTTCTCTATAGTTAAGTGTCTCTTATGATTTGTCTCCTTCTCTGTTCTCATCTTATTTTATTTTTCCTTCCCTTCAACTATGTTCATCTGTTTTGTTTTTTCAATTCCGCATATGAGTGAAATCATATGGTATTTGTCTTCCTCTGACTGACTTATTTCGCTTAGCATAATACCCTTTAGTTCCATCCACGTTGTTGCAAATGGCAAGATTTCATTCTTTCTGATGGCTGAGTAATTTGTTGTTCTGTGTTGTGAATATTAAATACTGTCTTTGATAGTACTATATAAGTATTAACATTAAAATTATAATTTTAAGGAATAATTTAAAGAATGTAATGATATTCAAATATTACACTAGGGGTTTACCACAAAGTAAAACCCTGTCAGTTTATTTCTAGCAAATTAAGAAAAATGTACTTTTTTGGGGGGGGGCAGGCAGCAGAAATTGGGCGATTTTGGTGTTCGAAAATTCATATTAAGTTCTGTTGCACAGACTTTGGAAAGAGCCTGTTGCTCTCAGGCTCCAAAGGTGCCACCACTAGAGGGAGTATGAAAGGCCTTTGGATGAATGGTCAAGGACTCTGAAACATGCTCTTCTGGAAGGAAACTTCAACAAAATTTAAACAGCTTTTGCCTCCTAGCAGTTACGGCTTACTCATTGCTACCTAGAGTTTCCTAGGGAGCAGATTTAATAGTAATGGTCAAAAATCTAAAGTTGGAGAATTAAAGCTTTCCCCTTATTTGAACATTTCTCTTATAAAAGCATGTCTGTTAAAAAAAAAAAAGGTTCAAAAATTTTAAACTTTTGCAGAGACATAAAAGTTCCTAATGTCTATAGAGATTAAAAATGATTTCAGTTAAAAATAGAGCTACCCTATGACCCTGCAATTGCACTACTGGGTATTTACCCCAAAGATGCAGATGCAGTACAAAGAAGGGCCACATGTACCCCAATGTTCATAGCAGCAATGGCCACAATCGCCAAACTGTGGAAGGAGCCAAGATGCCCTTCAACAGATGAATCGATCAAGAAGATATATGGTCCATATATACAATGGAATATTACGCCTCTATCAGAAAGGATGAATACCCAACTTTTGTTTCAACATGGATGGGACTGGAGGAGATTATGCTGAGTGAAATAAGTCAAGCAGAGAGAGCCAATTATCATATGGTCTCACTTATGTGTGGAGCATAAGGAAAAACATGGAGGACATTGTGAGAGGGAAGGGAGGGGTGACTTGGAGGAAATCGGAGGGGTGATGAACCATGAGAGACTGTGGACTCTGAGCAACAGACTGAGGGTTTTGGAGGGATGGGGGTGGGGGGTTGGGTGAGCCTGTGGTGGATATTGAGGAGGGCAATGCAATACATTGCAATCCATGCAATACATGCAGCACTGGTTGTGGTACATGAACAATGAATCTTGCAACACTGAAAAAATAAAATAAAAGTATTTGGAAAAAATAAAAAATAAAAATGATTTCGGGGTCATGAGTTCAAGTTCCATGCTGGGTATAGAGCTTACTTTTAAAAAAAATATAAAGTGAAATAATGCTATATTCTGAAATAAACCTCTCTGTTATATGCTGTACTTAACTAGCCTTAATGGGAAATAAAAATACAGGATTTCACTGCTGTTTCTTTGTGGAATTAAAGACAAGGAGATCCCCTTCCCTTTCTTACCAGTCTGTTCCTTGATTTTAAACATTCAATAAGTTTTCAGCCAAGGGATGCATTTTTTTTTCACTTTTGATACTTTTCTGTGGTTCCTTATTATTGTTTGTAGGATACACTGTGGTTCTGTTTACCTCTTCCTGCAGTTTCCAGACCTTTGTGGTTTCCTCTACAGCTGCGGGTATTTCTCATGTAAAACTACAGGTCAGTACAGAACCACAGAACTGATCCTGACGATTAGAATTTTAGCCACTGTCCTGTGGGGTTTTCAGAGCCACAACTGACTCCATACTTTACATCCAGATCCTTAAAGTACTACCATCTGATGCCTGAAATAATGCTGGTTTCTCCAGGGGTCCTAGGTGAGACTTTCTTTATTTTATTGAACATTAGTGTGCACCCATCTCTAAATGGAGCTCTCACAAATACCCTCACTAGATGTGAGATCTATGAGAATGAGGATTTGGTCTTTGCTGTGTGTTCTTGCACCTGTTCCCATTGCTTATTACGTTGCCTTTGTGGCATGAATCCACCTTTCCTTAGGGTCCCATTTCGAGCAATGGGTCTCAATAACTCTAAAATCTACAGATTATTTATTTGCTGCTGCTTTTCCTACTGCACATTCACACCTCAAACTCCTGCACTTTAGTTTCAGACCCCACTTCTCCACCGAAACTCCTAATTCATTAACTTCTGATCAGCCAAATCCAGTAGACAGTTTGGGGTTATTTTCTTTGACCTCTGTACTGCTTTTGACAGTGATGCCTGCTGTCTCCTTCTTGAAATTTGCCTCCCTCTTGTTCTGTTGGATGTAAACTTTGTGGTCTTTCTCTACATCCTTGACCATTCTTCATTTTCTTGCTTAAATCCTCTGATGTGCAGCTTTTCTGCTTGCTTTATCTTATGAATGTTGCTTTTTTGTTCATGTTGCACTTACTTGTGCTATTTATTTTCAGTTGACTTATTTTAGAATAAAAATTAAAAGGCAAACCATTTAAAAATAAATTTCTTTGGTTCATATTGTTTACATTGGTATCAGAATAGAAATAGAATTGGAACATGTAGAAAATTCAGCCTTGACCCCAGACATCTTGTAGTACTTCTTGTAGCACTCCAAGTGCAGAGTAAGTGACTAATGTGTAAAATGATATGATTTGTCATTTTTGAACCATGTATAAACAGTGACCTGCTTGATACTTAGTAAACTTAATAGGTGATTTTTTTGTATATAGGTATAGTCTGTGTAATAGATTATAGTATAGTGTATTTAATTTTCAGAATAATGATGGGAAACATTTGACACTCAAGAAATGAGATTTAGTTGTCTTAATGAAATTATAATAGGTTCTCCTGAAATATATCCAATATTATAAGCAAATGCATCTTCAATAATGTTATTTTTATATAAGAAATTTGAAAAATATATTTTAGCATAATAATGCTAAGCAGTCTATCATTTTCAGGGCAGAAATGCCTAGAGTTGACTAGGTATCAAAACATAGTTTTGTTTTTTTTTTTAAGATTTTAACTATTCACTTGAGAGAGAGAGAGAGAGAGCACAGAGGGAGGGGGAGAAGGAGATTCCTGCTGAGCAGGGAGCCCAATATGGGGCTTGATCCCAGAACCCTGAGATCATGACCTGAGCTGAAGGTAGATGCTTAACAGACTGAGCCACCCAGATGCCCCAAAATATAGGCGTTTTAAAGATAAGAGGGAACAATCTTAACCTGGAGGTGAAAAAAATTTGCCACAGTGACATGATTATTATACTTGTTTTCAAAATGCGTAGATTTAGAGGTTATTGTTTCATCAGAATACTTATTTTATTCCAAGTATCTATTTTAATAATCATTTAAATTCCTCCCACTCCCAGAAGGAGTGGGGGAAGGGCAGAAGGGAAGAGAGAATCTTAAGCAAGCTCCATGTCCAGTACAGAGCTGGACATGGGGCTCATCTCAGGACACTGAGCTCATGACCTGTGCTGAAATCAAGAGATGCTCAACAGACCAAGCCACCCAGGTGTGCCAATAATCATTTAAAATTTTTGTTGAAAGTAATCAGAAATGTCCCATATTCTTTAGCAATAATTTATCTGTTATAGGAAGGGCATTCTTCATTTTTCAGAAAACAGTCACTAATCAATTATTTTATTTATGTTTATTTTTCTCTATTAATTGATTACTCACATCTTCTCTCCTCTGCTTCCCCTTCTTTTTTACTTCCCTCTCCTTCCTTTTTCTCCTTTTTCTTTCTCTTCTTGACACTCCAAATGCTCAAATTTTATATAAGTTAACCGTTTGTACTCTTCCATCTTTATAAACATCGTGCTTTCCTCTTTAGCTCATGACTAAGTTCCTTGGCCAAGTGCTTTATGGAAGTGTTGGGAATAGAAATGTCACATAAAAATGGAATGAGTTGTGAAAACAGGCAGTTCCCATCTCTCCCAAAATAGGCCATTCTTTGAATGACCTACCTGGGAGGAGAGAGCCAAGGGCATATTCTGATTTTATAGCACGAACTTCAGGATATTGAATGAAATACAGTTATGATGTGATTAAAAATGAAATGCATTTCGGAAAGTCTTTAAATATCCAACGGCGCTAAGATAAATTTTACTATATTCATGCTTATTGCTTCTACTATTTCTCTTTCCGGTTATTCCCCGTGGATCTTATGTGAAGCCTATGGCAGGATGAAACAAAGCAAGAGCAGGGATAGTGCTTTCAAAAGAGCTCAGTTAGTACATTCAAAGCTATTGTCATTTTCCTCGTCGAAGATGGGATTGTTGGAGTGAGCATACATAAACTTTCTTTCCCACTGAGGAGACCACGTGGAAAAACACTTATTTTATTTTTTCCTATAAGAATAAAATTGCAATCTTTCAACAGAACATGTTGATTATGCCATCTGGCACATAATTTCTATGCTTAAATTAAGCTGAGAAATCAATTCAGTGTTGAAAGATATTATCCGTTTAAGATTTTTTTGCCTACAAGCAGTTTGAGAAAGTAGGACAAAAAATAAGTTGTTTTCACATCTAAGTATGTAAATTATATAGGTCTTGAATATTTTCTTCCACATAGAGGAAAATTATAACTTATAAGTGGATAGTTATGATCTATTGGGATTTCTCGTCCTATAGTTACGCCAAAACTATACTGTATTACAGGAACCTACCCTGGGAGATCAGGTGATTGTCAATTGGAAATCAGCATCAGTTAATGGTGGTGTAATTAACTGAGTATAAAAGCCAGTCTTAAGGAGTTGCTTACATTTTGTTTCAACTTTTCTTTTTTTTAGCAGTTTGCGAGTTCAGATTGTTGCCAATACTAAAGGCACAAATAAATGAGTATAATACACAAATTAGGCTGCACCAAGGACTACCTAACAAAGTTCAGTAACTAGCAGGCAGTACATGTTCATGCCCATGTTTCAGTGAGCCTGGGCTTGGCTCTGTCTTGAAATTTACTCCTTTACATTCATTTCAGAGGATGGGTAAGGAGAGGCAACTGAGTGATAAGCAAATCTTCCCTGGCAATCATAGTTTCAGCGGTTGGAAGAAAATTAAGGATTAAGCTGGGGAGGTTATTCTCAGATGATGGTTGATTAGGCCAGTCACGTAAGAATCAAATCAGGAAAGCACTGCAAAGTCTGACATTTGGTGTTACTTAGGGAAAGCTTGAAAACTTAGAAGGCTCTTCAATTTCAGTTGGAAGGATTGGAGGTGGCGGCACAGAGATTCCTTAGAAGGCCTCCTCCAAGAAGTTTTTATAAGTGTGTGTGTGTGTGTGTGTGTGTGTGTGTGTGTGTGTGTGTGTGTGTATGCCCTTGTTTTTACAGGAGAATCACATCTTTCAGACCACCCGTCTGTCCCACGTACGCAGAGCATGTCATGGGTTCTGTCTCCCAAAAGTGAGTTGAACGTTACTGGGGCTTTTGCTATTGTATTGACTTCTGACTAAGAGAGATCAGTGTTGCATTATTTGGATTTAGTATGCTCAAACTCATTTCTTTTCCACATTCCAGGAGGATTTCTTCCTTGAAAAAAAGGAGGGATAGGAAAGCAAGTTCCAGTGTTTTTATTCAAACATAATCCCTAATATCCTTTCTGGGAGCTCCCCAAAAGGACAGTTGTTTTTAAAAGGAAAGTATCAGTTAAGATATACCATGTCGCTAAAGAGACCTTTAAAAAGTCATTTGGCCTCCTAGCAGGACCACACTCAAAGCAGAGATCACAATCTATCCCTTTCTTTAAATCTCCAAGATGTTTTCAAAACGGTTAATAATAATAAACGAGATAAGGGAATCCAGGTGGCATGGCAATGCGGGCACCAACAGCAGTTCCTCTATGTTAGGTGTCAGCCAATTTGCAGAACAAAGCTGACCACATTTTATAAGTAGTATTTTAAGAAGTGAAGTATTATGTATCTTTCAGAACATGTGCTTCCATTTACTCTTTGTCAGCATGCTGGGGCACCTGTGTTAGTTTTATGCCACTGCATGCAGATTCTTTGATGAGTAGAATTCTGGTAAGTTCCAGCTGTTATTTCACCTGCGGGAGCATAAGAGCAAAAAATCTCCCAGAACGTTGAATCTGAAGCACTAAGATTATTTGGAAATCACCACCATATTTGCAATATATTAATTCTGTTTATTAAATGCCCAATTTAAAAAAATGGTTCTTCTTAAGGATAATAATAGCAATGACTAAAGAAAGATAAGCAATCATATTTGTAAGATTAATACAGGGATGGTTGTGGTTATTGTGAGAAGACAAAATAATAACTGGGTGTCTTCATGATTTATGTTATTTACAGATCTATAATGGTCATTATTTTTATCCACTAGGTACTGTGCTAAGGACTGCACATGCATTACCCAGCTGAATACTTCTAATAACCTTATGATAGAGCTAACGGCATCCTCATTATCTAGACAAAGAAAAACTTTAAAAGGTAAAGTAACTGGCATAAGGTTGGCCAGGCAATAAGTCAGATAATGTACTCAAACTCAAGCAGTCTGAATTCAGAGCCTCAAGTCGAATTATTTCACCACGGTCTCACAAAGGATGGGAGCCAGAACACTAGATATGAAATACTTTCATTTTTTTTAAATGATTTTATTTATTTATTTGACAGAGAGAGAGTACAAGCAGGGGGAGCAGCAGGCAGAGGGAGAAGCAGACTCCCCGCTGAGCAGGGAGCCTGACGTGAGCCTCCATCCCAGGACCTTGGGATCACAACCCGAGCCAAAAGCAGATGCTTAGCCAACTGAGCCACCCAGCTGCCCCATGAAATACTTTCAGATAGTACATGGAGCAAACTTCTAGAACTATCAGAAAAGGTTTATTTATTTTTGATATGTATCAGAGAAAAAAATAAAACTAACAAATCCACCTACTCTCCTCACCTCTACCATTGTTACTGTCCCTGCCGCCCCTTCAGTGCAGAAAACTTCTAAGTGAATTTCTACTTTAAGGTCAGTTCTTAACACAGAAGCCCGAATAATAATTACGAGTGAAAAACACTTCATGACACTCCCCTGCTAAAAATTCTCCAGTGATTTCTCATAATATTCAATAGAAAATCCAAACTTCTTCCTGAAACCTATGAGGTCCTATCTGGTTCTTACTTGACTCTAAAGTCTCACCTCCAGGCCTCTCTGTCTTCCTTTCTTTGTTTCATTCACACCAGCCTTCTTGCTATTCCTTGTGTATAGTGGGCTCATTCTCACACTGGGGCATTTACCCTTCTGTTTTCTATTGCTGAGGCCTTCCGAGCTGGGCTTGCAGTCAAGTTTCCACCCAAATATCACGTCTTTAGAGGATTGCTTACCCTTCTCCCTTTTCTTGTCTTCTCTTCATTTTCCTTTAGTTTTCTTCATAGCACTTAGCTGACACTGTATTTGTAGAATGCCCTATGTTGATTGATTTATTGATTAATTGACTATCTTCTTCATTAGAATGTAATCCCCATGTGAGGGTCTTTGTCTGTCTTAGTTACAGCTATACTTTTGGCTCCCCAAAATGTGTCACAAAGCACATGCTCAAAACACACTTGTTAAATTAATTCATGAATCAAGCTGATGATTTCATAGCTACGATTGCTTAGAATGAAGATAAAGGTTGGTTTGTAAAGAAAAATATTAAGGGAATTTAAAGAGCACTATTAAGAAATGATAGTACAGGAGTGCCTGGGTGGCTCTGTCTGTTAAGTGTCTGACTCTAGGAGCTCAGCTCAGGTCATGATCCCAGGGTCCTGAGTTCAAGTGCTGAGTTGGGCTCCATACTAACTGTGGAACCTACTTAAAAATTGTTTTTAATTAATTTTTTTATTTACTTAAAACTTATTTTTTTATTTACTTAAAAAATAAAAAAAAGAAGTGATAGTAATGATGGAGATGACAAAAATCATGAAAGTTAAATAAGAATACTGAAGTTTGAGGGTGCCTGGGTGGCTCAGTGGGTTAAAGCCTCTGCCTTCGGCTCAGGTCATGATCTCAGAGTCCTGGGATAGAGCCCCACATCCGGCTCTCTGCTCAGCAGGGAGCATGCTTCCCCCTCTCTCTCTGCCTGCCTCTCTGCCTACTTGTGATCTCTCTCTCTGTCAAATAAATAAATAAAATCTTAAAAAAAAAAAAGAATACTGAAGTTTGGAAAACATTGTTTGTTATATTCCATGTAATTAGTTAAAAGTGAGGTTATTGCATTTTCTGTAAACTCTAAGTAATAAATAAGATTCATACATAAAATAAGCCCATCAGTTAAAATATGTACCTGCCTGTGAAGACTAGTAAATCTCTGTAGAAGGTTAGGATTGCATCTAGAATTTGAGTAAGTAACATTATTAAATAAATTGAGAAATTTTGTTATACCCCATTCTGAATTCCCTAGGACAAATGACATTATCTGATCTGCAGATAAATAAATAAATTTGTATCCGATTTAGAAATTGCAATAGCTGTTAGTAATATCCTTTTGTTTTAATTTCACTGTGTATGAATGCCACCCAACACCTATATATTATCAGCGTCTATAAATTAGGTAAATTGTGTTGAATAAATAGCTGGATGAAACCAGTAAGAAACCAATGTGATAAGAGAAAAAAATATTGATTATTTTACTGTTGAACCAGCCAAGGAAATTATTCTGAACCAAGATCAGAGCACGAGGAGAGAATTTTTAGTTCATATAACTGTTTCTACAAAGATAGCACTTAGAGGAAAAATGCACAAATTACAGTTTACTTTTCAATGCTGACATTGCACTAAGATTTTATAATTGTACATATAAATAAAATGTAAAGCTAAAAATTAAATTATCTGACTTTTGGGGGGAATTTTGAGCTGCTTTGTGAATATGGAGTTTGTTATAAATTGTAGAAGCTGTAAAAGGTTGAAGTCTCCTGTCTTGGTGGGTGTTTCAAACCAGTATGATCTGTTGCCATCACTCACTGTTCCTTCACTGCTCACTTTCATCATCGCCATAGCACACTCTTACCTCTCTCAATCATGATTCTAATTACCTTTCATCATTCCTGTAGTGAACATGTACCATTAAAAATACCAATAATTAAATCTCTCACCAGAAGAAATGAAAATAACTGGAAGGTTTAAGAATTTTAAATGAAGAGAAAAAACAGGGTGTGGAAAGTAATCTAAGAATGGCAGCTGCTAACTGATTGCTTGACTCATTCCCAGCATTGGGTTTCTTCTTTGGGGAGTGTGTTGAAACATTGTTTGGAGGGTTTTGGCAAGATCTATTGGAAATAAGGGATGTTTCTATAATATTTATTTGATTCAAAAGTGGCTAAAGGGAGAAAAATCTTTGAATAAGTGTACCCTGCTCTATAATTCTGATTTGGCAGTGAGGCACAAAAGACTGAAAGGGCTGCTGGCAATGCTCCTAACTGACTGCATTGGCAGACTCTAATAACTACAGTAACTAAAAGTCTTGACCCACTCTCAAGGGTTCTTAGATACATTTTTTCCTCTCATCATTATTCAAAATAGTTGAACATGGGTGGCCTTCATTCATTCATTCAAGAATATTTAGTCCATATCGACTATGTCCTGGGGACTCTTCTAAGTGCTAGAGACACAGCAGAAATGAAATGACAAAAATCCTTGCACCTACACTGCTTACATTCTAGTGGGGAAGATAAATAATGAAAACATTTAAAAATTTATGGTATGTTAGATGTGACAAATACTGTGGAGAAATAAAGAAGGAATAGGGAGTTTAAGCTAGAGCTTAATGTTTATGGAATGTTCTCCAGGATAGATTGTATATTAGGTCACAAAACAAGTCTTAATAAATTTAAGAAAGTCATATCGAACATCTTTTATGACCATAATGGTATGAAACTAAGAATCAATACAAGAAGAAAACTAGAAAATTCACTAATACATGGAGACTTAATATGTTACTGAACAACCTATGAGTCAAAGAAAAAATCAAAATGGAAATAAAAAAAATCTTGAGACAAATGAAAATGGTAACATAACATATCAAAACTTATAGGCTGTAGCAAAAACAGTTCTAAGAACAAAGTGAAAATGATAAATGTCTACATTAGGAAAAAAAGAAAGATCTCAAGTAAACAACCTGAATTTATACTTCAAGGAAGTAGAAAAAGAAGAACAAAGTAAGCCCAAAGTTAGTAGTAGGAAGGAAATAACAAAGATCAGAGCAGAAATAAACAGAGACTAAAAAGACAACAGAAGAGATCAATGAAATTGAATTGTTTCTGAAAAGAAAATAGACAAACCTTTAGCTTGACTTACCAAGAAAAAAAGGGAACTGAAATAAATAAAATTGTAAATAAAAGAGGAAACATTACAACTGATACCACATAAGTACAAAGGAACATAAGAGACTACTATGAACAATTATAGACCAAAAAATTGGGCAACCTAAAATAAGTAGGCAAATACCTACAAACATACAATCAAACAAAACTGAATTACAAAGAAATAGCAAATCTGAACAGAGCAATTACTAGGAAGGATAATAAATCAGTAACAAAAATTTTTTCAACAAATAAAAGTCCAGGACCAGATGGCTTCACTGGTGAATTCTATCAAGCATTGAAAGAAGAATTAATATCAATGTTTCTCAAACTCTTCCAAAAAGTAGAAGACAAGGACACACTTTCAAACTCATCTTATGAGGTCAACACCACCCTGATACCAAAGTAAGGACACTACCAAAAAAGAAAATTACAGGCCAATATCTCTCATGAATATGTTGCAAAATTCATCAACAAAACATTGACAAGCTGAATTCAACAACATATTAGAAGGATCATACACTATCATCAAGTGAGATTTATTCCATGGATGTAAGGATGGTTCAACATCTACAAATCAATTGATATACCACACTAACAAAATGAAGGATAAAAATTATGTGATCACCTCAATAGATGCAGAAAAAGCATTTGACAAAATTCAACATCAATTCACAATAAAAATTCTCAACAAACTGGATATAGAGAACTGTACCTCAACATAATAAAGGCCATATATGACAATCCCACAGCTAATGTCATACTCAATGGGGAAAAGATGAAAGCTTTTCCTCTAAGATACAGAATGAGATAAGAATGTCTACTCTCACCACTTTTATTCAACATAAGATTAGAGGTCCAAGCCAGAGCAATTGGGTAAGAAAAGGAAATAAATGGCATCCAAATTAGAAAGAAAAAGTAGAACTGTTTATTTGTAGATGAAATGGCATTATATACAAAGAACTCTAAAGACTCCTCCCAAAAATTTTTAGAACAAAAATAAGTTGAAGGATATAACATTTCTATACACTAAGAATGAACTATCAGAAAGAAATCAAGAAAATATTCCTATTCATAATTGCATCAAAAAGAATAAAATACCTAGGAATCAATTTAACCAATGAGGTAAAAGATCTGTCCACTAAAAACTGTAGGACATTAATGAAATAAATTGAAGAAGACACAAATAAATGGATTCTGTGCTCATGGATTAGAAGAATCAATATTGTTAAAATGTCCATACTACTCAAAGCAAACTACAGATTTGCTGCAATCCCTATCAAACTTCCAATGCATTTTTCATAGATATAGAACAATCCTAAACTTTGCATGGAACTAGAAAAGACCCCAAATAGCCAAAGCAATCTTGAGAAAGAAGAACAAAGCTGGAGGCATCACACTTCCTGATATCAAACAGTATCATGAAGCTATAGGAATCAAAGCAGTATGGTATTGGCATAAAAACAGATGCACAGATCAATAGAACAGGATAAAGAACCCAGAAACAAATCTATGTGTGTATGGCCAGTTAATTTATGACAAAGGAGCCAAGAATATAAATAGGAAAGGATAGTCTTTTCAATAAATTTTGCTGGGAAAACTGGGCAGATATGTGCAAAAGAATGAGACTGAGACCCTTATCTTAACGCCATACACAAAAATCAACTCAAAATAGATTAAAGATTTGAACAAAAGACCTGAAACCACAAAACTCCTAGAAGAAAACTTTAGAAACATAGAAGGTATACTCTTTAACATTGGTCTTGGTAATGATTTTTTGGATTTTATGCCAAAGGCAAAAGGAACAAAAGCAAAAATAAACAAGTGAACTGCATCAAACAAAAAGCTTCTGTGTAGGAGGGGTGCCTGTCTGGCTCAGTCGGTAGAGTGTACAACTCTTGATCTTGGGTTGTGAGTTTGAGTCCCACATTGGGGGTAGAGATTACATTAAAAATAAAACATATAATAAAATCTAAAAAAAAAAAAAAATCCCACAAGGCTCTGTACAGGAAAGGAAACCATCAACGAAATGAAAAGACAACCTATAGGATGTGAGAAAATATTTACTAATCATATATCTGACAAGGGGCTAATATCCAAAGTGTTAGCAAAAACAAAATCTGATTAAAACATGCGTAGAGGAACTGAATAGATATTTTCTTTTTTAAAAAGATTTATTTATTTTAGAGAGAGAGAGAGAGAGAGAGCATGTGCAAGTGAGTGGAGGGAGGGGTAGAAGGAGAAGGAGAAAGAGCATCCTCAAGCAGACTCCCTGCTGAGTGTGGAGCCCAAATCAGGGCTCAATCCCAGGACCCGGAGATCATGACCTGAGCAAAAATCAAGAGCTGACCACTTAACTGACTGAGCCACCCAGGTGCCCCTGAATAGATTATTTTTCTTTCTTTTCCCTTTAAAGATTTTATTTATTTATTTGTCAGAGAGAGAGAGAGAGAGAGAGAGCCCACAAGCAGGGAGAGCAGCAGGCAGAGGGAGAAGCAGACTCCCCACTGAGCAAGGAGCCCGAGGCAGGACTCGATCCCAGGACTCTGGGATCATGACCTGAGCCAAAGGCAGATGCTTAGCCAACTCAGCCACTCAGGCGTCCCACCCTTGAACAGATATTTTTCTAAAGAAGACATGCAGATAGCTAAAAGGTGTATGAACAGGTTGTCAACATCACTAATATTTAAAAAAAAATCACTAACATTTAGAGAAATGCAAATTGAATCCTCAATGAAATATGATCTCACGCCTGTTGGAATGAATATCATTAAAAGGACATGAGATAAGAAGTATTGTTGAAGATGTGGAGAAAAGAGAATCTGTGCACTGTTGGCAGAATGTAAATTGGTGAAGACAGTATGGAAAACATTATGGATGTTCCTCAAAAAAAAAAAAAGAAAGCAGAAACCAAAACCCAAATCACCATATGATCCAGTTATCCCAATTCTGGGTATATATTAAAAGAAAATAAAAAATAAGATATAGAAAACAGTATCTATACTCCCATGTTCATGACCACATTATTCACAACTGCCAAGATATGGAAACAGCTAAATGTTCATCAATGGATTCATAGATACAGATGTGGTGTATATATACAAGGGAATATTGTTCAGCCATGAGAAAGGAAGCAAATCTGTTATTTGACACAACATAGATGGACCTCAAGGGCATCATGCTATGTGAGATAAGCTAGAGAGAGAAAGTAAAATACTGCATGGTATCATTTAGAGATAGAATCTAAAAAAACAAAAAGATCCAACTCATAGAAACAGAGAGAAAAAAAATTGTTGCCAGTAGCTAGGGCGTGGGAGAAATAGGGAGTTTGGTAAAAGAGTACAAACTTTCAGGTAAAAGATAAATAAGATCTTAGGATCTAATGTAAAACATGGTGACTATAGTTGACAACACTGTGTCATATAATTGAAATTTGTTAAGAGTAGGTCTAAAATGTTTTTATAAAAAAAGTGAGGTGATGGATGTGTTAATTAACTAAGTGGGGCAATCTTTTCACAATGTATATCAAATTACCACAATGTACACTTTACTTTTTAAAAATTTTTATTCTTCAAATTTTTATTTAAATTCTAGTTAGTTAACATACTGTGCAATATTGGATTCAGGAGTATAATTCAGTGATTCATCACTTACATGCAACACCCAATGCTCAACATGACAAGTACCCTCCTTAATACCCATCACCCATCTAGCCCATCCCTCACCCACTTCCCTCCATCAACCCTCAGTTTGTTCTCTCTTTAAGAGTCTCTTATGGTTTTTCTTCTCTCTCTCTCTTTTCCCCTCTCTCATATGTTCATATGTATTGTTTCTTAAATTCTACATATGAGTGAAATCATATAGTTTTTGTCTTTCTCTGACTGACTTATTTTGCTTAGCATCTCTAGCTCCATCCACATCCTCGCAAATGGCAAGCTTTCATTCTTTTTGGTAGCTGAGTAATATTCCATGGTGTACCACCAGTTGATGGATATTTTGGCTCTTTCCATCGTTTGGCTATTGTTGATAATGCTGCTATGGACATCAGGTGCATGCATCCCTTAGAATCAGTGTTTTTGTATCCTTTGGGTAAATACCTAGTAATGGAATTGCTGGGTCATAGGGTAGCTCTATTTTTAAATTTTTGAGGAAACTTCATACTGTTTTCCAGAGTGGCTACACCAACTTGCATTCCCACCAACAGTGTAAGAGGGTTCCCCTTTCTCTGCATCCTTGCCAACATCTGTTGTTTCTCGAGTTGCTAATTTTAGGTCCTGGCTTTGTCTTCTCCCTCCCAAGGGGTGGTCCACTAAAACCCAGTACCTAGGCCATCAGGATTAAGCATAGACTGTAAGGCAACTTCTTGGTTCCAGTGCTGCTTACTCCTGTGGATACAAATTTCTTGCTTAGGCTTCTGAGGAATTCCTTTACTTTTTGCAGGTCCAATCATGTGTCGTAATAGATTTTTTTTCCATCCCCCCATACTTCCTGCATTTTTATTTGTCTTCTATTAGGAGTGGTTTTTGTGAACATCTAGTATATTCTATCTTATATTACACTTTCAAATAACACACTTTAAGGATAACTAGTTCTGAAAAGAAAATCTTTTAATAGCTTTGGCTTCTTTTTATTCAGTGTACACTTTTTTGTATTACACGAACCCAATAATTTCATGACAAAGGGGAAAGAAAAAGCTTCAGGGCACCAGTATCAACTGAATGTTCTGTAGTAAGGAAAAATAAGTTTTTTGTTTTTTTTTTTAATGTTAGAATGTGGCAAGGGGAATAAGAGTAAGGAGAATTTAAGTGCTGCTAAAACCTAATAATCTTAAAACTAACAGGCTTCTTTCTAGGGTGAATTTAATGAAAGCATCAAAGCAAGACATTTAATTATTTGATTTTCCTGATGTACTGAATTAGAAAGAGTCCAGGAAAGTTTCTGGTGGAAAAAAGAAATCCTATACTTTTAAGTCAATTTTCCGCTTCAATGTTAGAACTCTAGTATCTTTGTAGTTTTAAAATGTATCACAAGCATATGAAACTTAGTTGATGAAGAACATTCTTTTTACATTTGAAGAGACTTAATCTAGAAAAGGGAGTCAATTCACATAATTCTACCATTGTGTTTGAAGTTCTGGCAGAAATGTATTAAATACTGCCTTTGACTAGAATTCATTTGACAATTTATAGGACAGTCAAGCTAAGTTCTTAACAATTTAAAATTGTAATTAGAGAAGAGCCTATTAATCATGAGTATTTGGAAATGGAAAAATGCTTTGTTTCTCTAACATGGGTCATTTGGGTTTTTGCTTTCATTAATTCCTTTCTAAACAGAAGCTGGACTATACCTGTGAATCCTTTGTTTAATTTTGAGCAAATTATTCTATATACTGAACATTTTTTTCATCCATTTTTCCTACTTCTTCATCTGAACAAAATTTGATTTTCTCTCCACTCTTTCCCCACAAATGCTTCCAAAAGGAAGCTATTCCATCTCTTCTTCCAGGCTCGTTCTTTCTCTAGATTTCTCCTGTTTGCATTCCTATCAAGTGACTGTACCCAGCATCTCTCCTCCCTCTCTCCCCCCTTCCACCCTCCCTCTTTTCCTCCCTTCCTTCCTTCCATCCTTCCTTCCATTAAAAAAATTATGCACTACTAGATTCACCTGATGTAGAGCTTATATGAATAAATGCTATACATATCTTTTCTTTCATATATACATCATTTACCACTTCTCCAAAGTTCATACTGTCAGAACTGATATTCTAGATGCTTTCCTTGATAATTTAGGCAAGCAGTTTTCCTCTCTGACTTGTCTGCTGCTACAATTTATCCACACTGAGACATCTTCCCATTTCTCAACCTTTTAAGCCACAGCTTTCATCTGGGCTGCACTTTGCTCCATAGACAGGACCTTATATTCTCTTTGAACTTTTCGCCCTGACCCTGTGAACTTTGGAATTCCCCACTAACACCTTCTAACATTTCCTACTTTCTAGTCCTCATTAACAGGAGAATGAAGTTCATCTGGGTAAAATAAATCAGTCTCTGCCCTTGATTTCTAATTAGATATGTTTATAAAGGGCTTTATGAACCACACATGATCAAAATAAAGAAATAATTTTTATCACTGTTTAGGTATATCTTTTTGCAGGATATTTTGAAAAAAGCACATGTGAAAAAACACAATTTATCTTTTCTTATATTGAGGTGGCTCTTTATACAATTAAATAAGAACATTTGCCATCTTTCATCTTTGTGTCAGTAGGCACGTTCTAAGAATTGAAAACTCACATTTCTCAGGTGCAGGTAAAAGTAAGTTGGTTAGGAACTCGGACAAACTAGGATGTGTTTATTGTAATTGAAGGGAAGTAATTATCAAAAAACAGGCCCCAAACTGGCCAATCTTCTGAATTTTCAAGTTGGAAAAACTGGATTTTTTTATGAACTCTCCCAATTTTCATATGTTTACAACTAATGCTAACTTTAAAAACATCACTATGTATGCCAAATCAAAATCACCTGAGGGTAGATTACTGACTTGTGAACTGTGTTATAAGTAAAAAATTAAGTATATGTTAATATAAGAAAATAATGATAACATGAAAAGAGTTAGAGAATCAACATTTATTGATAACAGCTGAAATTTGAGGACAGCTGAAAACAAGTGCTGTGGTCACATTCATCCTGCATTGATGTTATATCCATGGGCAAAATATAAATGTACACTCATGAGTAGAAAAAGGTGTTTTCTCCTACTTAGACTCTGCTGTTCAAATTCATTCCTTAGCAGTGCCATACAATAATGTTTCTCTTCCATAGTTTGGTACTTACAAATTTAATAGCTTAAACCTTTCAGCTCGGGTTAGCAATCATTTAATTTCTCCAGTTAATGAAGTAATTTTAATACTACTATTTATGAAGTAATTTAGCCAAATAAACAGTGTTTTTCTTTTGGTCATGACTATGATGATGACTGATATCCAAAAATATTAACCATTTATATTAAGGAAGATTTTAAAAGATCCAACTATGAATAGAATCTAGGACAATATTTTAGACTAATTGATGAAGGAAGATGAACGTTTTGAAGTACACATCTACAAAATTCATTTTCAATAAGTATTTGACAATATTATTATATTCTAGAAGTATACGAAGAGGATTCTACCTTGTTAATATATGTCACGGGGAACGTCATTTATTTATTGCCTTTAGTAAGTAGATGTTACATTTAGGCTCTTTTTCCCAGTAATTATCCTGATATATGACACTTTCTAAATCACTTTGAAGTTAATAGGTTATTCAGAGAATGGAGAAATTGAATGAGGGAATGAATGAATGAATGAACGAAGTGCTCCAAACCATCAGGAAGTTAATATTTGTTCTTAATGTCAAAAGCTACTGAGACCAAAATAGGATTGACATATTTAATTTATTTTCTTAAATTTTTCTAATTCTTCAGATTACTTATATTTGGGGACAGGAAGCACTGCCCGAATATTTGGGATTTATTAAGGAAAATACATTAAGATAATTTTGGAGTCTCTTCATGCTTAGGTCTTTTTTCTTTCTTCTCTTCCTTACTGTTAATCTGGCCCATTAAATGACTATTTGGGAAAATTTTAAGCTGATTTACAAAATTAAAATTGTTTTAATATGTATATTCTTTTGACAAATGTAATCTACATTCATATTATATTCTAGTAGAGAATGAACAAAATAGTCTCAAAGCAGAGAAAACTAACAGTTTTGGTAAGAACTGTAAAAAACCTTTCATTTCCTTTCTCTTGAAGACATAATTGGATTCTTACCCCTTTCAATATAAAATTATTTTATTGAGTAAATTAAAATGGATGTAATGTTGGTAAATTTTTTTGAAAGATTTCAGTTGCTTTGAACATGTGTTCATAGAAAAACTGTCTAGCCTTGCAATATTATTTTGAAATATTTCTAAAACATATATTAGCCTCCCATGTCAGAGACAGTGGTTCTTAGCTATCTGTGTCCACATCACTCTAGAGTTGCCTCTTTTTTCTTTTGAGGGTGTGAATATATAAGCCATAGGCAAAATTTCTTTTTGTTGCATTTTTTACATCTGTTAATCTTTATGACCGCTTCCTACCCTATTTCCTTTCCCTTCCACTTCCTTACCTGAGGGCAACATCTAGATGCTATCTACATTCTTAAATTCCACCAATTCAGTGGTCTGTCTTTTGGAGTGGAATGGCCTCTCCCTCATGCTTCCAGATCTACCTCCTTCCTCAATCCACCCCTCTCCCCCAAATGCATCTGTTCTATACAAAATCTCTTCAGGGTCTGTTTTTTTGCCCTTATGGTTCCTCATAACAAAATCCCTTAGTTCACTTAAAATGTCAAACCTTTCACCCATTCAAGGCTTTGAATTAGAGAAACAAATAAATACATGGAGGTTAAACAACATGATCCAGGATCATCTTTATGGAGAGGCTAGTGTTCTAGTTCATCCTGAGAGGGGCAGCAAGGACCAGAGGAAAGAAAGTAATTAGATATTGACCTTTGCTTGATGCTTCTAGGGTGCCCTGTAGAACTCCAGGACTAACTTCTAAATGCACTGGGCGTAAGAACTAATAATGTGACTTCTTGAGAATTTCCAGGAGAAATCTGATCACTCCAAGATAATAATAGAGAGAGATTGATCTACTCTCTTACGTTGGAGAATATACATATAGTCTTTTCCTTCTAAGCCTGAGGTGGAGATCAAGTTTTGTGTTTTTTTTTTTCTGTTTTAAATCAAGTTATTTGATACAGATAATAGTCTTACCTGGCATTTCATTAACAAGATTTGTTCATTTATTCTGTATTTTTATGATAATTTAATATAATATTTGATACAAAATATATGTAACATATGGAAACTATGAAGCATAATGGTAGAATATAAACTCATTCTGAAACATGCCATTCCCACTAACTGGCACGTCCTCACTTATGGGTCTTAAGTGAGCACTAACTCAATTTTTATTTTCATCATTTCTTACCTTAAAAAGTAATATTTTCATATTCGTCTACATTTCTTTTTTTTTTTAAAGATTTTATTTATTTATTTGAGAGAAAGAGAGGGAGAGAGCACAAGCAGGGGAGAGGCAGAGGTAAAAGGAGAAGCAGACTCCCTGCTGAGCAGGGAGCCTGTGGGACTCCATCTCAGGACCCTAGGACCATGACCTGAGCTGAAGGCAGACGCTTAACTGACTGAGCCACCCAAGCGCCCCTTTGTTTACATTTCTAAACAACATATTGTGTAACTTTTTTGAGCTTGATAATTGTATCTTTTAATTTTAAGTGGTGTGGGATTTTCCTTTTACACTCAACGTGAGATTTCCACGAGCATTTCATGTCATTGTGTACGATTCATTCATTTTCAACTGTTATATAATATAGTCCATTGTGTAAGTAGAAAAAAATCAATTTATCTCTTACCTATCATTGGACATTTGGAGTGTTTCTAGTTTTTTTGTTGTTACTAGGAACAGTGCTGCTATGAACATTTTTGTACATGTCTCATGATACACGTGTTTTAAAGTTTTCTAGGGTGGATAGCTTTAAGGGGTCATTGAGTAAATGTTAGATTTTATAAGATGATGCTACACTTTTCTTCAAAGTGTGTGTGCCATTTTATACTTTCACTGGCAGTCTATAAGAATCCCCCTTGGTTCACTTCCCTACAACATTTTATATTATCAGATTTCTTAATTCTTGCCAATTTTTGGCATCTTATGTGCTCTTAATTTACATTTTTGTAAAATTTACATTTTTGTGATTACTGACATTGAGGGTGTTACCATACATGTTTCCTCTTCTGTGAAACATCTGTTTGAGTCTTTTAGCTCTATTTCCATTGGGTTGTTTGTTCTTATCTTGTTTGATTTTTAGAATTTCTTCATTCATTTTGGATATGAATCTTTTTTCAGTTATATGTGTTACAAATAATTTCTTCTAGTTTAGGAACTGCATTTTCCCTATTAAAGTGATACCATTTGATTAAAAGAAGTATTTGATTTTAGCACACATTATGTTTTTTTTATGGTTATAGTTGAAAATTTTTTGGAGACTTGCAATTGCATATTTATGCCTTTGATCTATTTGTTATTGACTTTTGTGTATGGTGTGAGGTAGGGACCCAACTTTTTTTTTTACCTCATATTGGTAACTAATTGCCCTAGTACCATTTATTGATTAGTTCCCAATTTTCCCACTGATTGACAATACCACCTCTGCCAATTACCAGAATTCCACAAATGCACAGCTATCTTTCAGGTTTTCTTTTCTGGTTTTTTTTTTTTTTGTTGTTGTTGTTGTCAATTTTCGAATCTCTATTCTAATTTTAAAAAATTTATATTTATATTCAATATCTGGTATGTCCAGTTTTTCCACAGTTTTCTTTTTCTTTAGGAGTATTTTATCTTTTCTCACTCCTTTGTTCTTCAAAATAAATTTAAGAATTAGCTTATCGAATTCCATGGAAGCTGTGCTGGGCTTTTGGTTGGAATTGCTTAGAATCTATATATCAAGTCAATTCTTTCTTTAGTTTTTCATTCATTCATTTATTTAAGAAACACTCATTGAGCCACTATGGTAGGCCCTGGGCATAAGAAAAGTGAAGGAACATAACTTTTGAATTCCCCAAACTTGCAGTCTAGTAGGGAGGTAGGCATCCAGACACAACTTCAATATAGCAATAGTAGAAAACTCTTACGGGCTTTATCACATCAGGCATTTTTTCAAGCAATTTACATACATTTACTTATTTAATCCATGAAAAATCATATGAAGTAGATATATTATGCAATAGAGGAAACTGAGGTACAAACATAGCAATAGCCCAAATATTCAATGACAAGAGAAAGGATAAAATATTTTTTCAAATATTAACACAATGAACTATTTATTATATAACAGTTGAAAGTGAATGAAGTATACATAAGAACATGGAAGTATAATGAATTCGGGTAGTCAACAAAGAAGTGGGAACAGATTGCACTGCAATTTAAAATACGATTAGATGATTGATTAGATGTTGAAGTGAAGTATGTTAGAAGATCCTAGCTTGCTGCCCTAATAAGCAGATGTAAGAAAACCATAACCCTTGGTCCAAATCTGGTCTGCTGCCTATTCTTGTAATAAAGTTTTATTGGAACAAAGCCATGGCTGCTCATTTATTATCATGGATGGCTGCTTTTGCACTATAGCAAGTGGAGTTGAGTAGCTGTGACAGAGAACATCTGGTCTGCAGAGCCTAAAATATTTACTATACAACTCAGTAGAAGAAGTTTGCCAATACCTGAATCTGGTTTAGTTAACTGGGTAAATGAAATGCACTAAATGTAGAAATCCACAAGATAAGTAGTTTACCTTGGGAGAAGTTGAGTTTGAGGTATTGATGTGAATCCAGAAAAATATTTGACTCTTGATTCTTGTGTGAGTGTTTCAATCCCTGTTCCTTAGGCATGTATCACAGTCTGATACTTGGGCAGGCCATTTGGTGTCAACCCCAACATTTTACTGTGATCATAATTCCCTTTTATATTCAGAGCACCTGGTATTTTTCCTTTTTTTACTTTTGAGTTTGCCTACATATTAAAATTTTCTAAAAGATCAAATCTAACATTTCTTTGGTTTTGAGTAAGTTGGAGAAATCTTCATCTGTCTGTCATAGTGATTAGAAGTTCTAAATACTTCTAATTTTTCTGTTTCTGTTTCTAATACAGATTCTTGATAAAATTCAATGAGACATTTCTTAGGGTATGTAAAATAGTATAGTAAAGGCATGTACTTCTTGTGCTCTACCTTGAATAAGAAGTTATGTTTCTTATATTATCCTGATATAATATGAATTCTGCCCACAGTGTTGAAAGAAACTGTGTCTAAGTGAGGATTAAATTTTCTGCTGAAAGTATAAATCTGTAAAGAACTTTGGAAGATTGTTTTATAGTATATTCTAAAGCTGAATATACATATATACACTCTTGGGTAATATCTGAGAGAAATTAATGCCTGTGTCCACCAAAACATGCATACTAAATGTTTATGCTAGTTTTATTCATAATAGACACAAAATGAAATCAGCCCTAATGTCCATCATAGGAAAGTGAATAAGCAAACTATGGTGTATTTATTCAATGGAATACTATGCAGCAATAAAAGAGACTAAAATACTGAAACATGTAACATTATAGATAAGTCTCAAAAACAATATGCTGAACAAAAGAAACCAGATGCTAAAGATACTAAATGATTCCATTTTTATTTCAAGAATAGGAAAAGCTAATTTATGATGCTGGAGTTCAGAATAGCATTTATCTGTGGAGGTTCAAGGCAGTAGTTACTGGGGAGATAAACAAGGGATCTTCCTTAGGTGCTGAAAGTGTTCCCTATCTTGATCTTGGTGGTGATTACATAGCTCTGTCACAGCACATGTACGAATTCATCTAGCTGTACACTTAAGATTTGTGCACTGTAACTGCAAGTTACAGCTCACTAAACAAGAAAAGATCTAGTTGTTTTGGTAAGTGCCTAGAGGGGATATGATCTACATAAGTGAGAGAGACACTGAATATATGAACCTAAAAGTTTATAATCATGAAAATGATAGATACTGACTTTTATTCTTGTCCCAAAGAGGTTCCCTTGCACCTCTTAATGGAAATTGGCAATAGAGATGACCAAAGACAGAGGCTATTTCTCAAAGAATTTTGGATTCGCTCATGTATTTGGCCACTTATTATTTGAGACCTTAGAATTAAATACACAGAAAATATAAAACTATAGGAGCAGGTGTTTACAGTTATCTGTCTCAATTGTAGATAAACCTGAGGCTACGTCTCTTGTGGAGACTGATTTTCTTTAGTACCATTTTCTAATGGGCCTGCCAAGATGAGCTCGCTGAAAAGATATTTCCGTGAAGTAGAAGAATTAATTTGGTTGATATGAATGTAATTGAGATTTTGGCATAGTTAATATGGAACTTTCTTTCTTATGGTCATTCAGTTTATTAAAGTCATTACTTATACATGGCTGTCAAACTATCTCATGTATAAAGTTTGGTTTTACTTTTAAATGCACTTGAGTATTTGATAAATCTTTGAAAATGTATACTTCACATATGAACTAGGTAACGATTATTACTCAGGATATTTAACTATTAAATCTATAAGCTAACCTAGCTGCGTATCTGCTTTACATTTTCCGATTTTCCTCAATTTTCTAAAATGAACATGTGTTACTCTTTAGTCAGAAGAATAATTAATAATAATATAATTTACTATAGTTATATTTTATTTAAATGTTATTATAATAATGTATATATTTATTTACTCCAGTTATCCTTCCTGAATCCCATACCCATCTATTAAAGATTCAGCTATAATGTTTTTTTTTTTTTTAAGATTTTATTTATTTATTTGACAGAGAGAAAGAGATCACAAGTAGGCAGAGAGGTAGGCAGAGGGAGAGGGGGAAGCAGGCTCCCCACTGAGCAGAGAGCCCGATGCGGGGCCAGATCCCAGGACCCTGAGATCATGACCTGAGCCAAAGGCAGAGGCTTTAACCCACTGAGCCACTCAGGCACCCCTCGGCTATAATGTTTAATAAGCAAGTCTCTAGTTTATCATATCTCAAATAAAAATCCATATCTTCTTCCCTGTGTTTAAGACTAGCACCTTCATGGAGACAGTGACCCAAACTATCAACCAGGGTATCATCTCCATTACCTTCCACATTCTACCAAACAAGAATGCATGCCTGTCTTACCCTTTTAGACTGTCTCCTATCCACTTCATCTCTTCATTCTTACGTTACTGTCCCTTCAGTTCATCCTCCATAAAGTCTTAGGGGTGATCTTTTTAAGACATAAAGCTCATCATATTACATCCCAAAATACATATTACAGCCCAAAATACTATTGCCTCTTAGATTAAATTTAAACTTCTTAGCATGCCGGAGAACTTAGTTACCTGACTCTTGCCTACCTAACCATACCTGGTTGTGCCAAGCTTTTTGCAACTAACTTTACCTGCCAGACTAATTTGATCTGTTGTACACGTTGTTCTTTTTAATGTTCTTTCATTACATCTGTCATCATCCATCTATACATCTTTCAAAACTGAAAGTAACTTCCTACGCTGACTAGGTTAACCCACTTATTTTTCACCAGATATGCCCTATGGTTTTCAACAACTATACTTGTGTTAATATGCTTTTCCCTAATTTGAATGTTCTTATAAGTTCACTTTAAGTTTCCAGGCCTGCATATTCAAGGCTATTTTAATAGCCAGCTGAAATAATTCAGATTGAGAATCTGTTCTGGGACTGTAGAATTTTGATCTTTCCATTTACTTAGGGCCATTTTAACACACTCTAAAAGCAGTTGTTTTCTGGATGAGCAGAAGATTAGGGACTTGATCTTTTGGCTACATTTTGTTATGCCATTGCTGTATGGAAATATGTTTTCAAGTAAGTAAAACAAACAGGATGCTGAGCAATTTGGCCAACTGGGGACATTCTTGATAACCATTCTGGATATTTAAGATGAATGAATGCCTTCAGATTTGGGCTTGGATTAGGGAATTGGCTTGTCAACTGTTGCTTTGCTGTGTAGATACAGCTGGTGTTAGACATTTGCATTTGAAAATATTTGACCTACTCTGATGTCTAGATCTATTTTTTGACAGGGATACCTAAAAGAAAAAAATCTGCTTTGAAGATTCCTTGTGAAACACTCAGGGCTATATGCAGCTTCTTTCTTCCACATAAATCAAAATTTTGCCTTTAAATTAATAAAAAGTTCTCAAGGTTCAGGAGAGCCAAGTTTCTGTCATCCTCCATTACACAATAGGAAATGGGAAAGAGAAAAAAGCAATGTGCTGGGAACATAGTAAGCCAGCCACTCTACTGATCCTCTTCCTGTGGCTTGATTATGACCACTTTGTGGAGGGTCAATCATATAACAGATAAAATTGAGAGATTCTTTTTTTTTTTTAAGATTTTTTTTGTTGATTTGACAGAGGGAGAAACAGTGAGAGAGGGAACACAAGCGGGGAGAGGGAGAAGCAGGCTTCCTGCTGAGGAGGGAGCCCAGTGCCTGCTCATGCCAAGACCCTGAGATCGTGACCTGAGCTGAAGGCAGACGGCTAACGACTGAGCCACCCAGGCGCCCCAAATTAAGAGATTCTTAAACCAAAACATTATGTGTAGAGAAAAAAGCAAACTGATAGTATCTTATGGAAATTTCTTTATCTATTTGTGGTGTCTTGGAGTCCCAATAAGCTTATATAAAATATTATGCTTCTGGCAATGTTATAACAAATGGCCATTGTATTACATCTATTTTTAAGATAATTTTTTTTCCTTTTTACTACCACAATAATTTGAAGTGAAACAAGCAGCTGCCTCACTGTTTGAGAAACAGTTGTTTCATGGCTAAATTGATCCCAACTTAGCAGCTACCAGCTTGCTAGGGATTTACTTTGAACAATTCAATGATAAGTGACAGAGTCCTCATGTCTAAGTATATTACGTTGTGAGTCACATCCAGAGAATTTAGAAATTGAAAAAGGAAAAAAGAACACACTGGTCAAGCTTTTGTTTGTGTGTTTCAGTGTTACACATTAGGTTACTGCCAGATGTTCACATTTCATCTTGCCTGAATAAAAATCTGTATTCAAAAATGTCAATATCATTTAATAGCAAAAGCAATATAATTACAGTATTCAATAAACATTTAATAAGACACAGACATTTTCAGTCAGAAGAGGACTTACCAGAGTGTACCTTTTAGCAATTTAGTAGTTAAATTAGGAAACTCTCCCGCTGATTTTTTTTTTTACATCTGGTGAACAGTTTCTAATTTCTAGTTTTAGAGTGAAAAGCCACTGCGCAAACTCATTGCTATGAACAATTTGCCAGTTGTTTATCTTTATGCCAATTTTATACCCCTATCAGACAAATGTATTTCAAATGTGTTTTCTGCATTAAAAAAGAAAACAAAACAAAAAACTAGCAACTTCAGATTTCCGGGCATGAAGTTAATGCTATTCAGTTTACCAACTGTCAAAGATATTTTAAGATGTCGTCATCCTCTCAGCATAGTAAAATCAGCCACATTTTAAAGAAAAATGATTTAATGGCTCAACTTTCACTTCAACTTGCTATGTTATCCAGATAGACAATACACTGGAGGAAGGGAGAGCAGAAGGTGGGACTGGATTATCTGCTTTATCTCAGCTGGTAGTTTCAATTTTCCCTTCTTCCCTGTGCTAGGAGAGTTTGAGAAGTTCATATGAATGATCTTAGGTACAGGTTTAAAAATATCTACCGAGGGGCGCCTGGGTGGCTCAGTCATTAAGCGCCTGCCTTCAACTCAGGTCATGATCCCAGGGTCCTGGGATCGAGCCCCACGTCGGGCTCCCTGCTCCGCTGGAAGCCTGCTTCTCCTTCTCCCACTCCCCCTGCTTACGTTCCCTCTCTCGCTGTCTCTCTCTGTCAAATAAATAAAATCTTAAAAAAAAAAAATCTACCGTCCCACAAGAATCGCTGTTCCTTCCCACGCTCATCAATGTCATCATAATGTACAGGACGGCAGTGAGTAGTATCAACAGCCTGAAATACTTATAGTATTCTGTATTTTCATCTACTTGCCAAAGGCCCCTCTTTTAAATTTTTAAAAAAGGTTTTATGGCTGAATTAATTTACATGCCTGGTTTACCCGGACAATATCAGGCTTCGTTTTGCTTTGAAATGTATGACATCAGTCATTGACATATATCACAGGTCAAAACTTGAGTCTTTGCTGGAGCAACACCTTGTATTGATTAGATATATTTCTTTTAAGAAACACAAAGTATGTAAACATTCACAATACACATCCTCATAGAAACAACTTGAATTTTCAAAGATAAGGTGTAGCTTCAGTTTATGAATGAGAAAATAAAGATCTTAATCTTTAAACCTAATTAAAGCAGAAAGGCAGATCTCTTTCTTTAGTGGGAAGTACGTTGGGCTGTAAGTCAAAGGACCAGAGTTACAGTTTCAATTTTGCCATTAGTTATGAGAAGTTGGACAAATCACCTATTCTTTCAATACCTTTTCTCTATCTGTAACTGGAAGTGAAATTTATTTTTGTAGCTTCAGAACTACATGTAGATTCAGAGTTGCAGTGAGCATATAGTTATGTATTTTCTATAAAATTCTTTGAAAAAGTATAATTGCATACACACTTAATGGGGAAAAGTCTTCTAAGAAAACAGAATTAGGCATTGTTTTTTTGAAGGTACACTCTGATAAGCTGCTCATCCTGGGAGATGAGGTCCCTAAAGGGACTGCTTGAGGAAACGTAGATTGTCACTTTAAGGCTGCGTTTTTGTTCTGCTGACTGGGTTCTGAAAATGAGGACAAGAGTTTAATACGTAGATTTAGCAGAAAGAATTTTTAAAGGTCCTATAAGAAAAGAAGAGAGTTGAGTTAGTTGGTAGAGAAGACAAACTTTGAGGAAAGGAACAACACTGCTTAATGGGGATTTTGATTAACTTCCTTTTGGGCAGTGTACAACTTAGTTTTTTATCCATATCTCCACAGGTTCTGAGTGGACAATCCAGTTTTTATCTACATATTGTCCAGTTGGACTGCTATGAAGATAAGCGAAGTGTTGAGTGTGGTCTTAAGATGGCATGGGGTTTTGGCTATGTTGCCCCCTGGGGGCTTGCTTAAATGTTATAAATAAGTCAGGGGGAGGAAAGTTCTGATTATACAACCTAAAGAAAGTAAGACTAGCCACAAGGAGTGTCCTATTGTTGCTGTGAAATGAAAGATGACTTTTAAAATATTTCTATCATGTATTTAAATTCTTCATAATTTAAGTTTTATACATGGGTAGCAAATGAAATAGACAGCCTTTCATTCAGATGCATCCTCTTTTAGTGTGAGGACAAATGCAAAGTCTTTAATTTTGTCCTCCAGTTTAAATATAACCTAGTAAGTGGACTTTATCTTACAGAGCAAAAGAAGATAGTTATGTATGTAGAAGCTGAGAACATAGTTATATACGATTTATATAGAACCTGAGGTTTTATTGTAGCTTCCATTATGTAGTAAGCACTATGTAAGTGTTATCTATTATTATTATATCAAAGACTATCTTGTCAAAAATATGAAATAAGAGAAAGACATCTTCCAATTATAAAGAATTTATCTCAATTAAAATAAACAAAATCATCTAAAAATTCTGATTTCATTGACCTGGACATTTTAGAGCTCCCTAGTGATTTAATGTGCAGTGGAAGTGGAGAACCACTGCCTTCGATAGATCCACAATTGGATTTTTTTATTAAGAAACGAGAAGAGAAAGAGAAAAAATATATAAACTGATAACAGTTTTACTTCTGAAATATTTTCATTATGATAGTGATGGTTGGGGGATGGGCCATTGATTATATTTAACAAGAAATATGACAGAGTTAGGTTTGGATATTAAATATTTTATTTGCTCTGTTTATGCTCTTTTAAGGCTCACTACTTTTTCTTTATCATGCCAGTGGTCTGATTGGTTAACTTATTTTCTAGTTAGTTCAGATTATATTTCTGTAGACATAAGATCCACCTTCCTTGGCTATTGACAAAAAATCATGCTTTTTTGAAACATCTTATCAAAGTGCAAATCCATGTTTATTCCACAGGTAAATGATAGAAATCTCTGTGCTACTATTCTAACAGTTACATTCTCATACGTGTCTATTGGTATGTCATTGTTATTTTAAGTAACAATTCCCTAATCACATATGATGTTGAGAACCTTTTGTTTATTGGCCATCTTCTTTGATGAGGTTCCTATTCAGATTGTTTGCCCATTTTGTAATTGAGTCATTTATTTTCAGTGTTTGATATAGTATTATTAAGTATAGTCATCATGCTGTACCATAGATGTCCAGACTTATTCATCCTATATAACTGCAACTCTGTGTCCTTTGACCAATATCTCCCCATTTCTCCCACCTCCTTATCTCTGGTAAACACCATACTACTCTCTGTTTCTATGAGTTTGATGTTGTTTTCTTATAATTGAGTTTTAAGATAACTGATAACAGTCATTTATCAGATATGTGTTTTACAAATATTTTCTCCCAGTTTCTGGTTTGTCTTTTCATTCTCTTAAGAGTGTCTTTTGCTAAGCAGAAGATTTTAAGTTTAATGAAGTTCCATTTTTCAACTTGTTCTTTCATGATGGTGCTTTTGGTGTTGTATCTAAAATGTCATTGCTGAGCTCAAGGTTACCTAGATTTTCTCCTATGTTGTCTACTATGAGTTTTATAGTTCTGCATTTTGCATTTAGGTCTGTGATCTATTTTGAGTTAATTGTTGTGAGAGGTATAAAGTCTGTATCTAGATTTTTTTTTTTTTTTTGCATACAGATGTCTGGATTTTCCAGCACCATTTGTTGAAAAGATTATCCTTCCTTTATTGAAATGTCTTTGCTCCTTTGTCAACTATTGATTAACTGCGTAGGTCTATGGGCTCTCTCCTCTGTTCCATTGATCTAGTTGTCTAGACTTCCACCAATACCACGCAGTCTGGATTAATGTAGCTTTATAGTAAGCTTTTAGTTTAAGTGGTATCAGTCCTCCAAATGTGTTCTTCAGTATTGTGTTGGCTGTTGTTGTTGTTTTTTTTTTTTTGTCTTTCCCCATAAAATTTTATAATACAATTCTCAATATCCATATGTCAGTTTGGGAAGAACTGATATTTTAATTACGTAAGTCTTCTTATCCATGAAGATGAAATATCTCTCAATTTAGATTTTCTTTGATTTCTTTCATCAGTTTTATAGTTTTTCATGTATTGTTCTTATATATAATTACATTTACACCTTAGATTTTAATTTTTTAGGTGCTAATGTAAATGATGTGTTTTTAATATTAATTTCAAATATTCATTGCTGGTATAAAGGAAAGCAATTGAATTTTGTGTATTAGCGTTGTATTCTACAACCTTACTATAAATGTGTATTAATTCCAAAAGAGTGTCTTGGGGTTTTTTTTGTTGCTGTTGGTGGGTTTTTTGGTCAATTGTTTGGGATTTTCTACATAGACAATGATATTATCTGCAAACAAAGATAATTTTGTTTCTTCCTTGTCAACTTGTAAGGCTTTCATTTCCTTTTCTTATTTTATTGCATTAGCTAGGACTTCCAATAGAATGTTCAAGAAGTGTGGTGAGAGGACATGTACTTGATTGTTCCCAGTCTTAAGAGGAAAGGATCTAGTTTCTTACCATTAGGTATGATGTTAGCTGTGCATTTTTTATAGATGACCTTTATCGAGTTGAAAATGTTCCCTTCTATAAATTTTTATTTTTTATTTTGTTTATTTTTCTAATTAATTTTATTTTTTCAGTGTTCCAAGATTCGTTCTTCATCTATCACACCCAGTGCTCCATGCAATACGTGCCCTCCTAAATACCCACCACTAGGCTCAGCCAACCCCACACCCTCCTCCCCTCCAAAACCCTCAGTTTGTTGCTCACAGTCCACCGTCTCTCCTGGTTCATCTTCCCCTCTGATTTCCCCCAATTAACCCTTCCTTTCCTTCTCCCAATGTCCTTCATGTTTTTCCTTATGCTCCACACGTAAGTGAAACCATGTGATAACGGACTCTCTCTGCTTGACTTATTTCACTCAGCATAATCTCTTCCGGTCCCATCCATGTTGATACAAAAGTTGGGTATTCATCCTTTCTGATGGAGGCATAATATTCCATTGTATATATAGACCATATCTTCTTTATCCATTCATGTATTGAAGGGCATCTTGGCTCTTTCCACAGTTTGGGGATTGTGGCCATTGCTGCTATGAACATTGGAGTACATGTGGCCCTTCTTTGTACTACATCTGCATCTTTGGGGTAAATACCCAGTAGTGCAATTGCAGGGTATAGGGTAGCTCTATTTTTAATTTCCTGAGGAATCTCCACACTGTTTTCCAAAGTGGCAGTACCAAATTGCATTCCCACCAACGGTGGAATAGGGTTCCCCTTTCTCCACATCCTCTCCAACACTTGTTGTTTCCTGTCTTGTTGATTTTGGCCATTCTAACTGGTGTAAGGTGGTATCTCACTGTGGTTTTGATTTGAGTCTCCCTGATCACTAATGATGATGAACATTTTTTCATGTGTCTGTTAGCCATTTGTATGTCTTCTTTGGAGAAGTGTCTGTTCATATTATTGCCCATTTTTTAAAAAAAATTTTTATTAACATATAATGTATTATTTGCCCTAGGATACATGTCTGTGAATCATCAGGCTTACACATTTCACAGCATTTACCATAGCACATACCCTCCCCAATGTCCATAACCCAGCCACCCTATCCCTAACCCCCCTACCCCCCAGCCACCCTCAGTTTGTTTCATGAGTTTAGGAGTCTCTTATGGTTTGTCTCCCTCCTGATCCCATCTTGTTTTATTTCCCTCCCCCCCCC
>CM052886.1:106974746-106991402 GCA_028534135.1 Potos flavus
TAGACATTTTAACAATGTTTATTCTTCTGATCCATGAGCATGGAATGCTTTTCCACCTTTTTGCGTCTTCTTCAATTTCTTTCATGAGTGTTCTGTAGTTCGAGTACAGATCCTTTACTTCTTTGGGTAGATTTATTCCCAGGTATCTTATAGTTCTTGGTGCTATTGTAAACGGAATGGATTCTCTGATTTCCCTTTCCATATTTTCATTGTTAGTGTGTAGGAGAGCAACTGATTTCTGTGCATTGATTTTGTATCCTGCCCCATTACTGAATTGTTGTATGAGTTCTAGTAGTTTGGGGGTGGAGCCTTTTGGGTTTTCCATATAAAGTATCATGTCATCTGCGTAGAGAGAGTTTGACTTCTTCTTTGCCAATTTGAATGCCTTTTATTTCTTTTTGTTGTCTGATTGCTGTTGCTAAGCCAGCAGGTACTATGTTGAACAAGAGTGGCGAGAGTGGGCATCCTTGTTGTGTTTGACATCAGCCACAGCAAATTCTTTCAGGACATGTCTCTAAAGGCAAAGGGAACAAAAGCAAAAATGAACTTTTGGGACTTCATCAAGATAAAAAGCTTCTGCACAGCAAAGGAAACGGTCAACAAAACAAACAGGCATCCCATGGAATGGGAGAAGATATTCACAAATGACACTACAGACAAAGGTCTGATATCTAAGATCTATAAAGAACTCCTCAAACTCAACTCTCAAAAAACAGATAATCACGTCAAAAAATGGGCAGAAGACATGAACAGACACTTCTCTAAAGAAGACATACAAATGGCTAACAGACACATGATAAAATGTTCATCATCATTAGCGATCAGGGAGACTCAAATCAAAACCACAGTGAGATACCACCTTACACCAGTCAGAATGGCCAAAATCAACAAGACAGTAAACAACAAATGTTGGAGAGGATGTGAAGAAAGGGGAACTCTCTTCCACTATTGGTGGGAATGCAAGTTGGCACAGCCACTGGAAAACAGTGTTTAGATTCCTCAAGAAATTAAAAATAGAGCTACCCTATTCCCTGCCATTGCACTACTGGGTATTTACCCCAAAGATGTAGATGCAGTACAAAGAAGGGCCACATGTACTCCAGTGTTCATAGCAGCAATGGCCATAATCGCCAAACTGTGGAAAGAGCCAAGATGCCCTTCAACAGACGAATAGATCAAGAAGATATAGTCCATATATACAATGGAATATTATGCCTCCATCCGAAAGGATGAATACCCACCTTTTGTTTTAACATGGACTGGACTGGAAGAGATTATGTTGAGTGAAATAAGTCAAGTGGAGAAAGTCAATTATCATATGGTCTCACTTACATGTGGAGCATAAGGAAAAACATGGAGGACATTGTGAAAGGGAAGGGAGGAGTGAATTGGAGGAAATCGGAGGGGTGAAGAACCATGAGAGACTGTAAACTCAGAGCAACAAACTGAGGGTTTTGGAGGGGAGGGGGGGTAGGGGGATGAGTGAGCCTGGTGGTGGGTGTTGAGGAGGGCACTTATTGAATGGAGCACTGGGTGTGGTACAGAAACAATGAATCTTGTAACACTGAAAAAATAAAATAAAAGTAAAAAGAAAAAAATAAACTACTTAACATTAAAAAAAAGATGAAAATTAAAAAAGATTCTAAAAAAGGGATTGATAAGATAAGAGATTTGTTGAAAAAAGAAAGAAAAGAGGAAAGAATGTGATCAGGCTGGAGACTAGAACAAAGCCATATGCTAGATTTAAAGTATATTTTGATCTATTAGAAGAAATTGTGTCCCAAAATTTTAAAGAAAAAAAAAACCCTATGTATTCAAAAAATAAGTTTAAATACAATGAGGGTATAAAATATGAATATAACACTGAAAATTAGAAAAGATTTTTAAAAAGGTATTGATAGAATACTAGTTAAAAAATGTTAAAATAAGAAAGCGGAAAAATAAAATAAATAATAGAATAGGAAAAAAATCAAATTAAAAAAATTTAACTCTGAAAGACTAAAGGATCATGGGAAAAAAGCCATGAATTCTATGTGTTGCTTGTTCCTAACTCTGGAGTTCCACAGTTCTCATTGATTGATGAACTTGGTCTTGGCTGTATATTCTTGCTGATCTTCTTGGGGAGGGGCCTGTTGCAGTGATTCTCGAATATCTTTGCCTGAGGCAGAATTGCACTGCCCTTGCCAGGGGCTGGGCTAAGTAATCTGCTTGGGTTTGCTCTCAGGACTTTTGTTTCCTGATCGCTTTCCGTATAGCTTTGGAGGATGGGAATGAAAATGGCAGCTTCCCAATCTCTGGCCCATAGGAGCCGAGAGCTCAGGGCCCCACTCCTCAGTGCGCCCTCAGAGAAAAGCATTCAATCACTGCCGTCTCCCTGGTCTCCAGCCGCACTCTGAGCTCAGCCGGCCTGTTACAGAGTGTTTCTGTCTCTGGTGCACAGCCCCGTTTGGAGTCTCCAAACTCAGCAGATTCCTGCAGCACGCTCCCACACCACTCCTCCGAAGGAGGAAGGAAGAGGTCTCTCTGGATCTGCCCCTTGTGGGGTCTCTGCTCGAAGAGCAGTGGCCCGACTGTGCCTCAGATCACAGTTTAAGGTAATCCCGAGCTGATAGCCCACTGCTCGGCTCTGGCTCTGCTGTTGGCTTCTCCATTCTGATACCTGGGAGTTCTGCCACCCTCTGACACCCCCGGTCTTTTTGTATCCCCACGGGTCCTGAGACCACACTGTCCCAGCAAGGACTCCACCCCCTGCTTAGCCTCTGGAGCGATGTCCCTCAGTGGAGCAGACTTCTAAAAGTTCTGATTTCATGCTCCATTGCTCTGTGGCTTGCCGGGAACCGGCCCCTCCTCCCGCGGTCTATCTTCCTGTCACTTTGGATTCAATTCTCCACACGTCCTACCTTTCAGAAAGTGGTTGATTTTCTGTTCCCAGAATTGCTCTTCTTCTCTTCTATCTCCTGTTGAGTTTGTAGGTGTTTAGAGTGGTCTGATAACTATCTAGCTGAATTTCTGGGATCTGATAATATCTCAATCTCCTACTCCTCTGCCATCTTGCTCCTTCCGGAAGCACTGAGTATTTTTAACCAGACTCTAAGTTAATGCTGGTCCCCAACTACAGGGCACTTTTGTTTGGGGTATTACTTTCCTTGGGTCGCTTCCCTCCCCCTTCTGTTTATCCTCAGATATAGGTCCAAGTGTCCCCACTCCGCTTTACCTCTCCACTGCTGCCTTATGCTCCTTTAGCGATCCAGAAGTGAATAATCTTACTTCTCAGGCTGATTTCTTACGTGTTCAGTGTGTTCTGGTAGATATCCAGCTCGCTTTGGGGGACCAGTTGGAACAGGGTATCCTACTTTTCTGCCATCTTGCCCCAACACCCCCTTCTATAAATTTTTAATTAGAAAAGATCATACAGCTAATATACATGAGCCCATTCTAAGTTCAAACCCCTCAATAAAGAATATAGTTCTTTCGCTTTTTCTACATCCTTGGACCCTACTCCAAATCACAGTTATCTCAAAAGTGATATTATGCATATTAGTCCACATAATTTTCTAAACAATTATACATATAGCAGTTTGGAGATCATTGTTTGGTTTTCCTTCTTTTATGAATGAAATATGCTATGTAAAAATAAAATCTATTCACTGGTCATTGTGTGCTGGGCATGATTCTACATATATTTGTGCTCTCAACCCTCAAAATACTACCTTTGAAGTCGATGGTATTATTATTCTTATTTTATAAGCAATAAACAGACAGAGAAAAGTTAAATGACTTGTTTTTATTCAACCAATACTGGTCTTTCCGAGGTCAACAATGATTTCTCCATTTGCTAACTCCAATTCTCAGTTCTCATCTTATTTGATCTAAAGAGCAAACTCTTTTTGAGCTTTTCTATTTCACTGGTCACTCTTTTTCAGTCTTAGTTCCATCTATTATCACGGAATGAATGTTGGAGTACCGCAGTGCTCACACTTTGGTTCTTTTCTTTATTCTATCTATGCTTATTCTCTTGGGTATCTCATCTAGTTCCCTGACTGAATACCATCCATATGCTGATAACTCCTGAATTTATACTTCTGGCTACAAGCTTTTTTGAAATTCACATTTATATATTCAGTTGCCTACTCCATGTATCCAGTTGGTTTTTAATAGACAAGTAAAACTGAACATGCCTAACATTGAATCCCTCATATTCCCCCTCTACCTGCTCCACCTACAATTCCCTTCAAGTTGTTAAAACTAAGCATTCTGCAAGTACATCTAACTGGTAGACTCTAATACATATACCAGTACCCCAACTTTAAGGGAGGGTGGGAAAAATTGTCCTTTATTTTATATCCTGTCCAAATAGGAAGTGGCTTAAAAGGAGGTTGAGAGAGCCAAAACAAGTATTTACCACCATCGGTTTATTTATTTAAAAAGAAAAGTACATTTGAAAATTTTAGAATTTGTTAATTAATGCCCTTATTTTTATTTTCTTTGCTTTTCTTAGGTTTATTATAATGTTCTTTTAAATTTTTTCATAAGTAATATCTGTGGCCAATGGGGGGCTTGAACTCATGACCCTGAGATCAAGAGTCACATGCTCTACTGACAGAGCCAGCCAGGAACCTCATCTTCTAAGATTTTAAATTGGATTCTGAGTTTATAGATTTTTCATCTTTCTTATTCTCACATGTATATTTAGGGCTACTAATTTTTCTCTGAGTACTGATCACTTGTAGCCCATAAATTCAGAGTGTTTCTATGATAATTTCTAATTTTTTCTGTAATTTCATGAGGAGTTAATAGCTATTCTTCAATTTCAATTTTTATTTCTCTCCAAACAAAGAACTGTTTAGAGTTCCAAACTTTTCAGGTGACAGAGATTTTTTGTTATTAATGCTAACAAATTGTTATTAATGTATAGCTTTATTTCATTTTGGTCAGAGAATGGTGTCTGTATCATTTATACTTAAAAATTTTTTTGATGAATTTTTATGATCTAGTATATAGTTAATTTTATGAATGTTCCATGTATCTGTAATAAGATGTATTTCTTTCAGGGCATAGAATTCAGCAAATATCCATATATATACATCTCATTATATTAATTAGATCTTTCCATGTTTTTTATCACTTCATCTGTACTGAATTGAGGCATGTAAAATAAAGTTTTCTGTAACAAGTGCATTTCTGTATATTTTTTTAGAGTCATTATATAATTTGATTTTTGAAAGTAGATGCTTTATTATTTGATGTATAGAATTTAATAAATTTACCTTTGTCTAATTTAATATTTTTGCTCTGAAATCAATCTTAAATAATATTAAATTAACAACTTCTTTTTTGTATTTGCCTAATATCATTTTGCCATCATTTTATTTTTAATACTTAGATTATATATGGCATAATGTTGGATTTTGCTTTGTTGTATATTTTGTAAGCCTGTTTCCATTGTATTAAGAATGTCTTGCTTATTTACATTCATTCACATAACCCTTTGCCAGTTAGTATGTGCCACCATATTGAACACTATATCTTCGATTTTAATTTTTTTTCATAATATGGCTTATATTTTCCTTATTCTTTTTTACTATTTATTCTGATAACTTGAGTGGTTTACACAATATCCTTTGATTTCCTTCTATGAGCAATATTATAATTAATGTTTTCCCATCTCACCTTCCCCTTGTTCCCCTCCACTATTCAATTTTAATTATTTGATTCTTCCTGATGTTATTTTTATATCTTTAAATATATTTCTATCTTTGTTATTTGATTTATCATCTCGAAGTGGCATAACTGTATATGCAAGACTAAGAGGTAAATGATGAAATTGTCATATTTTTACTTTTTTTTTTACATCTTCTTTTTTTTCTTCTCACATCTTTTGCGTTATTATTTCTATATAGATAAAATTTATAACGTTTACTGTATTCAACCCATATTTGTTTTAATCCTATTTCTGCAGTTCCATAGATTTAGTGTTCACTGCCACATTTTGGCCAAAATCCATCCATTAATAATTTTTTTAGTAAGAGAGCATGAAAACTGTGTTTGTATATGTTCATGAAAATTTGCCATTGTATTTTTTATGTAAATGAAAGTTGAGTTGTCTGCAAAATTTTTAGGCTACCATTCATGTCTTTGAAGATGTCATAAGTATCATTTCTCCTAGTATAAAATGTACAGAAAAATTTGGGGAGTGCCTGATAGTTTCTTTTTAGAAGGTTTCTTCTAGCGCTTTTTTCTTGCTGTTCAAGAGTCTCCCTAAAGTCCAGTTACTTTACCAGAATATTTCTCAAGGTTTATCATTCTTTGTGAGCTTTTTCTGGGAATTTTCAGTTGGTAAATTAAAATCTAATTTTATTTCTTGTAAGATATATATATATATATATTTCAAGATTTTATTTATTTGACAGAGAGAGAGAGACAGTGAGAGAGGGAACACAGAAGGGGGAATGGGAGAGGGAGAAGCAGGTTTCCCCCTGAGCGGGGAGCCAAATGTGGGGCTTGATCCCAGGACCCTGGGATCACGACCCAAGTGGAAGGCAGACGCCTAACAACTGAGCCGCCCAGGCACCCCTTGAATTATATATTTTTAATTATAAAATAATCTAAACAAAGATAAAAATATAGAGAATAATAAAACAAACTTCTCCGTATCTACCACCCAATTTACCAAATCATATAGTTTTACCATATTTTCCTTAGGTTTTATTTTATTTTATTATTTTATTTTAAATTTCATTTTATGTTTTTGGAAATACAGTTGAAGCCCCCAAAACTTCTAATTCTATTCCTTCTGACCTCCTCAGGAGTAGTTATTATTCACAATTTTGTACTTTTCATTCCCTTAAACATTTTAATCAACATGTATATAAATAATACATAATACATATTTGGATGTTATCAAACTTTATGTAAGTTTTATCATAAGACAGGTATTATTCTGTATCTTGTTTTCTTTCAACATTACTTTTAGATTTGTTCACATCAATACATATACTGTATATGCTGTAATTTATTTTATTATCATTTTTTTCCATTAAAATACCATAATGAAAAAATGCTATAATGAACATTCTTGCAGTCTCCTTATAAATATGTGAGCTTTTTTTCTTGACTTTAGCTAGAAGTGGAATTGCTGGGGTTTAGAATATACACATTCTCAATATTTAATAGATATTGTCAAATTTCTTTCAAAGCAATTTCATATTTTATATTTCCACCAGAATTATAAGCGTATTTTAGTATTTCATATCTTTGCCAATGCTTAAAATTGCCAAATTTCAAATTTTTTCCCAGCTGGTAAGTGTGAAATTAATAGTATCTCATGTTGTAATTTGCATTGCCCATATTTCTAGCAAGGGTGAGAATTTTTTCATACTGTCAATGTTCATTTGGGTTTTCTCTTTTGTGAATTGCCTGTTCATAAACTTTTCCAGTGTTTTCTTTTTTAATTGTTTGTCATTTTCTTAGTAATTTTTAGGAGTTCTTTTTGTATTGTGGATAATAATCCTTTGTTTTAGTTATTGCAAACATCTCTTTCCAGTTTGTGGCTTTAAGAAAAATTTTAAAAAAGTCTTGTTATAGAAAAGTTTTGAATTTGTATAGACTTAAACTTAATCCTTCTTCTCCTTTATGAATCTTGTATTTTTTTGTGTCATATCGAAGAAATCATACTACCCCAGGATTAAGAAAATATTCCCCTTTATTTTCTTCAAAAACTTTGCTTTTTACATAGAAGTCTTTAATTCATCTGGAGTATGTGTGTGTGTGTGTGCATGTGTGATAAGGTAGGGATATAATTTTGTTTTATTTTTACATATGATAACCCATTGTTCCAGAACTATTTGTTAAATAATCCCTTATTGCACTTTTTTTGGCTTAGTATTTATATATTTAATCCTATGTAAGAGTTTATTACTGTATTATGAGGTAATTTTGAATACTTTTTATACTGGAAATTTTGGTAAAAGTAGGCAAAATAATAATGAACACCCATGTACCTATCTCCCTACCCAATAACCATTGAGCTTGGCCAATTCTATTCTATTCAAGTGTTTATTCATTTCCTCTGATCTTATTTCTGACAGAAATCCTAGCCACCATATACTTAATATCAATGCTGTTATATATCAACTTCATATACTTTCATTTTTATTTCTGAATTCTGCTTTTTTTGTAACATCTGTATGTTACAAAATCCAGGTGCCAATAAAACACTATATTAATTGCAACAGCTTCATAAGTTTTGCTACCTGTTCATGAAATTTCCTCTTTCTGTTTTTCAAAATTCCTTAGCTCTTCTCAGTCCTTACTTTTTCCATATTGATTTCAGAATCAGCTTGCCAAATTCTATAAATTGTTAAAATTCTTATTTTTATTGTTTTGTTGATATTTCAAATAAGGGGTAATTGATAACTTTATGATTTTAGTCTTTCCCTTCACAAATAAATTTTTATTTATGCAATTCTTCTTCCTTTCTTTTTTTTTAAGATTTTATTTATTTATTTGACAGAGAGGAGAGAGATCACAAATAGGCAGAGAGGCAGGCAGAGAGAGAGAGGGGGAAGCAGGCTCCCCACTGAGCAGAGAGCCCGATGCGGTGCTTGATCCCAGGACCCTGAGATCATGACCTGAGGTGAAGGCAGAGGCTTCAAACCACGGAGCCACCCAGGCTCCCCAGGATAGCTTTTCTTTAAAGAGCTAATATAATATATATTAATACATAATAAATAATATAAATACATTTATATTTATTTATTTATATTTGTTTTCTTTTTATTCCTGGGATAAACTCTCTTTGGTTGTTTTTGATAAATACTGTTCAATTTTATTTATTTAGGTTTTTTTAATCTGTACTCATCAATGAGATTAATGAATATCTTTCAAAGTGGAAATTTGGCAACCCATTCTCAAATATTGTCATTAGGTGTTAGAGCTGTATCCTTGTTTTGTCAAAGATGGAACTTGCACTTATGTTTCTTCTTAACTGCTTTTGAGTGATTTCTGTGAACAGTGATTATATAGGAAAATCCTCCTTATTTTCCTTTTTTGTGCTATTTTTTTTCAAATTTTGATATCAGCATTCGTTAGAATGATAAAAATAATGTGAAGCTTTTCTTTCTAGGTCTGTGAGAGTTTAAATAGAAGTATATGCACTTTGAATAACATTTGAAATGATGTAGTGGTGAAATAGTTTGGACATGCTTCATTTATGAGGAGATTGCTTTTTGAGAGCTTTCTCAATTGAGTTTGCATCTTACCCATATATGCATTTCTATCTCTTAATGGGGTGACTATCTTATAGTAGGCACTAGATACATATCGTGTATATTTGATTAGAATGTTAGTGACCCGCCTTCAGGCATAGGAACATCTTTCCTGACTCTTATTATTGCCTAAAATTCAGTGATTATATCGCTTTGATCTAATTTTTTAAAAAAGCCATTGTCCCCTGTGAAAGGATAATGATAAAGGAGCAGAAGGCTGGCTGAAGACAAAGCATAAACTGACACCCTGCAACGTCCTCCCACCCTCACTCCTGCCTGGACAAGTGTGGCATTCTTCCAGGAATCTCCCAAGTATCTTAATGTTAATGCCTTGCTAGAGGGGAAAAACAACCTTAACTTGATAATGGCAAGGCCTCCAGTATCTTGCAGGTCCTCCTTAGCATATGAAAGTTCTTTTGAAACCTCCCTTTTCCCTTACCTCCCCAATCCCATAGTATATAATCAGCCATCCCTCACAACTGGAGGGCAGTGCTCCTTCGCTCCTTCTGCCCGTGGGTCCTGTCCCCGTGCTTTAATAAACCACCATTTTGCACCAAAGATGTCGCAAGAATTCTTTCTTGATCATTGGCTCTGGACCTCACCCCCCCAAACCTCACCTATATTCCAAAACCACATTACTTCTTGACTGAGCATTTCCCCTTTCTTCTCCATTTTAGGCAAACTACTTAACTCACCAGAACATGAATTTTTTTTTAAGATTTTACTTATTTATTTGAGAGAGATTGCTGAGTGAGAGAGACAACACATGAGCTTGGGGGAAGGGCAGAGGGAGAGTGAAAAGCAGGATCCTCCCTGACCAGGGATCAAACAGGGGGCTTGATCCCAGTACCCTGGGATCATGACCTGAGCTGAAGGCAGATGCTTAACCAACTGAGCCACCCAGGCGCCCCTTAGAAAATGACTTTTTAAAGCCAAATTATTATAATTCACAATGAAATTTTACCTTCATTTAGATTTTTAAAAGGAACGTAATACTGAAAATTTTTAGATGTGCTTCCTACTGAAAAAATACGGGTACTGTTTTCATTTTACTGAAATTTTTGGTCAGCTTCTTTTCTAAATAAAATGCTTTGAATTATTTTATCTCATTAACTTTAAAACCACTATATGGCCATTTCAAGGCCAGAAAATAGTTCTATTCCCAAGGAGATGGCACCGAAAAAAATCCCCCTGTGGTGGTTAACACCACCCGGTGAATACTATCTCCTTTATGCACTTGTACAATATAAAAAAATGCCTGAAATCAATACCATGAGTTAGCTCATAAACACACATGAATTGATCAGATTAGCCAGTCACTGATAACAATGAGGGTTCTAGGGAAACAGAACATAGAAAAGGTCAACATGTCTTCACTAATAAGATATGTTTGCAATGAAAATTATGAGAAAATTGAATAACCTTTTGGTTAGACAAACCTTTTGTCTTTGTCAGAGCATTTGAGGACTGTGGGGATATTGATGGGAGAGAAGTGAAGTGGAGTGAGAGGGAAGCAGCAGTGGCAGCAGTCCCCTATTCCCTGTGACCTGCTTCACCTTATTGTCTGGCTCTGGGTGGTGATTTTCTAGTGATCTGTCAAGGAAAGTTTTCTGTTTCATAGTGTTCTGGGTATCTTTTGTTGGGCCTCCAGGTCCTCTGTCTACACTTCTCCCTGCTGCCCTGACCCTAAGAGGGCAACCCATCTGCTCTATGTAAAGGAGATTGCTGTGAAAACACCGGAAGAGTGAGGTTGGGCTGTTAATCCTCCAGCTCCATCAAGATCACGTGATTATGATTTGGCTGCATCACTCTGTCAAGGCCACAACTCTATGTGACTCTCCATATAGCTATTCTCTCTGCCTTCCTGTAATAGAACTTGCTCCTTCAAGAGTGTTAATGGCTCCCTGCTGTTGTAATGTTGAAATGAGATACTTCATTGTCCCTCATGGGTTTCTCTGAACCCTTCTCATGCCATTCATCTATTTATCTATTTATCAATATTCTATCAATCATCTATCTAATCATCTATTTATCTATTAATCATTGATCATCTATATATCTGTTTTTATTATAGATATTTTGAAATAATTCCTTTATTAAACTGTCCTCAATTACTCCATTTGAGTGTAAAATCTATAACATCTAACTGACATAGTAATTGGTACCAGAAATGACCCTGGGGAAAAAAAAAAAACCCTCAAAATGTAATTCTGGCATTGGTTTACTCATATATTAGATAGGTATACAGTAACTTTGCTAAGAGGAAGTAAGACACTGGTCAGTTGTAGCATGCTGTGACATCACAGTTATTCAAATTCCCAGCGGTGGCATAAGATGAAGTACAGGTAGAGGACTAACAATGGGGAGATCAAATGGTCCTGGTCACTATGGCAACAGTGATACTAAGGTCAGCTGGCTGTTTCTGTAGGCACTAGAAAATGTAAAAAGAGACAAGGAGAAATTGAAGATTGTAATGATTATTACTGTTTACTCAGAACACACTCAGACAGAAAGCTTGTAGCCTTTATAGAAGTTCACATTCTACAGTCACATAGATATGGCTGAGATAACAATCCTGGGAGACTGATGATGTATGGGTTGCAGAGTTGCAGCACCAGTGGATGTATAGCCCTATAGCTCTTACTCTAAGGTAATGGCACTGATGGGGCAAAAGTGGAATAAGATAAGGAATGGGCCATTTGAGCAGACATAGAAAAGACTAAGAGGCTTAAGCCTCCAAATCGCCTTGAACTCTTGCCATCAGGTAACCCCTTCCCATACATTAATACCCTCCATGAAGGTACCCAGGGAATTTTGCAATAGAAGGATACTGATTCTCCTCAGCTGTATGTTTCTATCAACCCTGCTTGCCTCCAGGCCCATATGAGAGTTAGATCCCAATAGAACTCAGATGAAGGAACACAAAACCTATTTTTGTAGGAGATCCACCAAAAGAGTTACAAGATCTTGCCAGTTTTTTTTTAAAGATTTTATTTATTTATTTGTCAGAGAGAGAGATCACAAGTAGGCAGAGAGGCAGGCGGGGGGGGGAGGGGAAGCAGGCTCCCCGCTGAGCAGAGAGCCCAATTCGGGACTCGATCCCAGGACCCTAGGATCATGACCTGAGCCGAAGGCAGCTGCTTAACCAACTGAGCCACCCAGGCATCCCGATCTTGCCAGTTTTTATCTGCTGGAGCTTGGGGAGCATATGTGGGAATGTATTCTAAGGGTGTTAGACCAATAAAAATAAAATATAAGGGTTGAATGGGCTGTATTTATTGTAATAGAGGTATACATTCATGATTTGGAATTTCATATGTTGGCTTGAGTCTAATAGGTTGATTAATTGAAGCTTGGACTCAATGGTGACCTGGAGTCTGGGAGGTTCAAATACTTCCCTAATGGCTCAGGAAAATAGAAAAGTTGAATGCACCTATTAAGTACAACTTGACTAGCTATCAGATCCCTTTACTACTCCTTTTCCCCCTCTCCTTCCTGGCAAGGCTTAGAGGACATTCCCTTAAGGAGGTATTCCACCACCAAAGGAGCACCAGCATCTTTGAAAAGCTATATGGGTCTGACATCTACAAGCCAGAGATGATGATGGAAGATGTTGCACCTAGACGTGGCAGATGCCATTTGATGGTTTAAGTGGCGGAGGCAAGGTGAACAGAATTACCATAATAAGCCATGGGGAGAATGATAATCATGCATCTACAATGATGGCTAATTAACCTAATTGCTACAAATGAAATTGATGGGAAGCATACCAAGGAGATGCTTGACAAATATCAGGAAAAATTCTAATTTTGGTGGGCAGAAATCTAAATCACTGTGGTGGGGATTCATGTCCTAATACCAGTGCCTACACCTAAAGGCAGTTTGCAGACCCAGAGCTCCTAGATTGAAGGTAAGAAAATTCTCTTAAAGGAAAGACCCTGCAAATTGTTATATTTGCATATATTGTTATTCTACCCCCAGACATATATTGTTATTCTACCCCCAGACTTCCCTAAAGAGACCTGTGCATTCATCAGGGTGGCTGCATACTGAGGAAAGGGAAATAGTGAGATCTCTTGTGAATTATTTGATACTGGTTTCAAACTGGTTTGAAACTCCAATATGGTCCACTAGTTAGAGTAGAAGTTTAAGGCAATCGGGTGATTGAAGAATCTTGGCCCAAGTCTGTCCCAGGGGGCCAGTAGGACCACAGTTCTTTCCCCAGGCCAAGAATGTATGCAGAGAAAAATATACTTAAGTATAGATATAATTACTATCTGGCACAATCCTCATTTTTGTTCTCTGATGAAATGATGAAGTGGAAGACCCTGGAAATGTGCCTCTTTTCTTGTTAATTCCACGAATAAACATAATAAACCAAAAGCAATAATGGAGCCCTTGGTGAATTTCAGAGATTTCAAAGACATGAAAGATGTAGAATAGTAATTCTACTACATTCCAATTTAATTAGCATCTTAATCTTAACTCTGCTATTGCAAAATCCAGATGATTCATGGAGAATACCTATAGAGGAAGTTGTTCTTGAAATTTAGTGAGCATCAGAATCACCTGCAGGGTCATTAAAACAGATTGGTGGGTCCCATCCCTAGCATTTCTGATTTAGCAGTTCTTGGGTAAAACCTGAGAATTTGCATTCCTAATAGGTTTCAAGTGATAGTAATCTTGCTAGTCCTGAAACCACTCTTTGAGAACTTCTGTCAAAGATATCCAAATTTCATAAGATGGCAATGCTAATTTTGGCTGCTCTTCTGGATATCTTCTTCTGGATATCCAAATCTTCTGGATATAGTATATTTTTTGGAACAAATTAACTTATATTTCCTGCCATATAGCATTGAACTAGATAAAAAAAATTTTCCCCATTCTTGAAAACAAAAGTAGTCAAAATAATTTACCTTCATGAGGCAGTATACACTTTCTCTCATGCTTCTGCTTACTGTCATAATGTAAAGTGGAGGGAAACTCATTATTCTGCTATCCTATAGACCATCGAGGTGGCCCTTTCTGTTGATGATATTATGCTAATAGACCCATAGGGCAGGAAATACCAAGCATTCTAGATATCTTGATGACACATATGCATGGCAGAGAGCAGGAGATAAACTCTGCAAAACATCCTTTGGGAACCTAATAAAGAAGGGATGTGTCCAGAGGTGTTGTGGTGTGGGATATGTTGGAATATAACCACTAGCATAAGAGATAAATTGCTATATCTTATACTGCCCACCATGAAGAAAGAATTATGGTGCTATAGGACTCTGGAAACTGTGTACATCACATTTAGGGGTGTGGGTGTGACCCGGCTAGTGGGTAGTCCATAAGTAAACCTTTTGTTTTTCCAGTTTATCTGAAGTATAATTTGCACAAAGTAAAATTAATTAAGTTGATGAATTTCGACAAATATGTATATGGATGTATGTGTATATGTAACAACCACCAGACAACCAAAATCATGATATAGAATTTTCCCATCACCCTAAAATGTTCCTTTGGGATTGCAGTCAATCCCCCTACCTACTAATCACTCATTTGTTTTCTATCGCTATGGTTTTGCCTTTTCTAAACTTCCAAATAATGCAATCATACAGAATGTTAGTCTTTTAAATATGACTTATTTTTATCAGCATACAAAATTTGAGATTCAGAAACATTATAGCATATTCCTTCTTATTGCTTAGTATTCCATCATATGGCTCTACCAGAGGTTTTTGTCTATTCCTCAGTGGATAAATATATTTATTATTATTTACAGTTTTGATGATTGTGAATAAAGATGCTAAAAATAATTATCTATAGGTTTTTGTGTGAACACTGGTTTTCAAAATTGCTGCGTCATAACTAACTGGAATTTAAATAAAAATTTAAAAAATGTAATTGCTCAGTCATGGTAAGTGTATGCTTTTAAGAAACTGTTTATAAGTATGGTTTATAAGAAACTGACAAGCTGATTTTCAACATGACTGTAGCACTATAAATTCTCACAAGAAATGTAAAACAGTTCTAGGTGCTTCTACTTTCCCAACAAGACTATGGTATTGTTAGTTTATTATTATTATTATTTTTTAAATTTCAGTTATTCTCAAAAATGTACAGTAGTATCCCATTTTGGTTTTCATTTGGATTTCCATAATAACTAAATATGTTGAATATCTATCTTTATCATCTTTATATCCTCTTTGGTTTAATGTCTGTTCAATTTTTGCATCTGTTAAAGTTTTCTTATTGTTGAATTTTGAGAACTTTTTAAAATTTTATTTTATTTTATTAGTGTTCCAAGATTCATTGTTTATGCACCACACCCAGTGCTCCATGCAATATGTGCCCTCCTCAATACCCACCACCAGGCTCACCTACCCCTTTACCCCCCTCCCCCCAAAACCCTCAGTTTGTTTCTCAGAGTCCACAGTCTCTCATGCTTCATCTTCTCCTCTGATTTCCCCCAATTCACTTTTCCTTTCCTTCTCCTAATGTCCTCCATGTTATTCCTTATGCTCCACAAGTAAGTGTACCATATGATAATTGACTCTCTCTGCTTCACTTATTTCACTCAGCATAATCTCCTCCAGTCTCGTCCATGTTGATATAAAAGTTGGGTATTCATCCTTTCTGATGGAGGTGTAATATTCCATTGTATATATGGACCATATCTTCTTTATCCATTCGTCTGTTGAAAGGCATCTTGGCTCTTTCCTCAGTAAGGCAATTGTGGCCGTTGCTGCTATGAACATTGGGGTACATATGGTCCTTCTTTTCACTACATCTGTATCTTTGATGGTAAATACCCAGTAGTACAATGGCGGGGTCATAGGGTAGCTATATTTTTAATTTCTTAAGGAATCTTCACACTGTTTTCCAAAGTGGCTGCACAAATTTGCATTCCCACCAACAGTGTTAGAGAATTCCCCTTTCTCCACATCCTTTCCAACACTTGTTGTTTGCTGTCTTGTTAATTTTGGACATTCTAACTGGTGTAAGGTGGTATCTCAGTGTGGTTTTGATTTGAGTCTCCCTGATGGCTAATGATGATGAACATTTCTTCATGTGTCTGTTAGCCATTTTTATGTCTTCTTTGGAGAAGTGTCTGTTCATGTCTTCTGCCCATTTTTGGACGTGATTATCTGTTTTACGAGGGTTGAGTTTGAAGAGTTCTTTATACATCTTGGATATTAGCCCTTTGTCTGTAGTGTCATTTGCGAATATCTTCTCCCATTCTGTGGGTTGCCTCTTTGTTTTGTTGACTGTTTCCTTTGCTGTGCAGAAACTTTTTATCTTGATGAAGTCCCAAAAGTTCATTTTCGCTTTCGTTTCCTTTGCCTTTGGAGACATGTCCTGAAAGATGTTGCTGTGGCTGATGTTGAAGAGGGTACTG
>CM052886.1:106991902-107107440 GCA_028534135.1 Potos flavus
TCTTAGAGTTGCTGTTCTTCTTCTCTTCTATCTCCTGCTAAGTTTGTAATTGTTTAAAGTGGTTTGATAACTATCTAGCTGAACTTCTGGGATCAGTCACTATCTCCGCCTCCTACTTCTCCGCCATCTTGCTCCTCCTCAACATGTGATTTTAGCCTACTTATTTATTTTTAAGTAGGCTCCATGCCCGATGTGGGGCTTGATCTCACAAACCTGAGATCAAGGGTCACACGCTTTACTGGCTGAGGCAGCCAGGTGCTCCCAAAGACATATATCATTTTGGGAAGAATTGACATTATATCCATATTGAGTCTTTGGATCCATGAGCATGGTATAGCTTTCTATTCATTCAGGTGATTTTTAAAAAGATTTTGTTTCTTTATTTGAGAGAGAGAGAGCGAACACAGGCTGGGTGAAGGAGCAGAAGGAGAGGGAGAAGCAAACTCTTCGCTTAGCAGGGAGCCTGATGTAGGACTCCATCTCAGGACCCTGAGACAATGATCTGTGCCAAAAGCAGATGCTTAACTGACTGAGCCACCCAGGTGTCCTCATTCTTATGATCTTCAAATTATGTCAGCAATATTTGGTTTTATAGTTTTAATACATAGACCTTGCACATCTTTGTTAAAATTATTCTTAGGTATTTTATAAATTTTGATGCTGTTACAAAATATTCTAAATTTTCAATATCCAATTGTTTGTAATTAGTATATAGAAACACAATTGAGTTTTGTATATTGACCTTGTTTTCAGTGACTTTGCTTAATTGATTTAGTAAGTCTAGAAACATTTTAGAACATTTCATGGAATTTTCTATGTAGACAACCATGTTGGCTGCCAATAGGGATAGTTTATTTCCTCCTTTCCAATCTGATTGCCTTTTATTTCTTTTCCTTGCCCACACATTGGCTAGGACTTCCAGTATAATATTGAATACGAGCAATGAGAGAAGCCATTTTAAAAAAACCTTGTTCCTGTTCTTAGAAGGAAAGCATTAAATCTTTGTCCACTAAATATTATGTTAGATGTAGGTTTGTCATTGATGCTCTTTATCCCATTCAGGATGTTTCCTTCTATTCCTTATTTGTTAAGTTTTTATTGTGAATGAAAGTTGAATCTTATTAAATAACTTTTCTTCATCCATTCCGATAATTCTGTGATTTCCCTCTTTAATCTGCCAAAGTGTTAAATTACATTGATTGATTTTTGAATATTGAAACTTACATTATTGAGATAACCACCAATTAGTCATGTCGTATTATTTTTAAAAAAGCATTGCTTGTTTCAAGTTTATTAATATTTTGTTAAGATTTTTCATCTATGTTTATAAAAGATATAGGTCTATATTTTTCTTTTCTTGTAATGTCTTTGATTTTAGTATTAGGTAATACTGGTTTTATAAAATAAGTTTGGAAGTGTTCTGTCTTCTATTTTCTGGAAGAGATTGTGTAGAATTCGTGTTACTCATTCCCTAAACGTTTGGTTGAATTTATTAATGGCCATATTTGGGCCTTTATATTCTCTCAAGTGTGTTTTATTGTCTTTTAAGGAAAGGCATTTACTTTCCCATTCATCTAAAATTTTTAAATTTAATAGCATAAAGTTATTCATAATATTCCTATATCATTCTTTCAATGTCTGGAGGATTTATAGAAAAGTCTACTTTCTCATTTATGTTGTCAATAATTTGTGTCTTCTCTCTCTTTTTTTTTTTTCTGATCAGTCTGGCTAGAGCTTTATCAATTTTGTTGATCCTCTCAAATAGTCTTTTGTTTTCACAGAATTTCTCTTTTGTGTTTGTTTTCTCTTTTATTGACTTTTAATCTACCAATATTTTTTCATTTCTTCTATTTCTTTTGAACCAATGGGAATCATAACCAGGAAATTGGAGAAAATGAGGAGAATGAAGTCCCTCTATCTGTGTGCACCTCCTGTCATATATCATTCTCTGAATTCCAGTAATTCCTTCCACCCCCTTTCTCTTCAGGTGAAAGAGTAGTGAGAACTTCCTGCTGTCATTAGCACTGAGATAGTGCATCACCCCTTGTTCATATTCCTAACCACTGCCCACACATTTATAACGGTCTCTTCATTAAACCCTCCTTACCCAGTGAATATTTGGTTTCTTGCTGTTTCCTGTCTGCTGACACAGATAATTTTTAGAATTAATTAATTAGCTAATTAACTAATAAATAGAATATTTTTAGAAGCACAGCACTATTGAGTGGAAAGTACCCATCTGAGCCTGGAACTTTCTTTTTTGGCAGCTTATTAATTATTGTTTCAATTTCTTTAATGTACATAGGCCTATTCAAATTGTGTATTATTGTGTGAGTTTTATTAGATTGTATCTATGAAGGAATTGCTCTATTTTACCAATGTTTTCAAGTTTGTGGGCATGGAGTTATTCATAATATTTCTTTATTATTTTTAATGTTCATAGGATCTGTAATGACGACTTCTCTTTCATTTGTGGTATTAGTATTTGTGTCTTCTATTTTTTTTTTCTTAGCCTGGGTAGAAGTTTATCTATTCATTGATCTTTTCAAAGAACCAGATTTGAGGTTTGTTAACATTCTCTATCAAGTTCTTTTTTTCAATTTCATTGAGTTTTGCTCCAATTTTTATTTCTTTTCTTTTTTTTCTTGATTACTTTGGAGTTAATTTACTCTTCCTTTTCAGGTTTCTAGTTTAATTTCACTGTGGTCTGAGAGCAGACATTTCATGATTTCTATTTTTTAAAATTTGTTAAGGTGTGTTTTATGGCCAGATGTGATCTATCTTGGTGAATATTCCATGTGTGCATAAAAAGAATGTGTATTTTGCTATTGTTGGATGACACAGTCAATAGATATCAATTATCAATTATATTCAGTTAGTTGGTGGTGTGCTGATTTCAACTATGTCATTACTAGTTTTCTCCCTGCTAGAGTTGTCCATTTCTGATAGAGGGGGTGAAGTCTTCAAATATAACAGTGGATTTATTTGTTTCTTCTTGCAATTGTATTAGTTTTTTGCCTTACTTAGGTTGATGCTTTGTTGTTAGGCACATACACATAAAGGATTGTTATGTCTTCATGGAAAATTTACCCCTTTTATTATTATGTAATTCCCCTCTTTATCCCTCATAACTTCCTTTACTCTATAGTCTACTCCACATGAAATTAATGTAGCTACTACTTTCTTTTGATCAATGTTCGTATGGTTTATCTTTCTTCATCCATTTACTGTTAATCTATTCGTGTCCTGGTTTGAAGTGAATTTCTTGTAGACAACCTACAGCTAGTGTTTTTTTGTTTTGTTTTTTTTTTTTTTTTTAAGTATGCTTCACACCCAACATGGAGCCCAATGTGGGGCTTGAACTCATGACACTGAGATCAAGACCTGACCTGATACCAAGAGTTGGATGCTTAACTGACTGAGCCACCCAGGCACCTCTAGGTTTTTTTTTTTTAATCCACGCTGACAATCTGTCTTTTAATATACTTGGATATAATTGGTATTATATATACAGCTGGATATATATGATGTATAATTGTGACTGTTTTTCTATTCCCCCATCTTGTTCTTTGTTCCTATTTTTGTCTTCCACTCTTTTTATGGCCTTGTGTGGTTTTAAATGAGCATTTTATGGTTCTCTTTTGTTATGTACCTAGAGTTTATTTCATCTCAAAATTCATGTGTTGAAATCCTAACCACCAAAGTAATGGTATTAGAAAGTGGAGTTTTAATTAGGTCTTGAAGGTAGAGCCCTCATTCTGGGATTAACGCCCTTATAAAAAAGGAAGAGAGATGAGTTTTTTTTTTAATCTTAAATTTTTTATTTATTTATTTGTCACACAGAGAGAGGGGGTGGGGGAAACAAACAGGGGAGCAGCAGGCAGAGGGAGAAGCAGGTTCCCCACTGAGCAGGGATCCAGATGCTGCACTCGATCCCAGGACCCTGGAATCATGATCTGAGCCAAAGGCAGTGCCTTAACCAACTGAGCCACCAAGGTGTCCTGAGAGATGAGATCTTTATCTCCCTCTACCATGTGAGGCTACAAGAAGATCCCTATTTGCACATAAGGAATAAGGCCCTTCACCAAATACTGGATTTGCTGGCACATTGATCTTGAACTTCTTAGTCTCCAGAACTGTGAGAAATAAATGTTTATTGTTTAAGCCATCCAGTCTATCTTAATTTGTTATAGCAACCCAAACTGACACAAATTTTCTCTCTTTTCTTAGCATATCAGTTATACTTCTAAAAAAATTTTTTTTGGGTGCCTGGGTGGCTCAGTCAGTTAAGCATCTGTCTTTGGCTCAGGTCATGATCCCACGGTCCTGAGATTGAGCCCTGCATTGGGCTCCCTTCTCAGTGGGGAGCCTGTTTCTCCCTCTCCACCCTGCTTGTGCTCTCTGTTGCTATCTCCAAATAAATAAAATCTTTAAAAAAATTAAAAAAAATTTTTAGTGTTTGCCTTAGAATTTACAATATACATTTACAAATAGGCCAAATCCACTTTTAAATAGCATTATGGGTAGTACAAGTATAATAATAAAAGTAAAAGTATAATAACAAAAGGATCTCATTTCTTCCCTCCTGTCCCTTGTATTATTGCTGTTATTTATTCCACTTATACATAAGCATACATAAACATGTATATTTACATAAAGATAATTAAAACATTATTGCTATTATATTGCTATTACTTTGAACAAACTTTTATCTGTTAGATAAATTAAGAATATGAAAAATAAAAGTTTTACTTTTACTTTTACATATTCCTTCAATGATGATTTTCTTTTCTTTATGTAGACATGAATTTTTGTCCTATATTATTTTCCTTCTCTCTAAAGAACTTCTTTAAAAATTTCTGGAAAGGCAGGTCTACTGGCAATAAGGTCCTTCAAATTTTGTTTGTCTGAGAAAATATTTGAGATTTTTAGATTTCGTGTATAAGTGATGCCATACAGTATTTGTCTTACTCTGTCTGACTTTTTTCACTTAACATAATGCCCTCAAGGTCCATCAATGTCACAATAGCATGATTTTCTTTATTACCATGGCTAATAGCATTACATTGTATATATGCACACAACATTTTCTTTATCCATCCATCCATTTACAGACACTTAGGTGGTTTCCATGTTTTAGCTATTGTGAAAAAAGCTGCGTAATGATGAGAATGCAGATATCTCTTTAAGATAGTGATTTTATTTCAACAAAGAAATAGGAAACAGAAAAAGAACCAAAAGGGCGGCGCCTGGGTGGCTCAGTGGGTTAAAGCCACTGTCTTCGGCTCAGGTCATGATCTATTCACTGATTCTTTTCTACTTGGTCAAGTCTGCAGTTGAAACTCTCCATTGAATTCTTTTTATTTTTATTTTTTAAAGATTTTATTTATTTATTTGACAGAGAGAGAGAGAGAGAGAGAGAGAGAGAGAGAGAGAGAGAGAGCACAAGCAGGGGAGCAGCAGGCAGAGGGAGAGGGAGAAGCAGGCTTTCTGCTGAGCAAGGAGCCCGATGTGGGACTGAATCCCAGGACCCTGGGATCATGACCTGAGCTGAAGGCAGCCACTTAACCAAATGACCCGCCCAGGCATCTCGTTATAGTTATTTTTAATATTTTTGTCTTTTAAACTTTGTACTAGAGTTAAGTGGTTAACACACCACATAATATGATATTAGAGTGTTTTGTAACTGACTGTATCCTTACCTTTACTGGTTTGTTCTATATTGTCATGTGTTTTCATGTTACTAATTATCATTCTCTTGTTTTAGCTTCAAGAAGTCATTTCAGCATTTGATATAAGGCAGGTCTAGTAGTAACACATTTCCTCATTTTTTTTTTTGGAAAGTCTTTATTTCACCTTCTTTTCTGAAGGACAACTTTGTTGGTTACAGTATTCTTTGTTGGTGTTTTTTTCTTCAGTACTTTGACTATGTCATCCCATTGTCTCTGAACCTGCAAGATTCCTGCCGAGAAATCTACTGATGGCCCTATGAAATTTCTCTTGTATGAGAGAATTTTTTTTTCTCTTGCTATTTTTCTCTCCCTATTTTCATTATCTTTTTGCTTTTGATTTTAGACAGTTTTATTATAATGTGCTTTGGAGAAGATTGTTTTGGATTTAATTTTGGGGTGACCTATTGGTTTCATGATCTTGAATGTCCAAATATCTCCTAATGTTTGAGAAGCTCTCAGCCTTTATTTCTTTAAATAAGCTTTCTAACACTGTTTCCATCTCTCCTCTTTCTCAAATTTCAATGATGCATACATTGTTTCTGTTAATGGTGTTCCATAAGTCCCAAAAGCTTTCTTTAGTTTTTTCATTTTTTTTTTCTTTTTATTCCTTTGACTGGATAATTTCAATTGGACTTTCTTTGAGCTCACTGATTCTTTTCTACTTGGTCAAGTCTGCAGTTGAAAGTTTCCATTGAATTTTTCAGTTCAATTATTGTCTTGCTAAGCTCCAAAATTTCCTTTTGGCTCTTTTTCTTTCTTTTCTTTCTTTCTTTCTTTCTTTCTTTCTTTCTTTCTTTCTTTCTTTCTTTCTTTCTTTCTTTCTTTCTTTCTTTCTTTCTTTTTCTTTCTTTCTTTCTCTTTCTTTTTTAAGATTTTATTTATTAACTTGACAGAGAGAGAGAGAGAGATCACAAGCAGGCAGAGAGTCAGGCAGAGGGAGAGGGAGAAGCAGGGTCCTTGCTGAGCAGAAAGCCCGATGTGGGGCTCGATTCCAGGACCCTGAGATCATGACCTGAGCCAGAGGCAGAGGCTTTAACCCACTAAGTCACCCAGGTGCCCCCCTTTTGGTTCTTTTTCTGTTTACTATTTCTTTGTTGAACTTCTCATTTTGTTCTTGTATTGATTTCCCGATTTCATTACATTGTTTACGTGTGTTTTCTTGTAGTTCTCTGAGAATCATTTACTTATTTATATTTTTTATTTAAATTCAATTTAGGTAACATGTACTGTATTATTAGTTTCAGGGGTAGAGTTTAGTGATTCATCAGTTGCATATAACATCCAGAGCTCATTACATCAAATGCCCTCCCTTAATGCTCATTACCCAGTTACCCCATCCCGCCACCTACTGCCCCTCCAGCAACCTTCAGTTTTTTCCCCTGTAGTTAAGGGTCTCTTATGGTTTGCCTCCCTCTCTGTTTTTATTTTATTTTATTTTTGCTTCCTTTCCCCTATGTTTGTCAGTTTTGTTTCTTAAATTCCACACATGAGTGAAATGTTATGGTATTTGACTTTCTCTGACTGACTTATTTTGCTTAGCATAATGCCCTCTAGTTCCATCCATGTTGTTGAAAATGGTAAGATTTCATTCTTTTTGATGGCTGAGTAATATTCCATTGTGTATATATACCACATGTTCTTTACCCATTCATCTGTTGATGGACTTCAGGGCTCTTTCCATAGTTTGGCTATTGTGGACATTGCTGCTAAAAACTTTGGGGCGCATATGCCTATTTGAATCACTGTTTGTATCCTTTGGATAAATACCTAGTAGTGCAATTGCTGGGTTATAGGATAGTTCTATTTCTAACTTTTTGAGGAACCTGTACACTCTTTCTCAGAGTGGCTGCTTCATTTGCACTCCCAACAGTTTAAAAGGGTTCCCCTTTCTCCACATCCCTGCCAAGATCTGTTGTTTCCTGAGTTGTTAATTTTAGCCATTCTGACTGGTGTGAGGTGATATCTCATTGTGGTTTTGATTTGTATTTCCCTAATGCTGAGTGATGTTGAGCATTTTTTTTTTCATGTGTCTGCTAGCCATTTGTATGTCTTCTTTGGAGAAATGTCTGTTAATGTCTTCTGCTCATTTCTTGACAGGATTTTTTATTTTCTAGATGTTGAGTTTGATATATCCTTTATAGGCTTTGTATACCAGCCTTTTATCTGATAAAACATTTGCAAAATATCTTTGCCCATTCTGTAGGTTGCCTTTAAGTTTTGTTGATTTTTTTCCTTTGCTGTGCAAAAGCTTTTTATCTTGATGAGGTTCCAATAGTTTATTTTTGCTTTTTTTCCTTTGCCTTTGGAGACATGTGTAGCAAGAAGTTGCTGTGGCCAAGGTCAAAGAGATTGTTGCCTGTGTTCTCTAGGATTTTGATGGATTCCTGTCTCACATTTAGGTCTCTCATCCATTGTGAGTTTATTTTTGTGTAAGGTGTAAGAAAGTGGTCTAGTTTCATTCTTCTGCATGTGGCTGCCCAATTTTCCCAACACCATTTGTTGAAGAGACTGTTGCTCTCTGAGAATCTTTATGGCAATTATTTTGGATTCTATGTCAAGCAATTCCTGGATGTCATTTTCTCTGGGGTCATTTACTGTAAGTTTAATGTGTTTCCTTGGTGGTGTTTCCTTGATTCTTCATGATCCTTGTAACCTTGTGTAGGTCTCTGCATATTTGAAGAAGCAGTTGCCTCTTCTAGAATTTATAGACTAACTTTGGCATGGAAAGACCTTCATCTATGGATGGGGGCACACTGGAGCATGCTGTGACCTCTGATTGAGTTGTGCAGAGTGCTAAGTGTGCAAGTGTGTAATGGCTCTAGTTTCAGGAGGGCATGATGTGTCTTTGGCTCAAGCCACTGGGGTCCACAACATTGACTACTCTTTGTTCTTTGCTAGCCATATGGGAGTTCTCAATGTCTGCCAGGGCTAATGGCATCCTCAGAGGTGCATTCAGGTCTATAGCTAGGGACCAGTACAGGCAGTAGTGGTGACTGGAGCCAGTGGTATGCATACTTGGCTGTGGGAACTGTGTATTCTGTGTGGTGGTAGGGGCCATTTGCAGACACACATGTAATAGTGGTAGCCAGAGTAGGCAGCAAGTGCCAGGTCCAACTGTGGGCACAGTAGAATGCAGCCTAGTGGGCCTTGGCTGTTGGCGTACTCTCCTTTGGTTGCTGGGTCTAACCACAGGCACATAGTGTAAGTCAGTGTTGGGACTCAGGCCAGGTACATGCAGTTGCACAGCTGAAGGAGCTACCTGCAGGTGATCCCTATGGTGCCAACAAGTGACAACGGACAAGGCCTGATTCAGGTCCTTAAGCAACTGCAGGATCTTTGGGTCTAAATATGCACTCCTATGGCTACACTGTCTCCCCATAGATGCATGGTGGTGAAAATCTATGATGGTTTTAGGCTCCCTGCAAGTGCGCAGCTGGAGGTGCTAGCCCCATTCATGTACGTATTGTGGTGGGATAGCTGCAGGGGACTAGTCTGGCCTAGGGGTCTTGTGCAGCTTCATTTGCTGGGTGTGGATGCCAGTATAGGTTCTGGCTCTGGCAGATCAGGGTATGAGGGAAGACACCAGTAGATGTATACAACTGCAAATTCCTGTGTGGCAAAAACCAGATAAATTTGCAGTGGGTCTGCCACAGCTGCAATCTCTTAAAATTAAATATGAAATCTTGTTTTACATATTATTTCAGAATCACTAGTAGGTTTTTATCAGATTATTTTGTAATCTAACATTATAGTTTAGTCATATTAATGCTGTATATAATCACTAAGCAGCACAAGACTATCAAAACTTGATGACTGGAATAGAAATATGAAATATTTAAAGGAGAAAATTACCTCACTGGTGAAAACTAAAGAATCTCTCACCAAAACTGAAGTTTCATGAGATATATATATTTCTGGACATATTTTCATCCTTATATCAAAGTTGCAATGTCAGAAGTGCAGGAAATGTGCCCACATCGAAGAGAGAGACTGGAGTCTTATGAAGACAAACATATTCAGGTAACATAGCTAGAAAAGCTCTATGTGTCTAAATCTGTTGATTGTACTATGACATCTTGCTGCTCTGGATGGAAAATAGTTGTTTTTTTCTTTTGAAAAATAGGTTTTAATTTAGTAGTCTCCTGACATCTGTTCTAGAATATGGGTTTTGATATATATTGGATTTTTAAAAAAATATATTTTATTTATTTATTTGACAGAGAGAGAGGGATCACAAGTAGGCAGAGAGGCAGGCAGAGAGAGAGGGGGAAGCAGGCTCCTTGCTGAGCAGAGAGCCCGATGCGGGGCTTAATCCCAGGACCCCGAGATCATGACCTGAGCCGAAGGCAGAGGCTTTAACCCACTGAGCCACCCAGGCCCTCCCACATTGGATTTTTTGAATGATCTAATTAATAGAGATAATTGTTGGGAAGGAAGAGGATTTATGAACCAGAAATATGAGGTGTCATAATGACATCTTTTTCTATATATATGTCTGTATGCATGTGTATGTCTATGTGCATGTGTGTCTCTATATATACACACATATATTTCTGTATTATATATGTATATGTGTAAATATATATAGGTATATAGAGCAAAGCATACTTGAAGGAAGTATACTAAAATGTTAAGAGAGGCTGTCTTTGAAGTGGAATTATAAATGACTTTTCTTCTTTTATTCCTTATATTTTACACATTATCTAAAGTGAATATGTATTATTTTTGTAACCAAGAGAAATAAAGTTTCTTTTAAAAAATTAAACAAATCAAGTATGTTTTCCTATGCCATATGGTGCATGCTTTTTTTGTGTGTACTCAAGACAAACATTCTACATTTGCATATTGGACAGGAGTGCCTTTGTCTTACATTTCTTCAACCCACTTATCTATTAAAGCTGTATAAACCAGGATAAGTCAGCTAGTTATCCATTTCTATTCTGTTTGTCTTCACTGTATTTATCTCTGAACTTTGATAGGAAAGTATGATACTGTTGTCCCTGCCAGTCACATGATAATTTCATTTTAGGCCAGTTGAGTCTTACAAATAAGTAAAATAGTGACCAATAAAATATAGACAAATTATTTTAATTCTTGTCTTGTAAGATTAAGACTGTGTGATGGTTTTATGTGTCAGTTTGGCTAGGCTATAGTACCCAGTTATTTAATTAAACGCTTATCTAGGTGTTTCCATGAAGGTATTTTGTAGATTTGGTTAACATCTATAATCTGTTGAATTTAAAAAGTTTAAGACATGACCCTGGATGGTGTGGGTGGGCCTCACCCAATCAGTTGAAGTTCTTAAGAGCAAAACTCAGGTTTTCCAGAGAATTTATGCAACAAGACTATAACATCAGGGTGCCTGGGTGGCTCAGATCATGATCCCAGGGTCCTGGGATCAAGCCCCACGTCCAGCTCCCTGCTCAGGGGGGTCTACTTCTCCCTCTCCTTCTGCCCCTCCCCCCTGCTTGGATTCTCTCTCTCTCTCTCTCAAATAAATAAATAAATAATCTTAAAAAAAAAAAAAAAGGACTATAGCATCAACTCATGTCTGCCAGCCTTACACATTTTGGACTTTCGAAACCCCATAATTATGTGAACTAACTCGCTAAATCTCTATCTGTCCATCATCTGTTTCTTTTATTGATCGATTCTGTTTCTCTAGAGTATGATGGTAGAGAAAATGTCCATTGTCTAAGAAAATACATACATTATCATGATCTGGATGTTGCCAGAGATGTGAACATTAAAGGTGCTCCTGGTAAGACCTTAGAAGAAAGTGGGAAAATGTTAATGTGACTTATAAAATGGCAAAATATTTAGCCAAATTATGTTCTACTATTGGATGGAAAGTAGAACATATAAAGTGATAAACTTGGATATTTAGCTGAGGGGATTTCCAGGCAAAGTACAGAAGGTGTGGCCTGGTTTCTCCTTGCTGTTTATAGTAAAATGTAGAAGGAAAGAGAAATTGAGAATGGAACTGGAAAACAAAAGGACCAGAATTTGATGATTTGAAAGATTCTTAGCCTTGTGCATATTGCACAGAGGCCAAGGTGTGCTCTGGAGAAAAGGCCACGGGTGAAGCTGAATAACCTTTTTGAAGAGATTAGGTATATGAATTATGGATCTACTTAACCATTTCAATGGAAGCTCAAAATAGGGATGGAGTTATCCAGGAGTTATCCAGGAAAAGTTTATGAAGGACCCTGTGTCTAACGATATGAGTACCCATGATTTACATGGAAGACCAACAAGGTTTTTGAGAAAGTATACCAGCAGACACACTACCAGTTTGGTTTGGAGGGGACAGAGAGAATGAAATGAAGGCAAGTTGGTAGCCTTCTGGAATGTCACAAACACAAAATGAATTGCCCTAATGGCAAAGCTGACTGGATTTTGCCTGGGGCCTCCACAGGCCTGAAGAACAGAGTATGGACACAGAGGGTTATTCCCTTGAGTGGTGTCCATAGGCCTTGAAACCTATTGGAATTTGCCCTGCTGGGTTTTGAACTTGCTTGAGATAAGTGACCTTTTTATTCCTTGCATTTTCTCCATGGAAAGGGAATGTCACACCATTTTTAAAATTTATCTATTTATTTATAAATTTTAAAATTTGAATATAGTTAACACACAATGTTATATTAATTTCAGGTGTCCAATACAGCTATTCGACAAGCTAATATGTTATGTTCACCACAAGTGTAGCTACCATCTGTCACCATACAACATTATTACAGTATCACTGACTATATTCCTTATGCTGTGACCTTTATTCACGTGACTTATTTATTCCTTACTGGAAGCCTGTATGGCCCACTCCCTTTCACCCATTTTGCCCGCACTCTCCACCTCCACCACAACCATCAATTTGTTTTCTTTATTTATAGATTTAATTCTGCTTTTTGTTTGTTTATTCATTTTTTTAAGGATTTTGTTTATTTATTTGACACAGAGAGAGAGCAAGCACAGCAGGGGGAGCAGCAGGGAGAGGGAAAAGCAGGCTCCTCACTGAGCAGGGAGCCCAATGTGGGGCTAGATCCCAGGACTGCAGGATCATGACCTGAGTTGAAGGCAGATGCTTAATGACTGAGCCACCCAGGTGCCCCTCATTTTTTTTTTTTTAAGTAATCTCTACACCCAATGTGGGGCTTGAACTTATAAACCTGGAATCAAGAGTCACATGCTCTACCAACTGAGCCATAGGCAGGTGCCCTCATTTGTTTTTTTTTTAGATTTCAGATATGAGCAAAATCATATTTTATTTGTCTTTTTTAGTCTGACTTTATTTCACCTAGCACAGTAGCCTCTAGGTCCACTTTCTAACATCATACGCGAAAATAAACTCAAAATAGATGAAAGATCTAAATGTGAGACCTAAAACCATAAAAATCCTAGAAGAGAGCACAGGCAGTAATTTCTCTGAGATCAACCATAGCAACATTTTTCTAGATATGTCTCCTAATGTAAGGGAAACAAAAGCAAAATAAATTATTGGAGTTATATCAAAATAAAAAGCTTTGCACAACAAAGGAGATCACCAACAACACAAAAAGATAAACTACTGAATGGGAGAAGATATTTGCAAATGATATATTTGACAAGGAGTTAATATCCAAAACATATAAAGAACTTAAACAACTCAACACCAAAAAAACAATCTGATTTAAAAAAAAAATGGGCTGAAGACCTGAATAGACATTTTTCCAAAGAAGACATCCAAATGACTAAAAGACATGAAAAGATGCTCAACATCACTCATCATCAGGGCACTACAAATCAAAACCACAATGAGATATTATCTCACACTTGTCAGAATGACTAGAATCAAAAAGACAAGAAATAGCAAGTGTTGGCAAAGATATGAAGGAAAAGAAAATTTTGTACACTGTTGGCAGGACCACCATTGCATTTTAGAAGCAGTAAATTTGTTTTCTAGTTCATAGGTCCGCAGATAGTTATTTTGTCCCAGGATGGCTTATACCCAGGTTCTCATCCATATGTGATTTAGATGATTTAGATGATGAGATTTGGGACTTTTTGAGCTGATGATATTTATTTGAAAGTTTTGGACTTAGAGCTGGAATGAGTTGAGACTTTTGGGGAAGTTGAGATGAGTGACTGTACTTTGCACGTGGGATGAACATACATTTTTGGAGGCTAGCAGGTAGACTCTTGAGATTAAATAGTACACCTCCAAAATTCATGTCTACCCGGAATCTCAGAATGTGATCTTATTTGGAAATGGGGTCTTTGCAAATGTCATTAGTTGTGTTCATACTTGAGTAGGGTGGACCATAAATCCAAAATGACTGGTGTCAGAGACACACAAAGAGAAGGTAGCCGTATGACGACAGAGGCAGAGATTGGAGTGATTTATCTGTAAGCCAAGAAATAGCAAGGATTATTGGCAAACACCAAAAGCTAGAATAGGCAAGGAAGGATTCTTCCCTTGAGTCTTTAAAGGGATCAGAGCCTTGCTGACACCATGGTTTCAGACTTCTTGCTTCCAGAATTGTGAGGGAATAAGTTGCCCTTATTTTAAATTACTCAGTTTGTGGTAGTTTGTTATAGTATCCTTAGGAAACTAATCCAGAATGGTTATGTATTTTAGGTTCGTATCTTGGCAAATGCATAGGAAGCAGTAAGAAAAAGAAGGGAAATTCAGGTTGTTTTTCCTAACCTGGAAGGCATGTTTTCTCACATATATAACCTCTACATATTGGATAGCTTCTCCAGTCACTGCAGTGCCAATTAAAAGTGAAACGAGTATCACAGTGAGCATTTTGTAATGTATATAATTCTTGAATCACTATGTTGTATACCAAAACTAATATAAATTGTATGTAAACTATATTTCTATAAAACTATATAGTTTTAAACTATATTTGAAACTAAAATTTAAAAAAATTAAATTTTTTAAAAATTAAAAAGGAAGCAATTTCTAAAAAATGAAATGAGATATTGAGAACATTTATATGGTAATTGGTAGCTACATGCTGTATGACTCCTTTGCTAATTTGTCCAAGCAAAGTAGTATGGAATGGTATGGTAGCACACTCCAAACCTGAGAACTCTATAGATTTTGAGGAACACGTGTCTTCTCCAGGCATCTATAGTTTCAGACCAGAAGAAGGACGAGTTTTGCTGGTATTTAGGTTTCTAATTTTCATTTTATTACTTTCTAACTCCAGTTGCTTCTATCACATTTTTACTCTTGTTGATTCATATACATGAGCTGTGGGGTAGCCCACTTGGCCACCCATAGAACTCTGTCATGTCTTGCTTTGGTCAGTGTGTTTTTTCTTGGCAAAATGCAACTGCCTGTTTCAGAGAAAAGGATTTAAAAACGCTTTCTGAATGGGCTCCTAAGGCTCCTCGAATAGCAAATAGCTTTTAAAAGACAACATTTTAATGGGCAGTGGATAACCAGTTCAAAACCAAAAGTATTGAATATCCCTTTAAATGTATATAAATTTAAAAAGCAAGAAGGGAATAGGTTTGGCAAAGTTTCTTCTCGATTTTACAGAATTTTGAAAAATTTCTACATACGTGCCCATACACAACTGCAAAAAATTTATAAATGAACTAGGGAGGTAACAAAGATGATAGATGCCAATCCAAACAGTATACAGCTTGTGCATGGTTGTGCCTGATGGAAATAGTTATTTCTTCTATAAGCTTTTCTCTGTGGAAGGGAAATTGAGAATGATGGGCATATAAGGCAGGGAGAAAATGGAGGAGGAAGAGAACCATACTACAGGGGTATCATGGCTGCCCTAAATACTCACTGGAACTGCTCTATAAATGGAACCATTTGCTACACATTTTGAATTACTAACATTTGAGAGAATAGTGGACAATGGATCTTCATGTAAACTATAAATTTCATAACAGTGAATTAGCATGTTAGTTTAACAGAAAGTAAACAAATCTTAGTGCAAAATTGATTTCGTGTATAACCTCACTTTTCAACTGCTTAATGAAGTGATGGTGATAAAGCCAAGACAAACAGCTTTATGCTTCGTAAGCACAAGGTAAAATACTTCTGTGTTTAATCACTGCGTAGTCAGTGACAGGCTGGTACCTGCTTAGACCAAAGGTTTCTAAGTTTGCTGCAGCTACTCCTTAGCAACTTGGGTGTTGAACTAACAAATTGCTACACTGGCTTTGGAACAGACAAGGAAAAAATATACAACGAATTCTGACAAAGCCCAACATCTAATAAGCACCTACTGTGTGTCACTTACTAGGGGGTATGAAATAATGATAATGAAATGGAGGCACTTGAATTATCCAGAACTCCATGGAGTGTGGGAAAGAGGTCACGATTATCTCCTTTGGGTTTCCCCAGAAGCAGACGCTGAGACGAGGATTTGAGGACTACTAGTTTATTCAGGAGTAATTCCAGGAAGCATGGGTAAGAAAGTGAAAAAAAAAAGAGACAGGGAAGGCAAGGAAGACAACTAAACCTATCCACCACTGTAAGAAACTAGTAATTCTGCTGGGAAATGGTATAGAACACAACCTGATATTAGTCTACCCAAAAGTAAGGGAGATGGGTAGTTAGCCTTCAATTCTCAGCCATCATGAGCTAAGGGCTGCTCCTAAGAGCATTCACTCCTTAGCACTTCTGGTTTTTCCTGTACAATCAGGAGAAAGCCTTCCATTGGAGAGTGCAGTTTCTTGCAGTAAGATGGCCTCAGCAGGTACTGGAGGATACCAGCAGGAGGCAGCCAGACCATCTGCTATAATAATCAAGTGGGTAAAGAGTGGTCTGGTAATAAATGCACAAGAGTTCAGAGGAGAAAAAGAGTATTGTGGGATATAGCAAGAAGGGAGAAATTTATGAAAGGGGTTGGAAATTGATCCAGGTTCTGAAAGGTGGAGGGGGCAGTGAACCAGGGTGGTAGAGTGAGTAATTTTAGGGGTTTCTGAAAGCCTGAGTTGTTAATAAAAGAGTGAGAAGAGTCCGTTTGGGAATACACTGCAATGCAAGCTGAAGAGTCCACAATCTGCTATACTTATAGACAGTAGACACTCAATGTGAAATTTTGAGCAGAGACATGTGAAGTATTTTGGTATGGCAGTCTCCAACTTGCCCCTCCACTGTCTATTTTTTTTTAATCTCTCATAGCAATAGAATTTTTAGCTTTTAAAAGCTGAACAAAATACAGATTTAATTCCCAGACTCTCTTGGAGGCAGGTAGGGCCATGTGACTAATTTTGACTGAGGGGATGTGAGCAGAAATAACGTAAGCCATGCCCATGCTCTGCAAAGGCAGTAAAGACTGGACATGTTCTCACCTTTCACTTCTTTTCTTCATAGTGGCTTGAAAGTGAGCTTGGTGGAGAAGGTCATATAGATAAAGACAGCACTTTTGGGAGAGCAGAATATCAAGGCAGATGGAGCCTGAGCCCAAGAAACTTTTTGGAGTAGAAGCACATAACATTATTTTGGGTCTTTGTCAACAAGGCTAAGCCTATATTCTAACTAGTAGATTGGGGTAATTAATCTGGCAGTAATATTAAGAGTAAAATTTGGAGGGACATAGATGGACTACATGTGTTGTACATTTATCATGATTCTGTGGTTGGAGTTCTCTGTTGTGCTGAGCTTTTTCATGATCTGATGCTTACTCTTAGATTGTTACTTCTTTTAGACCTAGATTTGCATGTTTATAAACTTAATATTAAGGTGACAAGAGTTCCTATAATATTGGAGGGAGCATAAGGACTGACAGCCTGACAAAGTGGAGAGAACGTTAATGGAAGATCTTGGGTAGGTGTGACTTTAACAAGGGAAAAACACTTGAAATAACATCCTGGGAAAATATTAAAGGAGAAATTTCAGTGAGTGTTACTCTAAGTTAGCATACTTCTCGATATGTGAATGCTTAAATTTGAATGTCAGTTTGAATGTAGGGTAGAGGTATCTGGTTGAGAAAATGACTTGAATTGGGGTGTCTTGGTTGGAATTGCAGTAATAATCATTTTAAACTGATTAAGCTGAAATCTGGCAATTAATAAATTATATATTGCTCATTTACAATCTAATCACATAACATAGTCCAGATTTGTGTAATATTGCCAATCAAAGATTAAAACTGGGTGTGTATTTATGTTTGGTAGCTTTGTGATGCTGTGCTTAGGGCTCAATTCTTGTCCAGAGGCAACAAAATAACAACATCTACCTTTATCCTAAGGATGGTCCCAGCCCAATGAACAGCAGGGGGTGCTCAGAAGGCACTGTCCAAAGACTTAGAAACTATGTTTCACAGAGGAACGGAGCCTCCTCCATGCACCTTATGAATTGTACTCCTTAAGCAAGCTTCCTTGGAGTGCTCAGAGAAGAGGTGTCAATGTTGAAATTGAGCTAAATTTTCTTGAGTCTTGTGTCTTCTAGGAAATGTATGCATAACCCCAAAAATCTTTCCAGGGATTATGATCCCTGGCATGGGATAGGTACTTAAGGAAATGTGTGTGGCATAAATGAACAAAATAATTGACCATAGACTTGGCACCAACCATCAATACCTGTGTGATAGATTGTTGAGCATCCCACAATTTAGTAATCCTGTGCTTATTAGAAACTTGGTTCCCCAGGGGATGTCAATCCCCTACTTTTTTTTTTTAAAGATTTTATTTATTTATTTGACAGAGAGAGATCACAAGTAGGCAGAGAGGCAGGGAGAGAGAGAGGGGGAAGCAGGCTCCCTGCTGAGCAGAGAGCCCAATGCGGGGCTCGATCCCAGGACCCTGAGATCATGACCTGAGCCGAAGGCAGAGGCTTAACCCACTGAGCCACCCAGGCACCCCAATCCTCTACTTTTGTTCAAGTTTTTCTCTATGAGATTCTATGCCCTGTCCCTAGCCCGAATCAGCTTTTTTTCTGTAGATCAATATGTACATTCATATCTTTAGATTTTATTGGGCAGCAATTTTGCAACCTATATGTAATTCATTAGTATGTAAAATGCTCTGCTATTTGAACCAAAATAATATATAGGCTGTCTGAAAAGTCTGGCAACAGAGGATAAACTTATTTCAAATAGTTTATTAGTTACCTTTTCAAATAGCATACTTAGTATACTTTCCCTCAATCTCCGGACACCTTGTTGGGTAAAGTAACTCTAAATTTAAAGCAATAAGTCTGATCCTTAGTCTGAAAAAGGTACACTAAATATACTATTTCCCCCATGTTACCAGAATACTTGCACACTCTGTAGTGTACTTATTGTAATTTTGTTTCAGATTAACGATAGAATCATTGCTTTAAATTTAGAGGTACTTCATCTGAAAAGTTATCTGAAGAAAGACATACTGAATATATCTTTTTCTGATAATGCAAATACATGCTGTTTAAAAGTAAGACTTTCATGATTTTGCAGAATTTTTGCACATCTTATAATTGATAAGCATCTTAGAAAGTTTAAGTTCTTTGTTATGGATTAGTTAAAAGGGAACAAGTGTTTCAACATTTATTTTCAAATGTCTACCTACAATATATTCAAAAATAAAATATAAAGATTGAGGTTTTGGCTTGACCCAAAATTTACTCTCTGCAAAAAATATTTTAAAAGGAGAGAATAATAAATTTGAAGTAAGAAACAGGGAAAAATGCATAATATTCTCCATCAACAAATCTGTCTTTGCAATATCCCAAGAAGCCAGCAAGTTCCATATGCTCTATAAACCTACTTTACAGGGGAACTTAATGGCTTGGATTTGCAGCAAGTTAAATGAGATTTTTTTTAACTGATGCAGTTTTCACAGGCTGACGCCCTTCACTGTTTGAGTGAAACCATCTTGATTTTGAATACTTTGGCACATTTCACCATCAGCCTTGTGTCAAATGACCCTGAATTTGAAATGAAAGCACCCTTCAGATCTTCATATTGGGTTGGTGTTATAAACAAATCTGAGTTTTGTTCTCATGGTTTATCATAATCTCTTCCAAACCTTTGATGTATTTATGTCCAAGTTCAAGGATTATATGAGAAGCTTTGCACATTTACTTCTTCATTCCATTATGAATGGGCCTAAGGCAGAACCTCCGCCTTCAGCTACTATTCTATCTGTATAGCGATGATGATTCGGCGTTGAGTCTTTGGGAGCCCCTTTAGATAAAAATTTGCCTGTGTATATGCAAACCTATCATAGATGTATCAGTCCTTGTGGGGATATGCTGATAGAGTTCATGATCATTAGCCATATTCTTGAAAATTACCAAGACTAGCGAATTTCAGATTTCAGAAAAAAAGTAGAGATTAGAGAAAATCAATAGAAAGAGTAATAACCCATTAAAAAATTCTAGAAAAATTTGCTTCCCAAACAAAATAAGTTGGTTAATGTAAAAACCTGCTGGCATAGTTAGTCCTCCTCCTGAACCACGTTCTTTCCATTTTTGGGGAGCACAGAACTGACTCTCTTGAGGCAGACTTGCTTACAAGTTTTAGTTGTGCAGCCAGCACTTCTTTAAAAATTTTTGAACCAGACCTTACTGGCTTGAAATATATTTATATAATAATATATTTTATACTTGCATTTTCCTCTAGTTTTGTCTACATAAGCCTCAGGGGGAAAATGCTTATATATCCTCCTGACCTTTTAATTAATTATTGTAGGGCTTAGAAACACATTTTTCTCTGCACCTAGTTTTCCTATCTTATGTATTGAGATGTTGGGCTGTGAATAAATTCTCTTTGTTTATGTTATCTGAGACACCTTCCAACATGTGGGAGTGGTAGGGTAATGACAGCAATGGTGTATTTTAAGGGACTGATTCATACAGCCTGAGAAATGTCAGTCTGTAAATACAAAGCCTGATTATCCCAAGGTGTGTGCATCTTCACATCGATGTAGAGCTTTATATTATTATATTTATATTATTATTATTATATTATATTCGGTGTAACATTTGACATGACTGATTGTAACTCTTCTTCCCTAGTAGTTAGGTAGATCACATACCTATTCTGGCCACTAGTAGCTTTCATCTCTCCTTCTGTTTTTCCCTCCTTCTCTTCCTTTCTTGTGCACAACACAAATATGTTTATATTACAAATGCAAACTATATTTTTAAATGTAGTCTATGTCCTCAGTGGCCTGCAAGATTGTTTAGGATGTAAATATGATACGTATCAAACAAGGCTTATACCACACGCTATCTGACAAGACCTATGAGAGCCATAAGGACCAAGTGCCACTAAGTCCATAAACACACAGAGGTTGGCAAGGTGATTTCTGTTGTTGAGGAAAGGAGATTCATGCAGAGTAGGCAGGATTTGAGCTAGGTTTTCAAAATGAGTAGGGTTGTTATATTTTCAATAGATGAAATGTGAGAGAGACTATGCTAAAGGTAAGCAATGATTGACCAGCATCTGGGCAGATTGACAGGAAGAAAAAAATGAAACTCTTGGGAAAGCATGGCAAGTAAAGAAGAGTGTGGGAGGAGCGGGTGGCCAATGGCTTATTCTGACACATGTGTGAAGAGAGCTGGGAGGGTCCTGGGGGAATATCTGTGTGTCCTATTACCAACCTTGGTATGGACTCCATGCTTCTATGACTAAAGCTTAAGCTTGGCCTTTTTTTTTTTTTTTAAGATTTTATTTATTTATTTGACACAGAGAGAGCACAAGCAGTGGGAGTGGCAGAGGGAGAGGAAAAAGCAGGCTCTCCACTGAATAGGGAGCCTGATGTGGGGCTTGATCCCAGGATTCCGGGATCATGACTGCAGCTGAAGGCAAACCCTTAAGTGACTGAGCCACCCAGATCCCCTTTCCCCTTTTAAAAGCAATTATAACTCATCCTCTGGTCTTTCTCTTAAAAATCACTCCCAAACTAGATGTTATCCACACTGGAATTGTATAATTGTTTGTGAATATCTGAAAACAGAATTTCACATTTTTCTTACTTTTATTTCTAATACATTTTATCTATTTGTTTTGGCTCTTCATTCTAGGCCTGGAAATAATTTTGGATATAGTTTCTGTTACCTAGTGTATCAGCTATCCCTACCAGCTTGGTTTTATGAGACTTTCTTCCAGGCTAACATTAATTGATGTGTCAGCACCCTTTGGTGTCAATACCACATCAAATACAAACATGTCTAATAACACTTTATTCAGCCTTCACTTCTCCATCAAGTCAAACACTTCACAGGAATCACACCTGCTCTTCTGATTTATATGCCTACTGACCCCATCAAAAATTTAAATCAAGTCATTTGGTTGAATGCATTTTTTATTCCTTTTAAACTATAATTAAGCTGTCAATAAATTCCACGTGATAGTTTTTCAGGTATATGAGTCAAATATATCAAGTTAGAACCTTAAAATTCATCTTCTTGTTATTTCTTATATAAAATTAGCCCATTTGTCTATCTCCAGTGTTCTGGTACCTCTCTTTGTTCAGGGGATTCTTCGGATATTACTCAAAGTGGTCAGGTTAAGATTTTCAGAGGAAGATTATATCCAATAGCCCAACAAAATGTCCCTTAGTAAAGGATTTTCAGGTATCTAAGAACATGAAAGAGGACTATGAACACTGCAGGGTCCTTGAAGTTATACCTCTCTGTGCTTACCTTCCCTATAGATGACCTTCATGGCACAGGTAAGACACATGTAAAATCCAGGGCATTCTGAGCTCTATGCCTGGGCATTCCTTCAGCTTGTTACTCAGGGGACGGGGGAAAGGAATAGTTATTGGAAGAGTCACACCCTGGTAGGAATTTTTCAATACATTCGGTAACTATTTTCATCATGGCCTAAAAGAAGAGGAGTCTGGAGTCAATTTGTAACTCTTTTTCATGCCTTCCCACTCTGCTTACTTTTTTGATGGATAGTTTTATGGTAACTACTAATAGAAGATTTGCCCTGGTCAGGCAAGCTCTGCTCCAGGTCACTGCTCCCTGGAGAGTGTGTGCTTATGGAGAAATCACTTAATTAATGTCTCTGGGTTTCAAGTGTACTAACTGTGAAATTGGGATCCCCCCTGGCATGAGCAACTGTACCATCTAGTAAATAGGTGTGCCTTATTTGTGATAAGAATAGCTTTACCTGTGTGGTAACTATGTTTCATGATTAAAATCACTTGGACTCAATCCAGGGCCACACTCTTCCTTTGCACTCCTTTCCAGCTTGTTGCCAACTTCTTGTATCCATTCTTAAGGTTTGTAAAAGTTCTTTGGAACTTTCATCCTTTGTACACTAAGTTCAAGTTCTAGTTAAATTTTTGAGTAATTGTTAACATTACATTCTCCATCACTGGGAGAAGATGAAGGAATTTATGAAAACGCACCTATATGGCAATTCTTCTATACCCAAATAATGAGATCATTTTAATTTTTTTTCTGATTTTTTTCTGATGCCTATTCTCTTTTGTCTAGTTCTTCTGCACGTTCTTAAAGTGGCTTTTCTTGGTGTGTGTCCTCTTTTGTTTAACCACCCGGAAATTGAAGTGCTTCAGGCCTTTCATTCTTGCATAAAACCTTGGCTGCTTTTTCTTCCCAATATTTGGAAAAGTCAAGGTATCATGTGAGCTGCCAAGCACACTGGGGTGGGATTTGGAAAAGTTCCAGGGCCATATTAGTTCTCTCCATTCCTTCCCCCTCATTGCAAACTTCATCAGTCTCCTAACGTTTGCAAAAGTCTCTAGGACCTCCATCCTTTACACACTTTCCCTCTTACCCCCAAGGAACTGAATTCCAAAATTACCCACTAACATGAATTCAGATTAGCAGTAGACCAACTGGCTGGGAAGCATTTGGAAATAACCACTTCCCTGGTGGGAACATTGGAGCAAGAGAAACTTGTTCAGACCTCAGACTTATACTGATTGGCTGTTAGGTGAATGGCTGAGACCTATTTCCCCCTTTTGATTTAATGGGAACAGGTCAAAGGGCCTTTGAAAAGTATGTAACACTTCCAGTTTAAAATAGATCTTGGAAGACATTGAAAGAAGAAGGAAGAATGTGGAAATGCGATGGGACAGCGTTCTTTGATCCTAGACCCTGTCAGAATTTTAACTAGCAGTACATGTAAGACCAAAGAGAAGGACCTCCCATAGAGCAGGCCAAGTGAAATGGAAGTTCCAAGAAATGATTGAGTTGTCCTATTTTCGATTGAATCCATCATGAAGGCCTGGGAGATTCTGAATGAGGAACCTTTCTTGTGTCCATGTATTTTGAATAAGTAAAATTGTTGGTAATTTAGAAGATGTCTCTAAAACAGAGAAAGAATATTACCTATGAATTATATACTTTATATTATATATACATATGGCGTAATGGCAAGAATTTACTACCCTTTTCCCCTTCCCTCCTTCTTCTCCCTAATTCCCTCTCAAGAGTTCTGAAGAATATCACTGGTGAGGATTATGAGGATGAAGGGCAACTTTAGGAAAGAATGTAAGGACCTTCCAACATTTGGAAGTTGAGGCAAGAGGAAGAACTAACAAAGGAGCTTTTAGCAGTAGCCATAAGATAGAAGAAAAATGGAGAGCGGGATACGGGCTAAGCTAAGAGATGAAAACATCGTTAGTGGTAATTGCTGTCAAAACTGTCGAGAAGTTGAGTAAGATGAAGTCAGAAAAGTAACCACTATGTTTGACAAGAGGGAGGCCATGCTGAACTTGACAAGAGTAATTACTATGAATAGTGGAGTGAAAACCCTATGTACCAGAATTAACATAAAAAAGCTTAGCTATTCTAAAAACAGGTATATTAATTGTTTGTGATAATGAAATTTAGGGGAAAAAAACCTGTTGTGGCCTCCAGGTCCTTTTCATACCATGAGACAGGATCTCTGGCCCCCATTCCAACTACTTGTCCCTGTGGAACTTAGCTAACAAGGAACATCACTAAATCCTGGGTCAAAACTCTGACGTTTAGGAGACTAGGTGACATAGATTAAGGTAATTTGGAGCAAGAATGTACTTTCAAGGGAGTAAGAATCTGTCTTACACACAAAGCTGGGGTTTATAGAAGGATGTGGGAGTGAATTTCCAGCAAGACACTATCCTATAATTCCTTTTCTGATCTGTCCCATTTCCTTTTTTCATTCCTTCTTTCATTTCAAAAAAACTTATTTTGGACTACCCATTAGTAATCAATATTAGAGATGGTGGGAAGTGAAGCAGTATGTAAACCTGCCAAAGTCCCTGCCTTAATTAGTCATTATATTCAAATAAAGATATCTACGTATATCCATATCTTGATACAAATGAAGACACAAGGATGCTAAAGGAGAAGGGAAGGCCTGCTTAAGGCACTGTAATAGTAGTTTTCAACCTTGGATGCACCTTTACACATATAATCATTTGAGAGCATAGGCCCTTCTCTGATAGACTGAATCATTATGTCTGGGTGTGAGACCCAGGCATCAGTAACAATCACCCCAGCTGATTTCAGATTTCAACATACACCCAAGTTGGAGACCGAGGAATTTAAACAGTGGCTCTCTATGTGTGCTGCCCAGACCAGCATCATCAGCATCACCTAGGAATTTCTGGAGATGCAAACTTGCCAGTCTCACCCTAGACCTATGGAATCAGGAATTCTGGGAGTGGTGCCCAACAGCCTATGTTACCAAAACCTGCAGGTCATTCTGATGTGGACTGAAGTTTGAGAACAGCTATATTAGAGAAATCAACTTTCCAAAAGTCTATAGGAAGAGAGGCTGGATACAGAAGTATCTCAAGACATAATTTTTTTTTTAGGACATAAATATTTAACAACCAATCAACACAGTGTGGAGAATGTTCTATGGCCCAATTCTATGAAAAGCAAGAGGGAAATACTCCTGCCTTTAAGGAATTATAGTCCTCACTGGGAACATATGGAAAAGTTAGAGATCAATAAGCAGTATAGAATTATGTATAAATAATTACACATTTAAGCTTATACATTTATGGGTGGTTTTCTGTAACATAGGTGATATTATAGAGACTATTTAAAAAACTTTCATATGGCTCCTAAACTTCAATCACAAGTTGACCACATGAGTATTCATAGTCGCACTTTCTTTCCTACAGAGTTTCATAGACTTTCCTCCATTTTGTTCTAGCATCACTTGTTGGAAAACTCTGCGCCTAAAAGGAATTTTCCCCTTTGTAAGAGACTTTCTTTTCTCTGCTTGGATATTAGGAGAAAATGTTCATAATTGTTACAACTTAACTGAAATTCAATAACCAATGACTAATCTCTACTTTCTTTTCTGAATGAAGGTGTGCTGTTTTCATCTGCAAATTCAGTACTTCACTCATTTCAGAATAATTTTTGTATAGTATTGCATCTCTGATTTTTAAAAACACAGCTGAATAATTATATGGGCTAGTCCTAGTCCTCTATAACTGTCAAAAATTGCTAGAGGTATTTAGAGTGGAATATTATGATATTCTGGAATTGGTTTCTTAGTTATGATACCAAAAGCACTAGCAATAAAAGAAAAAAACATAACCTAAACTTGACCAAAGTTAAAAACTCTTGTGCTTCAAAGGACACTTTCATGAAAGTAAAAGACAATTCATAGAATGGAAGAGATTTGAAAATGATATATATAATAAGGGTCTAGTATCCAGAACATATAAAGAACTCTTAAAATTCAACAATAAAATGACAACACACTTTAAAGGATTTGAATACACATTTTTTTCAAAGAAGGTATGTGTGAAAAGATACTCAACACAGTTATTAGGCAAATGAAAATCCAAATCACAGTGAGATACCATTTCCCAGAAATTATAATTTAAAAAGATAGACAAATAGCATGTGTTGCAGAAGATGCAGAGATATTGGAATCCCTACACATTACTGGTGGGATTACAAAATGGTGCAGCCACTTTTGAAAACAGTCGTCAGTTTCTCAAAATTAAAAATAGAGTTGCCATATGAACTAGCAATTCTACTTCTAGGTATATACTCAAAAAAATTGAAAACTTTTGTACACAACAAAACTTGTACATGAATCTTTATATCAGCATTATATATAATTGGAAAAAAATAGGAAAAACCTAAATGTCTATCAGTTGATGACTGGAAACACATGATGTGGTATAGCCATACAATGTACTGTTATTCAGCCAAAAAAAGGAATGCTCCATGAGAAGGAATGCTACAACATGGATGAATCTTGAAAACATGCTTCATGAATGAAGTCAGACACAAAGGACATATTATATGATTTCATGCATATGAAATTTCCAGAATAAGCAAATCTATAGACATTAAATAGATTGTGGTTGCCTAGAAAAGGGTTGGGGTGGGGGCATGGGCATGGGGTTTCTGTGGTGAGTCAAGTCCTCAAAATTGTGGTGATGATTGTGTGCTTCTATGAACGTACTAAAAGCCATTGAATTATATACACTAAAGGGGCAATTTCTGTAGTATGTGAATTTTATCTTTAAAAAGCTCTTAAAAACTTAGTAGGTTTCTGACCTGTACACTTCTAGTCAGTTCCATATGCCATTAACCACACTCGAAAGATATTTTAAGAATAATTCTCAAATTTGCTTAATTTCTTTGCTTTCTTGTCTCTCTAGCTTCTCCCACCTCTCCACCCCTCCACCCCCAGTCTTACTCTGGCTTTTGCTGTTTCTTGCCCTCTTTCATCCCTGAGGCTTGCTGCAATAACTGTGGAGGCCATACCTTCCATGTGTTTTTTTGCCCCTAGTCATTTTTACCAAATTGAAAGGTTTTATGGACTTTTGCTCTCAAAGTCTCTTTTAGTCCATCTGTTAATGCTTGGGATTCAGAAGTATTTGGTTCTTCCAAACCTTTAGGCTCTGAATTTCTGGACTTCCTCTATTCACTTTTATATCTGCTTGTTGCACACTGGATGAATCATTCCTGAGAACATTTATTTCTTGACACACCTTAATGACTGGAGCAAATGCAGCCACACATAGCACTCATCTTCAGTTTTCCTACATCTTCCCCTCCAGCTAAAAGGTATAGGCATTGGCCTGCCCCTGTGTCATTACAGGCAATAGCTCTCCCAAACACTTGCTGCTGGGTATACCTTTCCTGCCTTCTATATTAGTTCCCTTGCCTGCCATTCAATGCCATATAATTTAGATGTATGTCAGGGCTGGTATCTTCAGTCTATAGTGAGGTACCAGTGGGAATTTTTGAGTGGGAGGGAAAAGATCAGAATAGAGGTATGTTGTTGTTTAAGATAACAGTAAACAAAGGTCAAACAGATTCCCAAGAAAGCAGATTTGTCTCTATTACTTAGCTCTATCTGTCTGCAGCAACCATTTTCATGGAATTGACTCTGTAAGTGAAATAATGTAATAGAGACACACATCAGCTCTGAAAGGATCACTGGTGCTGAACACTGGTCAGGGTCAACCCAGATTTCAGCTTTTACCCTTTGCCTCTTGTCATGCTATGTAGTATTTGGGTGGTTTTAATTATAAGTTTCCAATGAGAAACAATAAGGAAGCAAGTTGGCTGGAGGGAATGAGAAGAAATATTGTTGCTAGCCTTTTCTTACTGGAAGAAAATAATTCTGGGACCTCAGAAAATCAAGATGAAGAAAGAGTGAGCCTGTGAACATAAAATTTCTTTATGCTGTTTCAGTTTAACAATGAGAGGGAAAAGGAGTAGAAAGAAGCCACATGAACATTTTCCTATAGAGAGGGTACAGAGATTTTGGTTTAATGAAAGTGAGAAAATGTTTTTCCTTTTTAAGCAAAATTTCTTGGACATTTCCCCATGTTTAATCACAACCGCTGTATGACTACACTACATTGATTTAACCAAACCCTTACTGTCAGACATTCTCATTGTCTTTTTTAAAAAGTGAGTTTTGTTTTTAAAACTATTTTATTTTGAAAAAACAAAAACAAAAGTAAAAGACAAAAACAGAAATAGTGCAATCTACTTCCATAACCCTAAAACAAAGTTCATCATTTCTTAAGATTTTGCTCTATTTGTTTTATTGTTATCAATGTGGCATTATTGAAAGAAGAGGTCACAGTAATTTTCCATACTAGTCAACCCCACTAACAATATCAGTCTACGAAACCACTAATCAGCCAATTAATACTTAGTTTCAACTTCGTGCCGAGATTCTGAGGGCTTGGGCACTTGGGGCTCGGTCGTTAAGCATTTGCCTTTGGCTCAGGTCATGATCCCAGGGTCCTGGGATTAAGCTCCACATCATGCTCCCTGCTCGGTGGGGAGCCTGCTTCTCCCTCTCCCACTCCCCCTGCTTGTGTTCCCTCTCTTGCTGTGTCTCTCTGCCAGTTAAATAAACAAAATCTTAAAAAAAAAAAAAAAGATTCTGAGGGCTTCTGCACAGCAAAGGAAATAGTCAACAAAACAAAGAGGCAACCCACGGAATGGGAGAAGATATTTGCAAATGACACTACAGATAAAGGGCTGATATCCAAGATCTATAAAGAACTTCTCAAACTCAAAACCCAAAAAACAAATAATCCAGTCAAAAAGTGGACAGAAGACATTTCTCCAAAGAAGACATACAAATGGCTAACAGACACATGAAAAAATGTTCAACATCATTAGCCATCAGGGAAATCCAAATCAAAACCACAATGAGATACCACCTTACACTCGTTAGAATGGCAAAAATTGACAAGGCAAGAAACAACAAATGTTGGAGAGGTTGTGGAGGAAGGGGAACACTTTTACACTGTTGGTGGGAATTCAAGTTGGTGCAGCCACTTTGGAAAACAGTGTGGAGGTATAGTAATTTTTTTGTGTTCTGGATTTTATGATGTTTACTTGTAATTTTGTATTCATTTTATAAAAGAGGGTTCTCCAATTGTGTAACTTTATCCAGACAAAACCCGTATTTATCCCAAAGTATTCCTTGAAGTTTTCAGCTACTGTCTCCTTATTCACATCAATGCTATCCCAATCTTAAACTTGATTTTAATATCTATGGATGTAATTTCTTTAATATCCTGGCCTCTCACTTCGTTGCTATTCTCTTCTTCAAAGGCAGTCTCCTTCACTCAGCCTCAGTCACTCATTCCTTAGATGGCCCCTTCCGACCTTGTCATTATTGATAAGGGCAACCCCTCCATTGTCTCAGTTCAAGCACAACTCCCAACTTGACTCTCATCTTTGTGATGCATTTTCTTTTTGTCCAAGCTCCTACAAAGCTTGGACTTTACCCAGACCCCACTGACCCCACCACTTTCACTACCTCACACCACCTAACATACCCATGTTCCTCTTTATCCACTGTGAAGTCTGTGCTCCACCATTATGATACATCCCTGACACAGACTCTCAAATTGTCCTCATCTTCTTTTTTTTTATTCAGAATCATTTAGTTAAAGTCAACTCAAGGCTAACACGTGCCATCTAGCTTAAAGTAGCTGGAGAACATTCAACCATGTTGGGAAGTCTCATTTAATTTTATGACTGCTCATCTCCAGTGGGCCCTTATGCTGTTGAACTGTCCCTTCACTCACTTGTTTTCTTCAACTCTTTCGTAGCTTCTCTACTTTTCTCAAGCATCCAACAGCTCTTCATCCATCCTCACTCTCAGCTACTTTTCATTTCATAAAGAACATAAAAACACACAGAAAATATCTTCTACATGCTCCCTCCAGCAATGTACTTATTTGCCTACGTCTACTCCTTTCTTGGATACCTTCTTTTGGTGACCACGGGTTACATTTTCCCTTCACTGATTGAATGCACAGAAATCCATCCTCTTTAATTTACTAGTAGATATCTCTCCAGCAATTTCTCTTCTGTCTATGTACTTTTGATATCTTCTCTCTGCTGGATCATTCCTGGCAGTGTAGAAACTTTTTGCTGTTGTATCTTCCAGCCTAACAGTCATTTTTGAATTCTCCTCCTTAGAAAATCTCTTCAAAAATTGCCCGTATTTGCTGTGATTCTTCTCCTCTTATGCTCTTTCAAATCCACTCTAGCCAAGCATTTTACACTGCCCTTATTAAGGTCACCAGAGACAAATGTTGCTAAGCCAGTAGTCGAAACTAAGTCTTTATCATACTTTTATGGTGAGTGACATTTGACATAGTCAATAGTTCCTTCTTCACTGAAACATTTGCTTTGCTAAGCTTCCAGAAAATGACATTTCCTTGGTTTCCTCTAACTTCACATGCTTTGCCTTCTCAGTCTCCTGTGCTGGTCTTTATCATCTCTCTAATCTCTAATTCAAGTTTCTCCTGAGCTAATGCTTGGATCTTTTTTCTTGTGTAAATATGCTTACATCTAGGATTTCTCATCCAGTATTGTAGCTTTTAATATCATTTGCTATCCTTAAAGCTCTCCAAATTTATGACTCTAGCTCAGATCCTTCTCTTAGCATCCAGATTCAGATATCCTGCCATCTCTTTGATATCTCCACTTGGATATCTAATAAGCACTTAAAATATACCAACTTTAAAAGCAAAGCAAATTTCTGATCATGTCAGTAAGTTGCAAATTTGTCCTAGTTTTTCCATACCAGCATCCTTAGAGCCTTTTTTTTTTTTTTTACTTTTCTCTTTATCTCATACTTCACATTAAATCCATGAATAAATCATGTTGGCTCTACCTTTAAAATATGGCCTAAATCATAGCTCTCACCTTCCCACAATGGTCTTTCATCTGAGGGCTTGAAGTAGCTTCCTAATTTACTTTCTTGCTTATGTTCTTCCAACCCCTGTTCCCATATCCCAAACTTCTCACCACTGTGTTTTCTCAATAGAGTAGCCAGACTCACTCTTTAAATATGTAAATAAAATCATGTTTCTTGTTTGCTCAAATTCTTCTAAGGCTTCTGATCTCTCAAAAGGAAAGTTTAAGTGCCTGACAGTGCCCTATACAAATTGGCATCTTATTGCCTCTCTGACCTTCTCCTACCATTCCACCACTCACTCATTTGGCTCCACCTTTGCTTCCTTGTTCTTCAGACATTCCAGGCACACCACTGCCTTGGAGCCTTTGCACTTGTGTGTCCTCTGCCTGGAACTCTCTTCCCCCAAACAGCCTCATATCTCATTCCCTCATCTTCATCAGATCTTTGCTCAAATGTCACTTGCCTGATCACCCTTACTAAAATTGCACCCTTCTTGCCCAAAACTCCCTACTTTCCTTTTTCCTGTAATAATTTTCATCACCTACACACTATTTTTGTACTTGCTTATTATTTTTATTGCTCTCACTAGAATGTGGGTTATAGTTTTGTTTAACACTATATGTCCAACACCTAGAGGAGTGCCTGCTACATATTAGGTACTCAAAAAATAATTTTTGAATAAATGAGTAAGTGATGGATTTGTGCTCAATGGAAGAGATCAGCAGAAATGAAAGGGTAAGCAAAAGCTTTGTGTTAGTTGAGGCAACAGATTCCATGACTGGGAGCAGAAAGGATAGAGAAAGAAGAGTTGGTTATGGCAGAAGGAGGAGGAGGAATACAGATAGGGAGCAGCTGTGCCATCTGTATAGTCCACCCACTACAGGAGGAACAAACCTTTGTACTCTGGGGAGGCAGACTTTTAAACACACTGGGGAGTCAGGGAAGCTAATATTAGACCACAGAGCAATTCTGTATTTTGAATGACATTTTAGTCTCTGTGACTTCTGAGGTTTCTTTTTGTCTCTTTTACTTTCTTAAATATGCTGTATTTGATGACACAAAAGATGCATTATTTAAAACAGTGCCTATGTTATGAATGGAATGCTAAAAATTGAAAATATAAAAGAATGGATTGGCCTAAAGATAGAACGAAGTTCATATCACCCCACTGTCTCTACTTAACAGTACACATAACTCACATCAAAATAATTTCTTAAATTATTTAATTACTCTGTTAACTCTGATAAACACTTATGCACATTATGAATGAAAAGTTTACCTAGAAATGCTAGGGAAATGTTGATAGAAAGTCTAATCCATAAGTCTACTACTGGCAAAGAGTGCACAAAGGACAGTGACCATGCTGTGACCTCTTAGTGGTGGGATGATGTCACAAAGTAACTTAGTCAAGACTGGGGTTTCACATCATTTTCTTTTTCTTTCTTTCTTTTTTTTTGTGATAGGTAGAATTTTGGTTATTCCTTTCACATTTTAGTTTTATGTTTATTGGTACCATAACCCATGGCTCAAACTCTATGGAGACACTGTTACAATATTAGGTAGATGCTCCCTAGTAATGATTTAGAAGAATAAATTAGGAAAAATTTGGTTACTGGCCTTTTGTTTACTGAAACTTGAATAAATCATGAGGATTTTAGAAATCAAGAAGAGAGGGGAGAAGCTGGTAGATGTAACAATATAACAAGAAACAATCTCCACAGTGGCCACAACCACAACATCTTATAAACTTGAATATTAGATAAAAGAAACTCAGAGAATTTAGTAACTATTGAAATGAAAATGTACCAACTATTAATAACAATATACAGATGTAGTAACTCTTGTTGCTATAGACTAATAAGGAGAATTGAGTTATATTGAGCACAAAATCATCTTAGTGATGATTTTAAGTGGGTGTTTAAGCATCAACTTAAATACATTACAATGCTAAGAGAAAAGCTAAATTTTGCCTTTGTAGATCAGCTATTTGGCCAAAGTTCTTTTGATATTTATTGTGCATCCCAAAAGAAAAAAGAAAGAAGTGGATTCTTTTAAAACGTACATTATGTGCTTGTTAAAACTTCAGACGTGAAAAAGAACACCAGAGTTGTGTTAGCATGTGCCAATTTCATGAAAGGCCATTTATAATAATACATATTGTATCAAAAGAAAGAATCTCAAATGAAATTTATATGTATGTCCATGCAAATGATGGGTGACCAAGGATGGAGTAAAATTATTAATAGAGAGAGGTCCAGGCAACCTGCTGGGCTTTTTAAAATCTCAACTCTATTGGTCTGTGCCAAGCGTTTGGAGGATACACTTATTTAACTCTTAATTCTGAACAGACTAAGCCCAGTCATAAACCTCAGATGTGAGTGTCCTTGTGTGATTTAAAGGATTCAGGAAGAAGGAGTGGAACAGGTGGATACAAGCCAGGGCTTCTGAAATAACCCTGACAGGAGGAAGGAAATGGCCCGCTTTGACAAGCGTGTGAACTAAGACATCATGGAATGCTGAATATCAAGAGGTAGTGGTAAAATCCCTTAAACATATGGAATTAGCAATGTCTCCACCTCAATGGACAATGATTTATTGTTTGAAGATAGTGATGGTTCAGTATCCAATAGAGAGAAACCAGTGATGATGAAAGAGAATTATATGGATTCTAGCAGCAAGAATGGATTTCCAGGAGGGCGATTTTTCTTGCTTTTGAAGATGAGGGTTTTCTAGTCTTTGAGGATGAAGATTGAAATTTTTGGTACTTTTTTTCCCACACTTATTGTGGTTATTACATATATACAATGATAGTTATTGAAATACCAGTTTCTATTATAATGCATTATTTATTATTCCATTTTCTTATTTGTGTTAATGTTAAGGCTGGATTTGTTTTCAGTCATGCAGAAGTAGGATTTATTTTCTTCAAAATTATTTTTCTTTTCTTTTTTTAAGAATAAAATTTAGTTTTTATTCAGTTTTATAAAAAATAACTGTTCACAAACATGGGTATTTCCAAACAAAGGCAGAATCTTGGCACAGTAGTCTTCAAAATTATTTTTCTATATTTTTGTAACTTCAACGACTTGTCTATATATACTAAAACTACCTTCGTAGGAATCATTCGGAGTTTTATTTTGCTGCTTGTTTGAATAAGATTTTACTGCTATATTTGCCTTGAACGTTTTCTATTGGAAGTCAATCAAAGTTATTTTATAATGTGGCTTGTTTTTTAATCCCTAATATTCACTATAATTTGCTCTTGCAGAGCCCCAGTAGAGTGTGAAAGCTAATTTTCCAGCAAAAATGCTCTGTTTTGTCACCTAGCATATGTCCATATTAATCATTATACATTTTCTTTAGCATTGTGATTTAATATTTTCCTTTCAGAATTATGTTGTATTGTATGTCCACAACTTTAAAATCACTTTAAATTTTTTCAAAAATTTTCTTAAAAAATTGAGATGCATCTTATATATCTACACATTTCATATGAAAGGAAATATGATGTTTATAGCAAGTAATTAATAGTAGGTAATCTAAGAATATCAATTTTCCTGCAACTTAAAATTATCTAATTAATACAAACATATGCACATTGAATTATATTTATTGTAATGTAATTTTAATCTTGATGTATTTGGTTTGACAATGAAAAGATTGGTAATAGAGAATTTGAAGATGTTATGGACATTTTGTATCTATTACAGCTATTGTAGAAAACCAAAATGTTAATTCAGTAGCAAACATTATTTTGTCATTTCTGAATTCTTCTTTCTTCTTTCCAGGAAAGAAATATTCAATTTATTAACAAATGTGAGGATTAGAAAAATAAAATACATGTCTGATTTCAAATTTTCTAAGAAAGTTTGTTAAAATTTCTCAGGAAACCTTAATTTTTTTGTGTTGCTATTTTGTGTTTAATGTCTCTTGCTGCCTTTTCTATTTGAAAATTAAAAAAAAATACAGATACTGAAAATAATATAACAAAAACTCAGGTGTTCACCTTTCAAGAATGCTAATGTTAAATTATTTGTTTCAGTTCATTCTTTATATGAAATAAGTAAAGCATAAGGGCACCTGGGTAGCTCACTTGGTTAAACATATGTCTTGGGCTCAAGTCAGGATCCCAGAGTCCCAGGACTGAGCCCTACATCAGGCTCCCTGCTTGGCAGGGAGTCAGCTTCTCTCTCTGCCCCTCACCCCACTCATGCTCTCTCTCTCACTCTCTCTCTCTCAAATAAATAAATTAAAATCAGAAAGAAAGAAAGAAAGAAAGAAAGAAAGAAAGAAAGAAAGAAAGAAAGAAAGAAAGAAAGTAGGAAGGAAAGAGAAAGAAAGAAAGAAACAAAGAAAGAAAGAGAGAAAAAGTATAGGTAAGGTTGAAGTCTCTTTTGTATCCCTTCTATACTATCCTTATAATTGGAGAAGAGAAATGACGGATGGAGAACTCCCAAGTGGAAGCATTGAAGACACTGTAGAATTTGGTTATGTTAGAAACTGCATTCAATGTCATCTCCACGTTGATTTTGCAGACTGTTGGGAAAACAAACAAACAAACAAACACAACAATCAAAAAGGGATAAATAAGTGTTGGGAAGATCTAAAACACCAAGATGCTTCAACTTTGGAGTTTACGTAATTTGGACCCAGACTATTTTACTGCTCACTCTCCCCTTTTAGGGTTTATTCAGGAGCCTCCCACAGTCCCAGGTAGGTGTCAGAGAGCACTGGGCTTGAAATTCTATTTATGAGAATAATAGTATTTGCAAATTCAAGTTATGGGATTATATGGCAAATAGTCTTCATTTTATAGTTGAGGAAACAAAGGCCCAGACAGTAGAAGAAACATCTTCAGGACACATGGTTAGCTGGTGAATGAGCAAGGCCTGATTCCATATGTCCTCTCTTCCTTCTCTCAGTTAATTCAGCTATTTTCTAATCAATTTGAATCAGAGTCAGCAATTTTAATATTCAGGAAATTTCAAGATTATATTTCTTATACCAGGTTTAGAATGGAGTGAAAACTGAAGAAATGCCTTAATTTGCTTACTGTCTAATAGGACTTAAGTTCCCTTTAAAAAAAAGATTTTATTTATTTATTTTAGAGAGAGAAAGAGAGAGAGAGCATGGGGGGAGGAGCAGAGGGAGAGGGAGAAGCAGATTCCATGCTGATTGCCGAGTCTGACGTGGGGCTGAATCCCAGGAGAGATCACCACCTGAGCCAAAATCTAGAGTCAGTTGTTTAATCACTGAGCCACCCAGGAGCTCCTAATAGGACTTAAGTTCTAAAAGAAGTTGCATAAAACAGCAGGAAGAAATCCTTGGATATCAAATATCTTTTTCCAAGTGAATATTGTGTGATTAAATGGTGAACAGAGCCAAACTTCCCGGATGTCATGGACTGCCTTCAAAATACTCTTGGGGATGAAAATAGCATTGGCTGAATACCCAATGATAGAAAAACAGTTTGTGCTGCTTGCTAATTCTAGAATGTCCCTATGCCCATGGAGACGTCTTTTATGTAGGTCTTGTATGTGTGTCTTCATGCATTTTTCATCAACTTTTCTTATCATTAATGTAGCCTTAAAGACTAGTCCTCATAGGCAGAAGAGAAGAGCATCACTGTCAGGACGGTCACGTGACTTAGCTCATTTACTCTTCACAATAGCCTGAAAGTGCATATTATTTAGCAGATTCATAAGAATTTTAGAGACAACAGCTTAAAGAGAGACTTCCTTCAACAAGCTCAGAATAAGAACTGGCACAGTTACGTACAACTCAAGTGTGACCTTGAGATTGTTGTATAAATGTTCACCTGAAATATGGGCACAATGACATGCTAATTAATGTGAAAATTAGAATGGGAGCTATTATTGCTATTATGCATATAGTAATACAAAGTAGGTATGAAAAGATGTACAACTGTGTGGTGGAAACCCATGGGTGGACTATAAATCTCCAGATCCATTAAGTCTTTTCCTAAGTCTCTACAAAATTATTCCTCACTTTCCATGTTTGCTTGCTTCCTATCAAATTGGACCTATTGAAGAAATCTATTTTTTCCGTCAGGTTTGGTACTGTTTCCTTGAGAATTACACTATTACCAAAATACTGTCTTGCTGTTCTTAACTTACCTTGTAACGTTTTGTCATGCTATGTGGCTCAGAATGGATGAACTGACTTTGTTAACTGAGGGCTAGCGTGGAAGTTTCAGATCATTGCAGCTTCTCTCAGCAAATTAGCCACAACCAGAAAGGCTGAGGTTATGAAGAAATCAATCAAACCTTTGCTTAAGGCAACCAGATATATGGAAGTATTTGAAACATTGATTTAAGCAATAGGTTTTCTTTGGAAATAAGACAAATCCTTAAAATTCTTGACAGGGCTTGTTTTCATCTTGAGAAGAAAATGGGTTGCTATGTTAGTGAGCAATGGGCCCACTTATTTTCTTGGATAGGAAAATAAATTATAAGAAAATTTATTCATTTTCCTTCACTGCAACAAATTTATCTCTTCATTTTTTAGCTAAGGGAAAAAAATCACAGTAATAATTCAACATAATGGCAATCCAAAAAGTGTATTTGGCTTTGGGATTTGTTTTTGGTCTTACATTTTAATATGTGCCTGAAATTTCACTTTTTATGAAATAAAGAAGTCCCTCTTCTCCCCCACAAAGCTGGAGAAGAACAGGACAGGCTAAGAAGCTGTTCAACTTCTCTGTCAGCCTCTGTCCAGATGCTCCCTGGCCCCTCAGCCAACTCTGAAATAGACAACATCTTCTTTCAGACTGAAGCTAGCCAAGCAGAACTGCCTGTTCTCCCTCTCTTCCTTCTCAAACATTCCACTTCTGCTTCAGAGGGAAGAAGAAGGTATAAACAGACTGAGATGCAAACAAAGGGCTAATGTAAACAGGAATGATGCTGTGACTAAAAACTGAAAAGCAAGATTCGCTCCAGGTATTTTGTGATCGATGTAGTAGATGTGTCACAGGACTATTGGCTATTGGAAACATGCCTTCCATTTTCTGACCACTCCATCACTATTTGAGGATCCCAGTGGGGCATTTTAGTACTCCACGAAAGCTTTAACGAGCTCCAACACGTGTTTAATAAACGTTAGCTCTGACATTCAATTTTGACTTAGCTTTTAAAATGGCATTAAACGTAACAAATGTAATTTCTTTTCCAACTCAGTTTTTTGTATTTTATTTGTAAGTTTTACCACTGAAAATGAGGTTTTCTTAGCTCATAGAATCTAGGAATTAAAAAGCAGTTTGAAAGACTTTTGTGGGTGACATTTACTAAAATATTTTCCTTTTTATTCATATTCTTTTTTTCTTCATATACTTAGACTTTTTAATAGTAATAATTTACTCAACACATTTCATCAGATTTTATTTTAGAATATCTTTAGATCCTGTCATCTGGCTCTATATTGCTTAGAAAAAATTATTTTCTTCTAAAGTGTTATTTATAAACTATTTTGATACTTTTAACGAAGTTTAAATGAGTTAATTGTATTATTTCCATACATGTCTATAAATACATCCATGCATATAATTTTTTGTCATATACGTAGAAAACGTTTAGTGTTCAAAATCATCATAAGTTTCTAAGTGCACCTGTGATCTGGAATGTATAGGAAAAGTTATGATAAGTTTCTAGCTTAAATCCAATAACTGGACTTTTTCACAAATTAGTAGCGAATTTGGTTAGATGTCCACTTAATGCTGAAAGTTGCGGCATGATTTTTATGATAGTGACTTCATTTCTATTCCTTGACTTGGCCAGCTCTGTTGAACAGGGGGAGAGAGAGCCCTGTGGCGGGGCCACGAGGGGCAAGGCTGAGATGACCCTGATAGTCTAGTGAGTTTAGATGACTATGTGTCTAATTTTAGGAGACAGTGGTTAAATCTGCTGGAAGAGGACATCTTAATGGGAACGACTGCATCATACTCACACACATCAGCTCTGAGGAGTTTTCTTTCTTAGAGATCTTTCCTATCTTCCTTCTCACATTATTTATCTGTTAAGGGGGAGGCAGGGAGGAAAAGTTTCCTATTCTTCCTCTAGCTGAGCATTTCCCAATGAACTTTAGATATTGTCTGGCCCCAATCCCTAATCCTCTGGTATGGGAGATAGTAAAGAGTAACAGAATAAAACTTTGTGTGTGTGTGTGTGTGTGTATATATATATATATATATATATATATATATATATATATATGATATATGTATATGTCATATATATATATATAATCTCAGACATTTTAAGTTTCTCTTTGATTTTTTGACAAAGTAAATGTAAAGAATCCAACACTGTAGAAATAAAAGTCACCTACAATTAAATGTGAAAAAACCTTTGAGAGTAATAATAATTTTGTCAGAAAATTTAAAAAAATAAGTTTCTTAATAGGCATAATGGCACGGAGGGCTTTTAATCTATATAAGTACAAGATAAATTTAAAATGTTCATGAAAGGTCTTTACAAAATATCACATTCACACATTTCATCAGTTCACAACAAAATGCAAAAATGTCTATTGTATAAAATAAGAGATTCAATCATAATAACCATGTTAGAAATCTCCCCAGTTGCCGCTGGGAACACTGCCTCCCAGGCTGGAGATGAGCCTGTTACTGCCATCTGTTTCAATGTCCCCATTTGGATGCTTCTGGTGATGGATTCCTGTCCAAGACCTTTGTCTTGGGTAACAAATCTAGACTGGTAAGAAATGGAAGCTCTCACTATAAAACTCCAGCACAGAAACAAAAGCCTCTCGCTGTGTCTGGCAGTCCTCATTACCTTGTCAAAGTCAGGATGCGGCTCCAGGTTTCCTGCTGTAATGAAATTATATGGGGCTATCACTGGAGCATACAACCACCGCAGAGGACAAGGCAGGGCTCAAGCATGCATGTTTTAGTCAGGTGTCCCTGCCTAAGAAGTCTGTCTCCTGTCAACTTTTTTACCTGAAGCCTCGACCCTACTGATTTCCAACATCTCTATTGCTTTAAGAAAAGGCACTTGGAGACTGCTCTTAATTTGTCAGCTTTTGTCACAAACTGTCTTTTGTCTTTTTTCTCTAACCTCTGCATCATGGGAGCTGAAGAGCAGAGGGATCAGATTTCAGTTGAACATGTGTTTCACTGTATTGAAATGTGCACTGTTTAATAGAGTAAACACCAATATCTCTGAGGGCCAGGAGATGAATTCAACGATCAGTATCAAAGAGCGCTGGAGCTGTAAACAGTAACTGGCTGTTTTCTGAGAAAAGGTAGACCTCCTTTAAGACAGTCTTCCATTCTCAAGGAAGACTAAAAATCATCTTCTAGCATCAACCAGGGCAAGAGAATAAATCATTCTCTAATTTTTTATTTCTTTACTTTGGATAGGAAAGATGGGTTGAACTATCCTCTTATAAAATGTAAAACAAACTTAAAAAAAGGTTCGCTGTCTTTTTAAGTTTCTCTTTGATTTTTTGACAGAGTGAAGGTAAAAGATCCTACAGTGCAAAAATAAAGGTCACCTACAATTAAATAAATGTTAAAAGAAACCCCACAATAAATGAGAATCGTTGATATTCTTTGCATAGGTTTGAAATATATGAGAAATTAAGACTGTTTTATTTAAAAATCAATAGTTTGGATCAATCTTGCAGGCAATGATATATACTAAAGAGGGAGAGGAAAACCTACCCAGCATTACTTTTATTATTAAAATGTGTAAACTTTACCATTCTAAAGAGGTAACTGCAGCAGTGAATATAAAAACATACTTTAAATATGGCAATAATAATTGATGTAAACATGTTCCCCTCATCCGGTTTTTATTTTACACATAAGTTCTGCTGATAATCCTAAAAATGATATATTCTCCTTTGTAATGATGGATGAAGACCAACTGTCCTCTCCCTTCCTTCTCACTTCTGTCAGATGATGAGATCCCTATGGTTCAAAGCCCTGTGATGGGTTTCCTGAGCCTGATCATACTTTGTTAACCTTCAGAAACCAAAGCTTTTTATCTAAATGCAGATTTAATGCAACATTCCTTTCTTCATTGTACTTTGCGTCTGTATAAAATGTCCCAAAAGACATAATTTATTTTCCATATCTTCTTTATACATTTCCTTTTAAAATATTTTATTAAAAAGTTAAATGCAGTAACCCAATTTGCATTCTTTAACTCAAAAGGTTTATTTATTTACACATAAACTGATTACAAAAATTCTTTGCCTTATGTGATACATGGATATGTTTTGAAATCTCCAGAAAATAGAATGAAGTACTTCCTATAAACTTAACCAGGACATATAAATAATAGTAAAATAACTGAAAGTCTAATACAATATGTTCATTCATCTGTCCCAAATGATTTTTTTATGTTATTTCTCCTTTTTTTTTAAACCAGGAGAGAAATTTGGAGTAATGTATATTAAATCAAAATTCTCTTCTGAAACTTTCTAAAACTTTCTATAAGATTAGAGATAATGGCTTAAAAAAATGGCTAAATGCCTACTAAGACTTTTAAACATAGATTTTGAAACACTAGTCTTAGGCTTATGGCATTTTATTGACAATTTAAAAGTAATTTTAATATTTGTGAAGCTGGAGCACTAAACTATTATATTATGAAGACCATGGAAAATTTTTTTATGAATTTTACTTTCTCCATCTCTCTACTTTAAATTAAAAAAATAAAGGAAACTTAGGGAAAATATTCAGTAAATATTAAAATTTCAATTCGAAATCCTCATAAAAATTGAGTAATAATCAAAGAGCAATATGTATGTTAAATAACTCTAGTAAAATTATTTTTACATGGTTCTAAGACTTAGAGGGACTTTATTATTTATACATGTTTTGAATTTTTATATATATTTTATCGTTTTTTTTTTCTCACACATTGCTTTAGTAAAGTCTTTATCACTTGTATATTTTATTCTTTTAAACCGTCTTTCAGATTTTATGTTTTTGTTAGGATTGAAATGAAATTCCTTAGGATTAAGCAATTTCCTTGTGAAAAAATAAGCATTAGGAAGGCAACAATTTTGGACAGCGTTTTGATTAGGACAAATTCAAAGATTTATAATTTCTAGGTAAAGAGTAGGATACTTGAAACCAGCAAACAAATTCAAATTGCATTTTGTAATAATTAATATTATCTATTCAGTATTTTAAGATTTAAGGAGAGGAAGAGTTTCAAAGGAGTGGTTTTGAAAATACACTGTTACATTCGGCCAGCAGGGGTCACAAAAGAATACGCAATGACTGGAACAGTTTCTTTTTCTTGAGAGCTCTGATATGGCAAAACATTTATCATGCTCTTGATAATAAAACCACATTTTCAGAACTGGGAAAAGTGAAGTTCGAACTAAATTCACAAAGTCCCCTAGATTATTGAAAAAGAGAAAAAATAGAGATTTGAAGAAATACTTCTGGATATGGATTTTTTTTTTTTAGGTTTTTGGAAAATGACTTTAGTTATAAAGGACCATATATTGTTTGATTACATTTATATGAAATGTCTCAAATAGGCAATCTATAGAGACAGGAAGTAGATGGTTACTTACTGCTGAGGTGTATGGTGGAATGGAGGTTTGAGGGTGATGGCTCAGGGGTTCTTTGGGGTAAAAGAACATTCTAAAATTGTAGTGATGGATTTACAACTCTATGAATATATTAAAAAAAACATTGTATTGTACACTTCGAATGAATGAATTATATGATATAAAAACTAAGTATCAATAAAGCGGTTGGCTTTAAACATATAGTACTTTCAAAATCTAATGTGGAAAACTCCAGATTTATATTCTAATGAGTATTAATGGATTTTTGGATTAATGGATTTGTAATGTCAAATATAATATGAATTAATGATTTAAATTTCTGTCAGTGATTTCATTTCAAACAAATGTAGATTAATTTATGTTATTTCACATGAACCCAAAATGTTTATCAGGAGCCTTGGAAGAGAACAAGTCAGCCAATAGAAACTCCCTGGAGAGAGGAGAGTAGAGCTTCAGGTTCTGAGCCTGACTTTTGCCTGAGCTCACTGGGTGGCTTTGGGTAATTTGATTCACCTTTCTGGATTTATTTGTCTTATTTGTAAAATGAGTTTTATCCTTCAGGTGTCGTTTTAGCTCTATAAATCACATAGAATCTTCTCAGTCCATTTGCTTATTTGTGACTTAGTGGAAACTTAGAAGCTTGTCTGTTAATTTCCGGCAAACTCTGTATAACATTTATACATTATTAAGAGTGAGGGTGGAGAAACAATTTCATTGTCTAACATTTACTAAGCCTGCTTTGGAAGCAGATGTTTGAACCTTGCTAAATTACTTGGATTTGGATGTCTGAATAAAACATTACTTATATTTTAAAGTTTTAATAAAATTAGCTTTTTATTAAAAATGCTTGATTAAAATTATAAGAATTTCCAAAGCTGGAATTTTATGTGTAGTAAATGATAAAGCAGGCAGTCAGATTCATATATACATTTAATAAATTATAGTATAATTATGCCCCTTGACTTTTTAACTCAACCTTTTTAAATTTAGAGAAGTGGTGATAAGTATTTTTCAGGCATAGAAACATTTTTCAGAGAAATGTGTTTTGAATCATAGAAAGAAAAATTCAAATTGATTAATTTTATACTCTTTACTTCTTTTTGAAGAAAGATCTCTTGTGGTTCCCTCTTGAATTCTTAATTTCACTGGATCTTTACATAGCCAGTAATTATAACATACTAGCTTTTTTTTTTCTCTTCAGGATAATATTTAAAGACAACAAAACAAAAAGCTATCTTCCTGGCTCTCCCAAATATGTACAACCTCACAGTAATGTCTAACTCTCATAGCAAACTGGAGATAAGATGATAAAGTAGGTGAAGTATGCCCAGACAATTTTTACTTTGCCAGTTTTAATTCGGCTCCTTAGATTATTTCCTTTCTTTGTGTTATTGCTTACCAATAGCATCCAGAATGCAAAAAGAAGGTTGAAAACCACCAAAAACATCAAAGTAGAAAAGGTACAAAGCTTTAAGGAAACATCCTTCCTTGCTCGTGTGTTTATTATATATGTGTTAGTTTGCTTTTCTTTAGTTCATACAGTCTGATAGTAGTGGCCATGTCTGCCTCATCTGTCTTGAGGCTTATTTCTTTGATGTTAAACATTTCAACTCTTTGAATGTGTAGAGCACCTCTCATTTATAGGAAGCATCTACAATTTTAGAACTGGTGAAGTACTATGAAGCTATCTGGTCAATCTTCCATCCAATAAGACAAGTGCTTTTATCAAACTCATTCTGCATTAAGGATAAGGTATTTTTTTTCTATGAACAAGTGGCCAATACACTGCTTTGAGCAATGAACTGTTTTAGTGTTATCATAGCTAGACCTCTCTCATAACACAGGGGTGACTCTCTAGTACAGTCTGCTCATCCAGTGCTCAGGTTGTTTAACTCCCCCACTGGAGTGTCCCACCATTTTGGAGCCAGACTATGGAGTCTTAGGCTGGAGGAGAAGTTCACCACTGAAGACCCTTGCTGCCTGTCCAGATACAAAACTGTGCTCATCTGAGCAGTGGTCTTCTATTTACATATAGTACTTACTTACAGTATAATATATAATACCTAGTAATAAGGCCAACCTTAATAGCATGTTAAATATATCTTCTTATTTAGGATTATGAGCACAAATGCATTAGGCACTTGCTGCATGCAACTCCAGTTTACTTTTATCAGGAACAGTTGATTTAAGAAGTTTCATTGTCACACTCCTTGAGCAGTTGAAGGATCTATGTTACCCTATGGCTAAAAACAAAGAATATTGCTTAGACTTGAGTTCTATCCTCTGGTAACTTATAATTTATACAGTAAGGAGATTTGGAATTATATTGTAATGATTCAGAGATGGAAAAATAACATTTTCTTTCTTTTTTTATGATCTTCAGTTAGCCAATATATAGTACATCATTAGTTTTTGATGTAGTGTTCAATGATTCATTAGTTGCGTATAACACCGTCACAGTCGTGTATGATTAGTTAAATGTTTGTGTGAAAATCATGTTGAATATTCATGTAAAAATCATCTTACTGATCTAAAGCAGTCATTGATGGTGTTTGCATTCTCTTTCTATCCTGCCTTTCAGGTTTTTGGAAGTGAATGGAGCCTAAATCATAGAATGAATGAATTAATGAGAGAATAAATGAATGAAAAGTTGCACTGTATACATGTATATATATGGGCAGAGAGACATAAACACCCTGCCTTCCTGATACTCATGTAATATGAGTTACAGGGGTACATTTCCTTGACCCTGAAATAGAGAAGATCAACTCATGGAACCTAAGGTTGAAGAGTGACAGGAAAAACTAAGTGATTAAGGCATTAATCTAAGCATTTCAACATTTAAGTTTATATATTCAGATTTCAATGTGAGCATCTGGATGCTAGAGCTTCATTTTTTTACTAGTATTCATTTACATGTCTTAGATGACATAGATAGAACCTATGCTTAGAGAGAACAAAAATAATGAGCACCTGACATTTTAAAATTAAATTTTAATTTAATTTAATTAAATTTAAAATTTAAGATTAGGAAAACTTTGAGAAGTAGAGGTAGTGTAATTATGTAAACAATTTTGTTTTACTATTTAAGAACATGAAATTTTATTGCATATTGCTTTAAAACATACTCCCCCCCCCAGTTTTATTGAAAGATAATTGGCATTCATCACTGTGTACAGCATGGTTTGATTTACATATATTGTAAAATGATTACTACAATAGGTTCAGCTAACATCCATCTCATATAGATATAAAAAGAAAAGAAAGAAGAAAAGAATAAAGAGGAAAACATTTCTTATTGTGAAGAGAACTCTTATTAGGATCTACTCTCTTAACTTTCCTGTATATATCACGTAGCAGTGTTAGCTATAGTCCTCATGTTGAACATTTCGTCACTAGTAGTTACTTATCTTAAACTGGGAGTTTATACCATTTGACCACCTTTCTCCAATTCCCCGTCCCCACACCCTGCCTCTGGGAACCACGAGTCTAATTTCTTTTTCTATATTCATAGAAACCTACTCAGGTTTTCTTTCTTTTTATTTTTTTGATTCTATGTATAAGTGAGATCATATAGTATTTATCTGACTTATTTCACTTAGCATAATGCCTTTAAAATCCACTCATGTTGTTAAAAATGGCCAAACAATATTCCATTGTATTCACACACACACACACACACACACACACACACACACACACACACCCCCATAACTTCTTACCATCCATCAATGGACACTTAGGCTGTTTCCATGTCTTGACTATTGTAAATCATGCTGCTGTGAACATGGGGATACAGATTTCTTCTCGAATCCATGCTTTTTTACCTTTAGATATATTCCCAGAACTGAAATTGCTGAATCATATGGTAGTTCTATTTTAATTTTTTGAGGATTCTCCATCTGTTTTCCATAATCGATGTACCAGTTTACAATACCACCAATGGTGCACAAAGGCTTCCTTTTTTCCACATCCATGCTAGCATTTGTTATATTTGTCTTTTTGATAATGGCCATTCTAACAGGCATAAGGTGATACTTCATTGTGATTTTAATTTGTATTTCCCTAATGATTAGTGATGTTGAACATCTTTTCATGTACCTGCTGGCCTTTCGTATATCTTTGGAGAAATGTCTATTCAGGTTCTTTGCCCATTTTTTAATTAGGTTATTTGTCTTTTTGCTGTTGAGTTGTAGAAGTTCTGTATATGTTTTGGATATTAACCCTCTATCAGATATATGGTTTACAGTTTTTTTTTATTCCGTTGGTGGTCTTTTCATGGTTAATGGTTATTGATGATTTCTTTTGTTGTGCAGAAGCTTTGTAGTTTGATGTAGTTCCACTTCTTTGTTTTTTATTGTTGGCTTGTGTAGGTGTCATATCCAAAAACTCATTATATAGACCCATGTCAAGGAGCATTTTTCCTATTTTTTCTTCTGTGAGTTTCATGGTTTCAAGTCTTAAGTTTAAGTCTTTCATTCATTTCATGTTAATTTTTTCGGGTGCTGTAAAATATGGGTCCAGTTTCATTCATACATGTGAATATCCAATTATTTTCACACCATTTATTAAAGAGACTATCTTTCTCCATTGAGTATTCTTGACTCCCCTGTCAAATAATAGTTGACTCTGTATGCTTAGGTTTGTTTCTGGGCTCTTGATTCTGTTCCATTGGTCTAGTTGTCTGTTTTCAAGTTAGTACCATACTGTTTTGATGACTACCAGTTTATAGTATAGCTTGAAATCAGAAAGTGTGACACCTCCCTCTTTGTTTTCCTTTCTCAGGATTTCCTTGACTATTTGGGGTCTTTTGTGGGTTCCATATAAATTTTAAGAGTGTTTTTTCTATTTCTGAAGAAAATGCAATGGAATCTTGATAAGGACCACATTGAATCTATAGATGCTTTTTACTATTTTAACAATATTAATTCTTCCAGTACATGAACACAGGATGACTTTCCATTTATTTGTGTCTTCTTCAATTTCTTTCATCAGTGTTTTATACTTTTCAGCATAGAGATCTTTCCTCCTTTATTTTTGAGTATTTTATTGTTTTTGATGTTATTGTAAATAGAATTTGTTTATTTCTTTTCAGAAATTTCTTTATTAGTGTATAAAAACACTACTGATTTTCGTATGTTAATTTTGTATCCTGCAACTTTACTGAATTCACTAGTAATTTTTTGGTTGAATCTTAAGGATTTTCTATATATAAAATCATGTCATTTGCAAAAAGAGACAATTGTGCTTCTTTGTTTCCAGTTCTGATAACTTTTATTTATTTTTCTTGCCTAATTGCTCCAATTGCCTAGGACTTCCAATACTATGTTGAATAGGAGTGGTGAGAATGGAGACCCTTATTTTGTTCTTGATCTTAGAGGAGAATCTTCCAGTGTTTCACCATTGACTATGATGTTGGCTTTGAGTTTGTCATGTATGGTCTTTATTATGTTAAGATATGTTCTTTCCATGCCTAATTTGTTAAGTGTTTTTATAATGAATGGGTGTTTAATTTTGTCAAATGCTTTTTCTGTATCCACTGAGATGATTATATAATTCTTTTCTTTCACTCTATTAATGTGATGTATCATATTGATTTATTTGCATATGTTGAACCAATTTTGCATCCCAGAGATAAATCCCATTCGATTGATCATTGCGAATGGTCCTTTCAATGTGCTGCTGAAATCATTTTGCCAGTGGTTTATTGAGAATTTTGCATCTATACTCATAAGAGATATTGGCCTGTAGTTTTCTTTCCTAGTAATGTCCTCTTCTGATTTTGGTATCCAGATACCTCAAAAAATGAGTTTGGGACTGTTCTTTCCTTTTCAAATTTTTGGAAAAGTTGGAGAAGGATTGGTGTTAATTCTATTCTATTCTATTCTATTCTATTCTATTCTATTTATTTTTAAATTTTATTTTATTTTATTTTTTCTGTGTTCCAAGATTCATTGTTTATGCACCACACCCAGTATTCCATGCAATACGTGCCCTCCTTAATACCCACTATCAGGGTCACCCATCCCTCCACCCGACTCCCCCCCAAAACCCTCAGTTTGTTTCTCAGAGTACACAGGTTCTCATGCTTCGTCTCCCCCTCTGATTTCCCCCAATTCACTTTTCCTTTCCTTCTCCTAATGTCCTCCATGTTTTTCCTTATGCTCCACACATAAGTGAAACCATATGATAATTGACTCTCTCTTCTTGACTTATTTCACTCAGCATAATTTCCTCCAGTCCATTCCATGTTGAAACAAAAGTTGGGTATTCATCTTTTCTGATGGTTGTGTAATATTCCATTGTATATATGGACCATATCTTCATCCATTCGGCTATTGAAGGGCATCTTGGCTCTTTCCACAGTTTGGCGATTGTGGCCATTGCTGCTATGAACATTGGGGTACATATTGCCCTTCTTTTCACTACATCTGTATCTTTGGGGTAAATACCCAGTAGTGCAATTGCAAGGTCATAAGGGAGCTCTATTTTTAATTTTTTGAGGACTCTCCACACTGTTTTCCAAAGTGGCTGCACCAGCTTACATTCCCACCAACAGTGTAAGAGGGAGACCAATGGAACAGAGTGGAGAGTCCCTCAATGGACAGAGTGGAGAGTCCCTCAATGGACCCTCAACTCTGTGGTCAAATAATCTTCAACAAAGCAGGTGTTAATTATTTAAATGTTTGATAAAATTCACCAGTGAAGTCGACTGGTTCTGGGCTTTTCTGTGTTGGGAGATTTTTAATTACTGATTCAATTACCTCACTAATAATTTTCTATTCAGATTTTTTTTTAAATATTTTCCTGATTCAGTCTTGGTGAGTTGTATGTTTCTAAGAATTTTCCATTTTTTCCTAGGTTTTCCAGTTTGATGGCATATAGTAGCTTCTTACGATTCTTTGAATTTCTGTGATATTAGTTACAACTTCTCCTTTTACATTTATAATTTTGTTGATTTGGGTCCTTTCTCTTTTATCCTTGGCTAGTTTAGGTAAGGATTTGTCAATTTTATTTATCTTTTCAAAGACCAAGTCAGTTTAGTTAATACTTTCTATTGTTTTTCAGCTATTTCATTTATTTTTGCTCCAATTTTAATTATCTTCTTTCTTCTGTTAACTGTGCTCAGTTCGTTCTTCTTTCTCTAGTTCCTTAAGGCACTGAGTTAGGTTGTTTATTTGGGATCTTTCTTGTTTCTTACTGTAGGTGTTTTAAGTGTTATGAGCTTCCCTCTTAAAACTGCTTTTGCTACATCCCATAAGTTCTGGTATGTTTTTGTTTCTCTCAAGAAACTTTTAAATTTTCCCTTTAATTTCCTCTTTGATCCATTGGTTGTTCAGGAAAGTGTTGTTTAATTTTCATGTGCTTGTGATTTTTCTAGTTTTCCTCCTGTTATTGATTTCTAGTTTTATATCATTGTGGCCAGAGAAGATGCTTGGTATGATTTCAATCTTTTTGAATTTGCAAAGACTTGTTATATGGCTTAATACATGGTCTGTTCTAGAAAATGTTCCATGTGCACTTGAGAAGAATGTGTATTCTGCTATGGTTGGATAGAATGTTTTGTATATGTCTATTAGTTCCATTTGGTCTATAGTATTGTTCAAATATGCTGTTTCCTTATTGATTCTCTATCTGGATGATCTATTTCTTGTTGAGAGTGGGGTATTAAAGTCCCCAACAATTTTTGTATTACTCTTTATCTTCCTTTTAGCTCTATTAATTTCTACTTCATATATTTATGTACCCTCATGTTAGGCACAAAAATATCTACAATTGTTATATCTTCTTGATGTATTGACCCATTTATCATTATATAATCTTCTTATTATCTTTAAAGTCTATTTTGCTTGCTATCAATATAGCTACTCTTGCCTTTTTTTTTGTTACCATTTGCAAAATATGTGTTTTTCCATTCTTTCGTTCTCAGTCTATGTAGGTCTTCATGGCAGAAATGAGTCTTTTGTAGGCAACATATTGTTGGAGCTTGTTTTTCATAATTAAATTAATTTATTTCTTATCTATTCAGCCATCCATCCTATGTCTTTTGATTGGCACATTTAATTTGACTATATTTACAGTAATTATTGATAGGTAAGGACCTACTATTGTCATTTTGTTAATTATTTTCTGGTTGTCTTGTAGATCCATTGCTCTTTGTTTATTAACCTGCTGTCTTTTTTGGTGTGTTCTTTTGTGTAATTGCTACAAGATTTGACCATATGGTTACCATGAGGCTTACGTAAAATATCAAACTTATAACACACTATTTTAAACTGATAACAACTTAACTTCAATAGCATTTGTTTGGTTTATACTTTTACATCTCTCCTTCACATTTGAGGTCATTACAATTACAATTTACATTTTTTTTATATTGCATAACTAATGGCAGATTATTGTACTTAGTTATTTTTGCTAGATTTGTTTTTTAAACTTTTAAACTATTGTTGTAAATCTAATTATTGTTATATATTTACCATTACCAATGATATTTATGCTACCTTTTCATGTTCTTATGTTAATTAAGTGTTGCTTTACTTCTACTCCTAGATGTCTCTGTAGTTAAGGCAGGTCTAATAGTAATGAACTCTCAGTTTTATTTGTTCAGGAAAGTCTTTGTCCCTCCTTCACTTCTGAAGGAAAGTTTTACCAGGTATAGAAATCTTGGTTGAGTTATTTTCTTTCAATCTTTTGAGTATATCATCCCATTCTCTCCTGGCCTGGAAAATTTCTGTTGAGAAATCTGTCAATAACGGGGACTTCCTTGTATATAACTTCTCTCCTTTCCTCTTGCTGCTCTTAAAATTCTCTCTCTGTCTTTGACTTTTGAAATTTAATCATAATGTGTCATGGTGTAGCCTTATTCAGGTTCAACCTATTTGGGATTGTTTGGGACTCATAGATCTAGATGTCCATTTCTCTTTCCAGGTTTGGGAAATTTTCAGCCATTTTGCTTTATGTATGTATGTATGTATTTTCATTTTTTAAAATTTGAATTCAATTAGCCAACATATAGTACATCATTAGCTTTTGATGTAATGTTCATTAGTTGTGTATAACACCTAGTGCTCATCATATCATGTGTCCTCCTTAATGCCCATCACTCAGTTCCACTATCTCCCCACCCACCTCCCTTTCCACAAACCTCAGTTTGTTTCCTGGAATCAAGAGTCTCATATGGTTTGCCTCCCTCTCTGATCTCTTCACAATCAGTTTCCCCTCCCTTCCCCTATGAACCTCTGCACTATTCCTTATATTCCAAATATGAGTGAAACAACATGATGATTGTCTTTCTCTGCTTGACTTACTTCACTTAGCATAATACACTCCAGTTCCATCCATGTCAATGTCAATGGTAGGTATTTATCCTTTCTGATGTCTGAGTAATATTCCATTGCATATATGAACCACATCTTCTTTATCCATTCATTTGTTGAAGGACATCTTGGCTTCGTCCACAGTTTGGCTATTGTGGACATTGCTGCTATGAACATTGGGGTGCATGTGCCTCTTCTTTTCACTACATCTGTATCTTTGGGGTAAATACCCAGTAGTACAATTCCCAGGTCTTAGGTTAGCTCTACTTTTAACTTCTTGAGGAACCTCCATACTGCTTTCCAGAGTGGCTGTACCAGCTTGCATTCCCACCAACAGTGTAAAAAATTCCCCTTTCTCCACATCCTCTCCAGCATTTGTTGTTCCCTGTCTTGTTAATTTTTTGCCATTGTAACTGTTGTAAGGTGGTATCTGATTGTGGTTTTGATTTGTATTTCCCTGATCAGCCATATTGCTTTAAATATACTTTCTGTCTTTTCTTTTTCTTTTCCTTCTGGGATTCCCATAAAGAAAATATGCTTTCTTTTCATTGTGTCCTATAATCCCTGTAGGTTTTCTTCAATCTTTTCTCTTTTTGCTCCTCTGACTGGGTAATTTCCAATGTCTTATCCTCCAGGTCACTGATTCTTTCTCTTGCATGGTCAAGTCCACTTTTGAAACTCTTTATTGAATTATTCAGTTTAATTAAAATATTTTTAAACTGCAAGATTTCTTTTATTTCTTTTCTTTCTTTCTTTCTTTCTTTCTTTCTTTTTTTGACGATTGTTATTTCCTTGTCAAATTTCTCTTTTTGTTCATGCACTTCTTTCCTATTTTTGTTTAGTTGTCTATGTTTTCTTGTAGGTCACTAAACCTCCTTAAGATTATTCTGAATTCTTTTTTTGATAGTTCATGGATCTCCATTTCTTTAGGGTCAGTAATTGGAGCTTTATTAGTTTCCTTTGGTGTGTCATATTTACCTGATGTTTTGTGATCCTTGATTTCTTATATTAGTATCTGTACATTTGAGTAACAGGGTTTTTCTTCTAGAGTTTACACATTTGCTTTGACAGAGATAGTCTGTTACCAGTCAGCTCAGTTTGGGTTTCTGGATGTGTTTGCTAGTAATGTCTTGGGCAGGTGGGGCCTATTATGATGAGGTAACTGTTCAAACTTTGAGGACAGGAGTGGAAGGTGGTGTGCCACTGGCTAGAACAGTTGCTTTTGACTGCTGGTTTGGTAGGATGGGCTCCATAGTTGCTCGAATTCTCTGGTCCGGCTTACCGGATAGTTGGGACTAGGAACCATATTCAGTAGAGTTGGGGGCTATGAAGTACTTTCCTGACAGGCAGGACAGCAGGCCAGGACCTAGAGCCTGTACAACTCATTGTTTGGGGGTCCAAATCAGGCCTGAGTGTGCACTGAATTCTATGGTCAGTTAAAAAAGTCTTCAGTCATTAGTCCTTTAAATATACTTTTAAATATATTGTTTTACCACTTTTTCTCTGCAGATGGGGGAAGCCAAAAATCTGCTTTCTTTTCAAGTTTCACTGTACGTAGGGATGTTGAATGTCTGTGTAGCTTTCCATATGCTCTGGTTAGGTTCCCTGGTTGGACAGGCTGAAGCCTATATTCAGAGGTGAGTGGGGCTGTGAAATAGATTCCCTGCTCCAGTGCAGTGGGAGAAGCAGCTCTAGAGCTGGTAAAAGTCTGTTTTCTTTACTCAAGCTGATCTGCACTCCAAGTTCCTTGGCTGAATAAGGCCACTGGCTTTGTTCTGCAAACTCTTGGCTCTATCTGCCCCTTTCTTTGCTCCAGCTCCAACGGGCTACACAGCTTTTAGGTGTTTTTACCAGTCCATCTGGTCAGATCGGGAAGACATTCTCTACCATGGATGGGGCTATGTCCCAGGCTGGTGGGAAAGAGACCACTCCAGAGAACTCTCAATTTCCCAAACAGGATATCCAGTTGGGGTGATCAGGAGCTACTCTCTTGAATTAATCCCTCTGAATTAATCTCTGCCTCTGTGGAGCATGGGAAGTGAATTAATCCCTCTGCTTCTGGGTAGCATGTGAAGACTTCCATACTTGGTACTGGCTTTGCTCTGGGGGCAATCAGCTCTGCCTGCCCAACTTTCAGTTCAATTGCTCCTGGGTTGCACAGCTTCTAGCAGTTGTCACCAGGTCTTCTGGTCAGATGAGGTTGGAAGTCACTCTCTACAGTGGGCTGGGCTGTGACTCAGCACCCTGCCTGGGTGTGGGCAAACTGGGCTCTGGGGCTGGCAAAACTCACTTGAGGATCCAAATCAAGCAGATCCACACTTTACTGAGTTCTAAGGTCAGAATACATCGCTGACTTGTTTCTGCAGATGAGCAAAACCTGTGGTTGGAATTACTACTTATGTGCTGCAGGTATTAGTCTGTCAAGATTCATGTGCCGGTTGTTGCAAAACCCTCCCTACTTCTCCGTAAGAGTCAGATTCCCAGCGGTTGGGCCACCCAGATTCCCCTGCAATCCCCACGGTGCAAGATCAGAGTAGCACCTCCCATAAAGTTACCCACAATGCTGGAGCAAGAGATGGCACTGGCTGTCCCCCACTCCAAGTTCTCTTTTCTCAGTAGAGGCTTAGGACTCTGTGTGTTGCTGCCCTGTCCTGGGGAAGGAGTAATGTGGTCAACGTGTAGCCATTTCTCTTATGCTACTAATGCAGTCCGTGTTGGTTTCTGATTTGCAGGAAGGCGCTTCAGCCTCACCCCTGTGTTCTAGGATTCTCTCAGTGGTATCTGGTTCTTGGAGAGATGTTAGTTGTTTTTCCTATGAGGGAGCAAATTCAGGAATGACCTATGTCACCATTTTGATGGTGTCACTATCTTTGTAAACAAATTTTACATAAATATTTGTAGTAGCTTTTAAAGTTAACAGTAAAATAAATTTACAAAATAAAATGACAGGAGTAAATTTTCCTCAATATGTTATACAGTACCTTTATGTTATACATTGTAAAATAATTATAACTTTTAACAGTATCTAATCATTCAGAATGTTCCTACCCAATAGCCGCATTCAGCCAATGTAGTATAATCTGTTATATTTTATTTATCAATTCTACAGCCCACAATTTGCTGTAATTTAACCCAATTTCAGAAATTATCTTTTTCACACTAAGAGATATGCACAATTTTCCCTCTGGGAAAAAACACCCAAATTTTTTTAGAGTTGCCAGATGTCCAGTTTTAAATTAGGCTGTCTGGTATTTGAGGTTTTATACTATAAACAAATTAAGAAAACTGTGCATGTAGTTATGGCAAATATATTCTAATTAAATCACCTTCATCATTACATGACATAACTAGATCTGCTCACTCTCTTGAAGTTCTCAGGCAACTGGCCCCAAGACACAGAGTCAAGTTCTCCTAGCACCTGGGCCACGCTGGTGTAACCTGAATTTAAATTTACACTGCCTTCCCTGCCAGGAAACAGGCAACCTCATGAAAGAGAAGTGAGTGTTCATTGTAAAATTGTGATTTGCTGGAGAAAGTTTTCATTTTTCTAGTATATAGCAATATTGTTTTGTGGGTAAAGAATGCCTGATAGCTTTATTTTAAAAGCATGTTGATTGCCATACAACAAATCTTTCTTTCTTTTTTGTCAGAGTTTAAAGTGTTTTCTTTAATTTCAAGAATATTAATGTTCTTTTTAGCATTTTCTTGTAAAAGTAAAATGTCTGGCAGTGCTTAGTTAAATTAAATATACACATACTCATTTACACAGCAATTCTGCTCCCGGGCTTATACACCAAATAAATCATACCTAGCTTCATGAGGCATTATTTGAGGAGGCAGGGAGTTGGGACAGCCTAAATGCTCATTCTTGGGAAAATGGATCAATTAAGCACAATGAAGGCATGCCATGGAACAATTAAAAGCAATGGACAATTTGCACACAAGCTGCAATATGGACAATAGCAAAATTATAGTGCTAGTTTAAAACATGAAGGTCAGAACATGTAACACAATATCATTTATATATATATATTTATAAAAAATTAAAGTATATTAATACAAAACACAAAGAATGATGCATATTAAAGTCATGAATATGGCTGTCCATAGGGAAAGGCAAATGGGGGGATGAATAAGAAGAGAAAAAGTCATAAATATGCACATCCATAAAATGAGAGACAAGCCTTGAAGAGACAAATGACATATAAATGGAGAGTGCTTAACGCTCTGAACCTTAGGTTGAAAAAATGTAACAATTCATAAGGATATAAGTACATAAAGCTAAATGTGAACATGTTTACCTTGGCCCAGTTCCAACTTCTAGAGGTAACAATTGTTAGCAGTTTGAAAATGAACCATGAGAGACTGTGGACTCTGAGAAACAAACTGAGGGTTTTGGAGGGGAGGGTTAGGGGGATGGGTGAGCCTGGTGGTGGGTATTAAGGAGGGCATGTACGGCATGGATCACTGGGTGTGGAACACTGAAAAAAAAAACAACAGGTTGTTTCAGCCTCATTTCTGTGCATATACAAAATCTAGTTTTGTTTTCACAAAAATAGGGTCATGCTATGCCTACTGTTCTACACTTTGCTTTTTCTCTCTCACACACTATTCTAATCCTAAGCCTAAATCACACACACAATTATACTATATATAATTGTTATTCTTCTGTGCCTACAGTATAGATTCCTTTCTTCTCCTTTTCTTGCATCCTGCTCCTCCCTTTCTTCTTTCTTTACTTTTTTGGAAAGTTGGTTAATAGGGAGCCACTTTGTAATATAAGAAAACTAATCCAACTGCACTTTTCACTTCTCACATTTGGTATCTTCAGTGTCCAATTTTTGTTAGTAGCATTATTATTTTTACAATGTCAATGTTTTGTAACACTTAACTTCATTTCTACAACTATAATTAATACAGTTACTCAGCCTTAGTCCTATGGCTTGGTTAATACTCAGTGCACACTTTCAGCTGTTTCCTAGTAGTCTTTCCCTTATATCTTCTGGCTTTGAATGTTGAATTGTTGATATGGAAAAGGTTGAGTCAGCCTGAGTTTTCTCACTTGCATATGAATTACTTTTGCTTAAATTGCCATAGATTCTTTCTTTTCCCTTGGAGATAAGTAACTTCACCAGAAAATGTCTAAGTCAGTTTTGTTTCTTTTGTTTTATGCAATCTGTGTATCTTTTCTAGTTTGTATCTTAAGAGTTATTGATTTTTTGGTCAGCACTTTAAAAAATTCTTTTCCATTTTATTTTGCGTAACTGTTTTCAAGGCTATTCATGTCACTTCCTCTGTTTTCAATAGTATGTATTCTACATCTTGTGGATTCTATTGTGGTCTCAATTTCTGTAATCACGTGGGAACCACTAGCACAGGAAACTTGCTATTGGAATGTGAGGAAATTTGTGGAAGTTTACATGTCAACAACTTAAGAAAAAATCTGTGAGCCATTATTAGAGTTGGGTAATAAAATGACACAGGAATGACAAATACCAGAGGCATGAAAATACTCATTTGAGTGATAGATTGCAGGTCTGGTGTCAGGCTTTGTTGTGGCCCAATGCCACCAGTTCCTCTATTTTTTTCTGACCAAATGCTTCACTGTCCTTGAGTGAGTGTGTAGCAGATAAAGAATTTTTGTGTGAGATTCATAGTTCATAAATGTCATTGTTTGTAGCCTTCATAATTCATCACCAACAAGAAGAGATATTATGTTCTAAGTGTTTTAGCCAGTCATGTTCTAAGAGGAAGAAAAGCCTGGCCTGAGGGTGAAAAGCTCCTGAACTGGGTCTGTGCTATAGCCATTTCCAGCTAAGAATTACTAAGTAACCCTGGCTTCAACCCAACTCTACATTTGTGTTTTCATTTTCAGTGCAACACTGAAAGTTTAGCTTAGCAAAACTAAGCTTTTGCTTCCTTTTCTGTAGGCATCCCTGGTGGCACTCTGAGAGCATGGTTGACTAAAGGAGCTCAGCTCATGATGATTCCAGGACAGATAGGATGTGCCAGAATAATGTAGAGTCTGACCCAGTGTCCTGAAGTCAGGGCCTCAACAGATCACAGGGGTGGTAAGTCCTGTTTGTCTACTCAAGAGTAAGTCCATTTTTTTATTTGTTAACAGAAGGCAGATTTTATGTAGATGGCAGTATACTTAGCATTAAGGGATAAGTTATGATTGTTCTATCCTGGCAATCTTGTTTCTCTTTCCCAGTCAATGATAGGCATTGCTCCACTCCTGCTCCTGAGATTTAAGGAAAGGTTGGTTAGAAGAAAAATTTTCCTCCCTGATACAAGGCTGCATGAGGATAAGGCCATTGACTCCTTCTGGCTCTGTCTACTTTGAACAACCCATAATAATTTAGGCTTTGTGATCATCCATGTATCAGATTTTTCTCTGGCTACTCATAAGTTTCAAGACGACTACCAGAAACAGCTGGGGCAAAAAGATTTTTGTTCACATGAAACACATAAGAGGTACTCCTCTCTGTTTCCCAGAAGCCCCCAAACAAACTTTTCCATATATTCATTGGTCCAAATGGAAATAGAGAGACAGATTACTGCCATTAGGTTCTACTACTTGGGGTGTGAAAGATCTTGAGAAGTCAACCACATTGTCCACTCAACATAAAAACTGTTGAGGACTTTGGAAGGGGAGACTTGCTGAAGAAGAGACTAAAGAGATACATTTTGTTTCTCTCTTAATTAGAGAAAAACAGGAGAGCAAGAGATTGAATTCTTTGGTGATCTCTTTGCCTTTGGGAGAGTACAAAACCTCAGAAGGAGAGTTTTCTGGAAGAAACTTTCAAAATCAGGAAGAGTCAAAGAGATTCTTCCGCACAGATTTTGAGATTTAAAATTTTATTTAATATGTTTAAAAGTTATGCATTCTATGTCTTTTATTTTTAGTGACACCATAGCTTTTTTTAAAATTTAAAGTCAATTAGGCAACATATAGTACACCATTAGTTTTTGGCATAATGTTCAATGATTCATTGGCTGTGAATAACACCCACGGCTCATCACATCATGTGCCCTCCTTAATGCCCATCACCCAGTTACCCCCTCCCCTCACCCACCTCCCTTTCCTCAACCCTCAGTTTGTTTCCCAGAGTCAAGAGTCTCATATGATTTGTCTCCTTCTCTGATTTCTTCCCCTTCAGTTTTCCCTTCCTTTCCCTATTGTTCTCTACACTATTCCTTATGTTCCATGCGAGTGAAACCATATGACAATTGTCTTTCTCTGACTGACTTATTTCACTTAGCATAATACCCTCCAGTTCCATCCAGTGATACCCATATATTTAAAAACAGGATACAAGCACAAATTAACTTCAGATTTTGTTGAAAAATATCAATTAAAGACATTAATGTATAATTAATATACATTAAATTAAAATTATATTGATAGCCACTGCCTTAAGCTACTTTGTGTCCCTCAAGATTACCTTTTTAAAAAAAGAATTTATTTATTTATTTATTTGTTTGTTTGTTTGTTTTAGAGAGAGGAGAGAGAAAGAGAGAGAGCATGAATTCAGGGAGGAGTGGAGAGGGCGAGAGAGGGAGAATCTCTAGCAGGCTCCATGCTGGGCATGGAGCCCATCACTGGCTCAATCTCACCACCCTGAGATCATAACCTGAGCTGAAACCAAGAGTCTTGTGCTTAACTGACTGAGCCACCCAAGAACCCCTCAACATTACCTCTTTTTTTTTTTTTTTCAGCATTACCTCTTGAAGGATCTTTGGATCACCTCATAATCCAGCAACTAGAGGGTAATGCCTATCATAGCAAGGGACATTTTCTAATTCTAAGATCAGTGTCCATTCTATTAGTTCAGTCATACCAAGTTTTATCTACTTGAATTATCATTCCTACGCTTTGATATCTTGTTATTGTTATTGCTAATGAAGGTGGTAGTTTTTAAAAAATTTTTTGGTGGTGCGTAGAAATATCCTTGATTTTTATATATAAGCCCCAGAGTCAGAAATCTTGCTAATATTCTTATGCTCTTGTAGTTTTTCTATGTAGTTAATCTTATCATCTGCAAATAGCAACAGTTTTATGTTCTCCATTCCAATTCACATATGCAATGACATGTTATTGTTAACAAATATTTATTCTCTTCTACTCAGTGGAACATGAGTGGGCTGACACCATGTTTAAACAGAGACTTTGAAATTGCTTGCATTGTTGGGTTAAGCTTCCTCATGAAAACTGCAAGTCCCCACTAGCAGCACATCCTTCAGCCTATGACCCAGAATAAGGAGATATATGGTGCAGGTTTCTGTAACCTGATTTTCAAACTGAAGTTGGCTTCAGACCAGGCCAGTCAACACCAGCTGACCCACAGACCTATGAAAGAAAAAGAAAGGTTTGTGGTGAGCCTAGGTTTGTGGAGTTGTTTGTTTTGCAGCATACTGTGGCAAAAACTGACTAATTACATGTATTTTTTTTTCTTGACTTACTGAGTTGGCTAGGTCTACAATGATGAATGGATGCTGTCTTGTTTACTTGTCAATTGTATTTGTCTTGCTTTTGTTTCCAAGGAAAATACTTTGAAAGTTTTATCATTAAACAAAATGTTTGCTTTACATGTTTTGTGGCATTTTGTGGTCTTTTTTAGTCTTAATTTGCAAAAGAGTTTTTTACACGAAAAGGGATTGAATTTTAGAAAATGTTTTTCTGCATTCATTGATATGATTCTATGGCTTTTCATAAACATTGTGACTTGTATTAATATACTTTCTAATGTTAAAGCAACCTTCCTTTCCTGGGATACACCCAATTTGACTACATTGTACTTTAAATATGTATATACATAGCGAAAAAAAATATACATGGCTACATTTTTCTTGCCTGTATTTTACTCAAGAATTTCGTATTTAGCCTTATGCATGACATTGAGTTATAATTTGCTGTTGTATTTTCTTACTTGATTTTCTTATCATGTTTAAAATAGCTTGGAATGAGTTTGAAAAAGTTTCCTTTTTTATCATAAAAAATTTGAAATATTTCTTGTGTTATAAGAACATGACTGTCAAAATACTGGACCTCATGCTTTCTTTGTGGAATACTTTGAATTATAGATATATTTTTTTAAGTCTTATTTATTATTTTATAGACAGAAGGAGAGAGAGGGAAAGTGGGATGAAGGGGCAGCAGGAGAAGGAGAAAGAATCTTAAGCAGACTCTGTGCTGAGTGTGGAACCCAATGCAGGGCTTGATCTCATGATTCTGAGATCATTACCTGAGCTGAAACCAAGAGCCACTCAATTATAGATCTATTTTATTTAATTGTTATAGGTTAATCAATGTTTTAATTTATTCCTAAGTCAGTTTTGTCATTTTTCCCTCTGGGAAATAAATGTGCATTTCAAATATGTTGAAATAAAGTTGTTAAGAGTATTCTTTCATTAACTTCTAAAATTTCTGCTCTATTTTAAATTATTAATATAGTAATTGGATGCCTATGAAGGGCAACTTGTGGCCCTGAATTCTCAGGGGAGGCTTTCATCTGTACCCAAACACAATGAAGAAACTGTCAGTGCTCCTTGTTACCTGCCTCTGTGGGACAGTTTGATTCCCTAGTCCACGATTTTGCCAAATATTTCTTGGTTTTCACCACTGGTAAACAAGATATTTTGTAAATAAATTTCTTTTGGTTCTTCAAAATAAATACAAATAAGAAAATAACAATAATCTACGTTTTTAACATCTTACCATATTGTTGCCAGCCTTTGCTTTGGTTATTGTCTTAAAAAAAAAAATTTCTATTGTGTTTTTGAAATAGTTTGTGTTTATTATAAATAATTTAAATGCTTAAGGAATGTTCACAAATAAATATTAAAAACTTACCCCAAATTCTACCTGCCAGAGATACTTATCATTAACATTTGATGGACTTCATTCTGGGCACAGTTCCTTACATATGCATACAGATGGTCCCTGAGTTATGATATTTTGACTTTACGATGGTGAGAAAGTGACACCTAGTCAGTAGAAATATAGACATGGTACTTTGAGTTTTTAATTTTTATCTCATCTGGGTATAGCAATATGCACTATGTTACTCTCTCCTTGGCACTGACAATGAGGTGCAGCTCCTAGTTGACCACACAATCGTAAGGGTAAACAACCAATACACTGACAACCATTCTGTACGTATATAACCATTCTGTTTTTCACTTTCAGTACAGTATTTAATAAATTACATGAGATATTCAACACTTTATTTTAAAGTAGGGTTTGTGTTAGATGGTTTCACTCAACTCCAAGCTAATGTAAGCATCCTGAGCACATGTAAGGCAGGGTAGGCTAAGATATGATGTTCAGGTTAGGTGTGTTAATTGCAATTTGACTTACTATATTTTCAACTTACAATGGGTTTATTGGGAAGAAATCCCATCACAAGTGGAGGAAGACCTACGTATAGAAAGATAAATAAATGAAAATAGTTTTAAGAAAATGGGCCCAATTTTTACTATCTGGAGGAACTGTCATACTGTTTTCCCAAGTGGTTGTACCAGCTTACATTCCCACCAACAGTACAAGAAGGTTCTGCTTTCTCCACATCCTTGCCAAAATTTGTCCTTCCCTGTTTTGTTAATTTTTGCCATTCTAATTGGTATAAGGTGGTATATCATTGTGGTTTTGATTTGTATTTCCCTGATGGCTAATGATGTTGAGCATTTTTTCATGTGTCTGTTAGCCATTTGTATGTCTTCTTTGGAGAAGTGTCTGTTTATATCTTCTGCCTATTTTTTGACTGCATTGTTTGTTTTTTGAATGTTGAGTTTGAGAAGTTCTTTATAGGTCTTGGATATCAGTCCTTTATCTGTAATGTTGTTTGTAAATATCTTCTCCCATTCCGTGGGTTGCCTCTTACTTTTACTATTTCCTTTGTTGTGTAGAAGTTTTTTATCTTTTTTTTTTTTTAGGTTTTTAAAAAAGTTATTTACTTGTCAGAGAGAGACACAGTGAGAGAGGGAACACAAGAAGGGAGAGTGAGAAAGGGAGAAGCACATTTCCTACTGAGCAGGGAGCCTGATGTGGGGCTCGATCCCAATACCCTGGGATCATGACCTGAGCCAGAGGCAGACACTTAATGACTAAGCCACTCAGGCACCCCAGAAGCTTCTTATCTTGATAAAGTCCCAAAAGTTCATTTTTTGCTTTTGTTTCTCTTTGGAGACGTGTCTTGAAAGAAGTTACTCTGGCCAATGTCCAAAAGGTTACTGCCTATGTTCTCCTCCAGGATTTTGATGGATTTCTGTCTCACACTGAGGTCTTTCATCCATTTTGAGTTTATTTTTGTGTATGGTGTAAGAGAATGGTCCACTTTCATTGTTCTATATGTAGCTGTCCAATTTTCCCAGCACCACTTGTTGAAAAGACTGCTTTTTTTCCATTGGATATTTTTTCCTGATTCGTCAAAGATTAGTTGACCATAGAGTTGAGGGTCCATCTCTAGAGTCTCTATTCTGTTCCATCCATCTATGTGTCTGTGTTTGTGCCAATACCATGCAGTCTTGGTGATCACAGTTTGTAATACAGCTTGAAGTGAGGCAACATGATGCCCCCAGCTTTGGTTTTCTTTTTCATCATTCCCTTGGCAAGTAGGGGTCTTTTCTGGTTCCATACAAATTTTAAGATTGTTTGTTCCAGCTCTTTGAAAAATGTCAGTGGTATTTTGATAGGGATTGGATTGAAAGTGTAGATTGCTCTGGGCAACATAGACATTTTAACAATGCTTATTCTTCCAATCCATGAGCATGGAATATTTTTTCACATCTTTGTGTCTTCCTCAATTTCTTTCATAAGTGTTGTATGGTTTCTAGAGTTTACCTCTTTGGTTAGGTTTATTCCTGGGTATCTTATGGCTTCTGTTGCTATTGTAAATGGAATTGATTCCTTAATTTCTCTTTCTACAGTTACATTGTTAGTGTATAGGAAAGAAACTGATTTCTGTGCATTGATTTTGTATCCTGCCAGGATGCTGAATTGCTGAACGAGTTCTAGTAATTTGTGGGTGGAGGGACACCTGGGTGGCTCAGAGGGTTAAAGCCTCTGCCTTCGGCTCAGGTCATGATCCCAGGGTCCTGAGATCTAGCCCCACATCGGGCTTTCTGCTCAGCAGGGAACCTGCTTCCCCCTCTCTCTCTGCCTGCCTCTGCTTATTTGTGATATCTCTGTCAAATAAATAAATAAAATCTTTAAAAAAAATTTGGGGATGGAGTCTTTTAGGTTTTTCATATAAAGTATCGTGTCATTTGTGAAGAGAGAGTTTGACTTCTTCTTTGCCAATTTGAATGCCTTTTATTTCTTTTCGTTGTCTGATTGCTGAGGCTAGGACGTCCAGCACTATGTTGGACAATAGTGATGAGAGTGGGCATCCCTGTTGTGTTCCTGACCTTAAACTCTCAGTTTTTCCCCACTAAGAATATTAGCCGTGGCTTTTCATAGATGGCTTTTATGATATCGAGATATGTTCCCTCTTTCCCCATATTTTGAAGAGTTTTAACCAGGAAAGTATGCTGTATTTTGTTAAATGCATTTTCTGCATTGATTGAGAGGATCATATGGTTCTTGTGTTTTCTTTTATTAATGTGCTCTATCACGTTGATTGATTTCCGAATGTTGAAGCACTCTTGCCTCCCAGGAATAAATTCCACCTGGTGGTGGTGAATAATCCTTTCAGTGCAATTGTTGGATCCTATTGGCTAGGATCTTGTTGAGTATTTTGGTATCCTTATTCATCAGGGATATTGGTCTGTAATTCTCCTTTTTGGTGTGGTCTTTATCTGGTTTTGGGATCAGGGTAATGCTGGCCTCATAGAACAAGTTTGGTAGTTTTCCTTCTATTTCTAATTTTTGAAATAACTTCAGTAGAATAAGTATGATTTCTTCCTTAAATGGTTGGTAGAATTCCCCTGGGAAGCCATCTGGCCCTGGACTCTTGTTTTTTAGGAGGTTTTTGATTACTGATTCAATTTCCTTACTGGTTTTTGGTCTACTCAGATTGTCTATTTCTTCCTGTTTCAGTCTTTGTAGTTTATAAGTTTCCAGGAATGCATCCACTTATTCCGGATTGCTTAAGTTTTTGGCATATAGTTACTGGTAATAATTTCTAATAATCGTGTCTATTTCTTTGGTGTTAATCATGATCTCTTCCCCTTCATTCATGATTTTGTTAATTTGGGTCCTTTCCCTTTTCATTTGGATAAGTCTGGCCAGAGGTTAATTGATCCTATTATTTCAAAGAACCAGGTACTAGTTTCGTTGATCTGTTCCACTGTTTCTGGTTAGTATTTCATTGATTTCTGCTCTAATCTTTATAATTTCTCTTCTGCTTGGTTTAGGCTTTATTTGCTCTTCTTATCCAGATGCTTTAAGCATAAGGTTAGCTTGTGCATTTGGGATTTTTCTATTTTTTTCTAATTTTCTTAATACATAGCTTGGATGGCTATATATTTTTCTCTTAGGACCGCCTTAGCAGTATCCCATAGGATTTGGACAGATGCGTTTTCATTCTCATTAGTTTCAATGAATTGTTAAGTTCTTCTTTAATTTCTTGGTTGACCCAATCATTCTTTACCTTCCAAGGGTTGAATTCCTTCCAAATTTCTTCTTGTGGTTGAGTTCCAGTTTCAAAGTATTGTGGTCTGAGAATATGCAGGGAATAATCTTAATCTTTTGTTATCTGCTGAGACCTGATTTGTGACCAAGGATGTGGTCTATTCTGGAGAAAATTACATGTGCACTAGAGAGGAATGAGTATTCTGTTGTTTTAGGATGGAATGTCCTGTATATATCTATGAAGTCCAGGTCCAATGTGTCATTCAAAGCTCTTGTTTCTTTGTTGATCTGCTTAGATGATCTGTCCTTTGCTGTGAGTGGAGTGTTGAAGTCTCCTACTATTAGTGTATTCCTATCAATATGTTTCTTTATTTTGGTTATTAATTAGTTTATATAATTGGCTGCTCCTGTATTGGGAGTCATAGATATTTACAATTGTTAGATCTTCTTGTTGGAAAGACCCTTTAAGTATGATGTAGTGTTCCTCTTCATCCCTTATGACAATCTTTGGTTGAAATCTAATTTGTCTGAAATGAGGATTGGTACCCCAGCTTTCTTTGGAGGTCCATTAGCATGGTAGATGGTTCTCTGTCCCCTCACTTTCCATCTGGAGGTGTCCTCAGGCTCAAAATGAGTCTTAGGTAGCATACGGATGGGTATTGTTTTTTTATCCAATCTGAAACCCTGTGTCTTTTCATGGAAGCATTCAGCACATTTACATTCAGAGTATCTATTGAAAGATATGGATTTAGTGCCATTTTATTGCCTGTAAAGTCATTGTTTCTATAGATTTTCTCTGTTTCTTTCTGGTCTATATGACTGTTGGGGTTTCTCTTTGCTTACAGAATCCCCCTTAATATTTCTTGCTGGGCTGGCTTGGTTGTTGCATATTCTTTTAGTTTCTGCCTATACTGAAAGCTCTTTATCTTTCCATCCATTCTGAATGACAGTCTTGCCAGGTAAAGTATTCTTGGCTGCATGTTCTTCTCATTTAGTACTGTGAATATGTCTTGCCAGCCCTTTCTGGCTTGCCAGGTGTTTGTGGATACATCTGATGTTATTCTGATGTTCTTCCCTCCATATGTCAGGAAACTTCTCTCTCTGGCTATTCTCAGAATAATTTCTTTGGCTGTAAAATTTGCAAGCTTCACATTGTATGTTGGGGTGTTGATCTATTTTTATTGATTTTGGGAGGGGGTCCTCTCTGCCTCTTGGACATGAATGCTTATTTCCTTCCCCAGATTAGGGAAGTTCTCAGCTATGATTTGCTGAAATATACCTTCTACCTCCCACCCCCTCAGGGATCCCAATAATTCTGATATTGGAACATTTCATGATATCATTAATCTCTCCAATCTTTTTCTCATGTTCTACTAACAGCCTATTTCTGTTTTCCTCAACTTCCTTCCCTTCTATCAACTTATCTTCTGGATCACTAATTCTCTCTTCTGTCTCATTTATCCTGGCTGTTAGAGTATCCAGTTTAGATTGCATGTCGCTCATAACATTTTTTAGTTCAGCCTTGTTAGATCTCATTTCTGCTCTTAGAGATTCATTATATTGTCACTAATGCTTTTTTTTCCAGACTAGTTATTGACTTTATGATTGCTATCCTGAATTCTATCTCTGACGTCTTGCTTATATCCATAGCCATTAGTTCTGTGGCAGAGGACATTGTGTCTGTTTCTTTTCTTTGTTGAGGGTTCCTCTTCCTAGTCATTCTGTCGAGGGTTGGTTGAGTGAATGAGCAGAGTTCAAAATATCAACCACTATCCAAGCAAGATGCACCCTAGCAAAATCAGGAGTGGTCAGAAGCCACCACTGAAAAAACAAAGCCAAAATAAAACACAAGAATAAAATTAAGAAATTTTTAAAAAATGGGGGATGGGGCTATAATCTCTCAGTGTGAACAAAGAAGGGTGTTTCAGTTGTTTCTGGGTATATTTTGGTCTCTGTGTTAGAAGATACTACTTCCCAAAATTACAAGGAAAGTAAAACTTGTATATATGTAAAAGTAAACTCAAATAGTGAAAAAAAGGACTACAATAAAGCATATGTCTATAAAAATATAGGTGTGAAAAATACAAGTTAAAAAGCCATTATGAAATATAAGTTGATATAATAAACATCTAGTTGAAATGAGAAGGTAAAGAGAAAAAAAAAAAACGGGAAAAGCATAAGAAAAAGAAAAAGAGAAGGAGAATTTTATCTGAAAAATAAACAAGTCATGAGGCCACACCTGGAGCTCAATATATAACTTTCCCCAGGCATTGGAATTTTACAGTCTTATGGGATCCATAGGATTGTTGTCCACCTGTTCTTCTAGCTTGTCTTCTGGGGAAGGAGCCTGCCCTGCTGTTTCTCAGGTAAACCTGCCTGAGTGGAGTTGTCCTGCCCCATGTCAGGGGGATGGGCTCAGTCAAAACACGTCTTCTGTGTGGCTTTTGTTCCCTGAGGTGCTTCCACACCTCTTCAGAGGAACAGAGCAAAACTGGCTACAGCCAAACCTCTGGCCCAGAGAAGAAAATTCAGTTTGCCCTTTAATAAACATTCCAGGACAAACAGTCTTCACTTCTGTATGTGCTGCCAGAAACCACAGGCTCCCGTGGTGCATGCCCACAGCAACTCTCTCAGAGGTAATCCGAGGGACCCAGGAGTGCCACTGCCCTTTGGGATTCTAAAACCCTGAGTGGCTGCAGGCTCTCGTGTGCACCTGACGCTCCTGGATCATGTCTGGGTGCTGTTCTAAAGCCCTTTCTGGGCTGCTATCTCTCTGAGAGTTTTTGCCTAGTCACAGGTACAAGTTCCAGATTTTTTCCTGTTGCTCAAGAGAAGAGTGATTATTCACCTGCCCAGCTTGTGGTTTATGGCGATCAGAGCTAAGAGTCCCTTCCTAGGATCCCTGACCATAACCTGCTTCCTGGCTCCACTGCTTGGGCATTGTACTAATTCAGGAACCCTCCCCCCCCTTTGCCCTGTTTTTCTTTATATCTTGAAACCACAATACCCTACCTAGAATTCCGCCTTTTCATTTCCAGAGCTTTTCTTTTTCCTGCTCCCAAAGCAGATTTTTAAGGGTTCTGATTTTGCACTCTGGTGTTCTATCACTTTCCAGGAGCCAGCTTATGGAGGCTCTCTCCCCCTTCTGTCTATCTTCTGATATCTCTCACAGATTCATGACTCAGCTCTTCCTGCAGTCACTTTTTTGCTTGTAGAGATCCAGATAGATATTCTTATATCTCAGGCTGATTTCATGGGTATTCAAAATGGTTTGGTAGATATCCAGCTAATTTCAGGGGAGATGAATCAGGGTCCCTTACTCCTCCAACATCTTGCCTGCTCCCTCATTCATTTATTTGAGAGAGAGAGAGAGAAAGAGAGAGAAAGAGAAAGTGTGCATGTGTATGCACACGAGTGAGTGGGGGAGGGGGAGAACAGAGGGAGAAAGGAGAAGGACAATCTTAAGCAGGCTCAACACCCAGCACAGAGTCTGATGCGGGGCTCCATCTCAGGACCCTGATATCATGACCTGAGCCAAAATCAAGAGTCAGACACTTAACCAACTGAGCCACCCAGGTGCCCCAAGAACTAACACTTTAATGTGAATTTCAAAGCTCTCTATGATCAGACCACAACCTATAATTCCAACCTAATCTCTAGTATTCACACATTCTACAGCCACTCTTTACTAGTACTAAATATGTCCTTCCCTTCTTCCTTCATTAATTTGTATAATAAACATTTATTGATTTACTGCTTTGTTTCTAATAATTTGGTAGGTGTTATGAATAAAAAATGTACACTTTCCTAAATATTCCAAATTTTCTCTGAACCTGTGTCACTTTAATAATCTTGAGAAAATAGTTAAAAACCTACACATAATAGTGAAAACAAGAAAGAAAAAAGATGATTAGGATAACGTATAGGTGTTAGGATACCTAAAAATTAGGTATTAGGACTGATTTAAGCATAGCACACTGGAAATGATTATAAGTAGGGAGCCAAATGCAGACTGATAATCACGTAAATGGTGATAAGTCATTATAGACTTCCAGAAAGAGATGATACCTGATCATACCCAAATGCAAATGGAAGGAACTATTATAGAGAGAATGACAAATGATGGAGAAACAGCCCTGACAATGGAAGAAGAGAGGGCCCAGAACATAGAGCAGGAGGAAGACCCTTCTTACACTGTAGGAGGCAGGAGGAAAGGATAAACATCATATCAGTTAAGAAAACTTTCAGTTCAATTAAGATAAGCTTAACTAACAAGGTTTAAGCACTAATGACATTTAATTGTCTCATATATTGGAAGTTCTAAGGTCGTTGTTCAGAGGTTGTAAAAAGGAATTTAACACTCCTGTCTTTCTAAATTCCCATCCTTATTGCGTGGGCTTCTCATCTTAATTTTTAAATTCCCATCCTTAATGTGTGGGCCTCATTGTTTTGTGTATTCATCTTTTTAAGCTTATGCTGCAGTTACCAACAATGTCCAAATTTTAGTGGCTTATGACAACAAAGTTTTATTTCTTACTCATGTTATGTTGTCTTTATGTTTTCATTCCAGGATATAAATTTGAGGAACAGCCTTCATGTAGAACATACTATTCTCATAAGAGGAGAAAAAAAGAGTCAGAATTGAATCATAGAACCGGCTCTTTTTTTTTAAATTTTTATTTATTTTTGAGAGAGAGAGAGAGAGAGAGAGCAGAAGCAGGAAGAGGGGCAGAGGGAGAAGCAGACTCTTTACTGAGCAAGGAGCTGGATGCAGGACTTGATCTCAGGACCCTTGGATCATGACCTGAGCTAAAGGCAGATGCTTAACCCACTGAGACACCCAGGTGCCCCAGAACCAGCTCTTAAATCTCGCATTGGTATGGTATATGGCATGTTCCATTATTCAAACCAAGTCCTGTGGCCACATGTAACAATTAAGAGTGGATACGTGTTCTTCTCCCATGGGGACACTGAAAGTTCCATGACAATCAGCGGGAATATGTTATCTTCTAATCAGAAAACACAAATAATTGGGTACATTAGTATAACCTACCACACCTTTTAGGATTGCAGAATTTCTGCACAATATTACCTTTCACAAGAGGGATGGGAATTGGAATAAGGGGCAAAATTTCTCCCTCTAATTCTTCATGTCGAGGAGCAATACATGTTTGCAATGCATGGATGAATAGTGTCATAGTTTGATGCTATTCTCATTAGCATATCAGATTCTTAAATACAGATACAAACTCGTAGTTGCCAGAGGAGAGGTGGGGGGGACATGGGTGAGATAGATAAACGGAGTTAAGAGGTACAAACTTCCAATTATAAAATAAATTAGTTAAGATTAAAAAGTACAGCATAGGGAATATAGTTAATAATATTGTAATAATTTTGCATGGTGACAGACGGTGACTATACTTACGGTGAACATTCAGTAATGTATAGAATTGTTGACTCAATATGCTGTACAGCTGAAACTAATATAACATTGTATATTATATTTCAATAAAAAACAAACAAACACAAACCAAATGTTTCTCAAAAAAGGTGTCAGGGAGTACAATATGATTTCAATACAACAAATTTCTAAGAAAATACAAAAAACAAAGGAATAGTTATTATTTATTGCCTAAATTCCTTTAGAGTTTATTTATGCCAATTTCCAAAGCACAGCAATAATTGCATTCTTTCAGGGCCTGCTCAATTTCTAGTGTGACTTTTCCCTCTACAGTCAGTCATTGTTGAGTTTTCTGGAAAAATACAATTCATTATAATGAATTCGGGCATTAAATAGCTCTCTTTAAAATCTTGGGCATTGACTGACTTCCAAATTTATCATGTCAGTACATGTTAGAGAATATAAACATCTAATATTCATCTCCTTTGAGTATAATTCTTAAACATTAATCTGTAACAGAAAAATCTACTGAACACATTTAGCGTAAATTGGTAAAGACTCTCTTTTGGTAGTCAAGAAATTCATCAATATCTCTGTGGCTTCAAAGTTCTAGAGTAAAGACAGGCCTAATTTGTAAATCTTTTCCTATACAATCTGAAGGTATCAGATTGTATTGTGTTATGTCCCCCAAATATTCTGCAAATTCTTCAGTCAAATCATACTATCAACTTCTTGGTGGTCTAAATTAACCCCAATTCTCTTAAAATGGAGAAAGTGTCCATTAGAGAAACTTCATGAAGACTTTGCACCATTCCACACAGGGATGTTTTAGTTGGAGCAATTTCATTGTTATTTTGTAAAACAGTCATCATGCGATTTTGATAACAACATATGCAGAATAACCTAAAATTGTTAATATGAATATTAAATGTAAAACCATCCTGGAACTTGTCATGGATTTTGGATCTGAAAAGATGTGAAGGTGTGTAATATGTATACTGGGCTATTGCACACTGATTGCAAAGTACCCTTCATTCATGTTGACCTTTGAGAAAAGAAGCACTTGTTTTACTCTATGGTTGGCATGAGAGCCTATGTTTGATCAGATGTTGATAAAGGATATATGGGGCTAGGGTCAAGAGTCAAGCCCACTCAGAGAGGTTTGAGATACCTACATGATGAGATGCATAAAAAATGCACAAAACATTTGATTTTAGGGGAGGATTTTCAAAACACCTATTAATGTGATTTGAAATAAACTGCATCAAAACAACAGTTTGTATTGAAATCTTTCCCTTCTCTGAGTGTGTAGCAACTTAGACAAAATCTAGCATTGAAATGTAGAGAATTAAGATATTTCAGTTCATACTTCTTCAGTTCTTTAGGCTACACATTAAGAGTGCTCTGCTACTTCTTAGTATATGAGCCAGAAGTTTTTTTTTTTTCCTTCAGGAACTAATGCCAAGAGTTTTAAGCAGTACATATTAGTAATATTTTCAAAAAGATTGTTGTGAAGTGTTTCCAAATGGGAAAAATTTAAAATCTTATGACTAAATCCAGGTGTACATTTATACAAGCATTTTTTATTACAATGAAGGGAAATAAGAACCACTGAAATTCATAGTTGTCCACAAAATCCCTAATTTTAGTTTTCATATAATTATCTTACTTTCCAATATTTTGCAAGAACTATTGAATATCAATGAACCAGAATTTAATAGATTTTATATTTTTTGTTTGATATTGCATACCTTTTATTTATAACCCATGATGAAATGACAAAATTTCGGGGGTCTGAAGGAGGAGGCTCCTTGATAATTCAGAGGCTCTACGTTACAAAACTTTCTATCTATTGGTCTATATGTCAATCTCTATTTTTTATCTCTTTATTTAGGGAGGCACTGAACTTAGAGTAGACCTCAAAATTCCAACACAATCTGTCCTTGGCTTTAGCTTGAGCCTTGGCTTTTAGAAGACTAAGTAGAAAATGCCTATTTAGTGTCAGTTCTGGCATTTCTGACTTGCGTGATCAATGATATTGATGTTGGTCATCATACTTAATAGGCTTGATAGTGTCTATGTTACAAATGAGGCATTCATGTTTATTGTTAATATCTGAATGTTTACTTCCAGATAAAGTGATATTCAAAGTTGTAAGTCGGCATAAAACAATATCCTTAGGTGCTTTATAGGTTGAAATTATAATGGTCAGCTAAAGTATAAATGTATATTTATAATTGCACAAGTAAAATGCTTTCATAATGATTGTTGTACAGAGGCCACTGGCCTCTGATGCAAGCAATATTCTTTGGTCCAGTTTTAATCAGTATGAAAGTAGTCATTTTATGCTTTCATCTCTCTCTCAGTTGATTCTGAATCTGCAGATGTGTTAAAATTTTTGATTGAGTAAAAACTTACAGAGCAGATGAGATGTATCTGGTGGACCTCTCAACACCTAAACTCCGTGAATTGTTTGAAGCTGAGATTTCTGGGAGTTTCTTCATCTGTTACTTCACTTTTATTCCCCTTATATCATAGCATTTGTATCATGAAATAAGCTGTCATTTACCTGAGCTCATTCAAGTAGGTTTCTGTTGCTTGCACTAAACTTGACACACTAGGCTAAGTACATTTTATTTCACAAAACAACTATATTTTTTTCAAGGACTCTATAAATGTGTTTGACTCATTGGTGATGAGGACTATGATTTCCAATGAATTGAAAAGAACACTAAAAGCTGAAACAATGAAGTAACTTTTCTAGGGTCACATAAAGGATCTGAAAAGGGACTCTGAAAAAGAGGTATATTTTGACATCCATCACTGACTTTATGTATGAGTTCACAGATGAATATTTTCCTCTTTCTCATGGGCAGAGTCCAGTGTACTATGACAGCACTTGGACCAACTGCAGGATGCTGTGGCCATGCACCTAGCTTAAGCTGGTGGCCCTCAGTGCTTAAGGATTATAGGACAGGTTTTAGCAGGAGACTTCTAGGAATAGTGACTTAATTTTTCACTTAGCTTAAAAAATTTTGTATGTAGTTGTTTACAATTTTATTATATACTACCACATAACAAATTGCCCCAAAACTTTGTGGTTAAAAACAATGTATGTGTATTATCTCACACAGTTTGTTTTTGAGGGTCAAGAATTTAGGAGTGGCTTAGCTGCATGGTTCTGTCTTGGGATTTCTCATAAGGCTGCAGTCAAGATGTTGACTGATGCTGCAGTTCTCCAAATGCTTCAGTGGGACTGCAGGATTCACTCCCAAGGTGGTTCATCCACATGCCTTGCAAGTTAGTGGTATTTGTTGGGAGGTGGCTTTAGTCCATTCCCACATGGACCTCTCTCCACAGGGCTACTTGAGTGTCTTCATGACATAGGGGCAGACTTCCTCCAGAGCGAGTGATCCAAGAGAGGGCAAGTTGGAAACTGCAATGTTGTGACCGAAACTTGCATAAAAATCTTGATCTATTTTGTGTAATAGCAATACTTGTAGGAATTTAAAAACTTAAATAGGGGTTTTAATGTTAACTTTGTACTCCAGATGTATTTACTTCAAATGGTGAAGGACTAGCAAGATCTAAAATTAACTTTTATTTATTTATATTGGGCCATCTAGGGTTTCTGTTTCAAAGTATCATAAGATAATGTAGTTAATTACTGTAGCCATTCAGTCTTATAAAGGCAAATGCTGGGAGTCAGGTAGTGACTGTTTTTCTTGACTTGGTTATAACTATTAACATTTTGGGGAGGGCCAGAAATACCACTTTTTTTCTCCCCTTCTGTGTTTGGAATCAAGAAAGAGATAAGGCACAGGAAACATTTGAGTGGAAATTAGAGCGCCAGATATGTTGCTGAAGGAGCAGACTGGAGACAGGGCTTTAGATCTATGGCCAAATGGGCTTGATTATAAATGTACCTACTCACTTCCAGGCACAGCTAGACAGCTGCAGGTACCTTCGACTTACCACATGGCCAAGACTTCCCTCATGTGCAGACAGAGAGATCTGAAAGACATAAGGTGGGGCTGAGCTGAGCTAGCTCAATTCTTTCTCCCAAACTCACTAAACTGATAATTCAGCTTCTCTCTCAAGGGCAGAAGTGAGTGAGGGCTGGGGCAGAGAGCATCTATGTTGATCAGGTGCTACTTCTGAAGAAAGCAAAGGTATTTCAAAGAATCTATGCTAATGATAGGTCATGAATAATCCTGCAATTAGTGAGTCATGATTGTGGGGTTAGTACAGATCTAAATACTACAGATAACAAAGGTAACAGAAAGCATTCTGGCCCCTGAAATAGTAGCTGGTCAGACAGAAAATACACACACACACACACACAAATTTAAGGAATATCCGGGTTTGATCTTACTGTTGAAAAAAATCGGGAATTAATAAGCTGTAAGTTTTGTAGTGTAGAAGAAATGATCACTGGATACCTCAGGAGGTCTTTTCACTCAAACATTTCTTTCTGCCTGATTGTGTGAAAGCCAGCAGTGAAAAGAAAATCTGTTCTTTGTAAGTGATGGTCAACAATGCTCTGTATTTTCTGTCTTTTTATTCAGATGATTTGACATCTGGGGTCTCACTGACCCGAGAGGGACTGCCCCTCCTAGGGTTAGTTAATGCATAAGAGATAGTAAACAACTCTTTTGGGGAGTGTGCCATTCAAATGAAAAACAATCAATCCAGAGCGTACCCTGTGCTCGCTGTATCCCACAACTCACTAAAATTATTCACCCTATTGGATCCCAAGCCTATGTTCCCCTGCCTCATACATTCCTTGTCTGTGGAAACCCAGTAGAGTCTCTTGCCTTGTTTCCACTTTGCGCCTTCTGTCTGCTCACCAATCCTGGTGCTTACCTGTGTGGCCCTGCATGGCAGGGCATGACCCCTACTTTTAGGAAATATGAGTAATAGTGGCTATCATCTCTTGAACTTTGGCCTTACCATACCGGAATGATAATAAAACCTACATTTAAAAACACATTCTTCTCCCTCTGCCTTAGAACACAGTTTGTATGCATCAGGGTTAGTGTTTAAATGTATTTTTGTTACTAGCAAGTTTTCTGATGAATTGAAAGTGAAGGTTGGGGTATTCTAAAGTATTTTAGGTAGACTTGATATTTATACATCACCTACCTTTCTTTCTTTCATAGATTTTCCTGTTTAAAATCTTCTTAAATATATCCGGTATGTTTTTTTCAGTTACATTTTTTATTTTGAGACAATAGTAAATTCACATGGAGTTATAAGAAACAATGCAGATGGATTCCATGCACTCATCACCCAAATTCCCCCAGTAGTAACATTTTGAAAAATTATAGCGCAGTATCATAATCAGGAAATTGACACTGGTATAATCCACAGATCTTACTCAGATTTCAATGTTTTACCTGCACTCTTTTGTGTGTGTGCATTTAAGTTCCATCTTGCATGTAGATTTCTGTGACCAACACCACAATCAGGGTACAGATCAGAGAACAGTTCTATCGTAAGGGTCCTTTGTGTTACTATTTTGGAGCCCCAACCAACTTAATCCCCATTCCCTTCCCTAGCTCTTGGCAACCACTAACCCATTTCCATCTCTATAATTTTGTTATTTCAAGATATTGTATAAATGGAATAATATAGTATTTGACCTTTTCAGTTTCTTTATTCAACATATTTCCCTTGAGATCCATACAAACTGTTGTGGATATAAAGATTTTGTTTCTTTTTATTGCTTAGCAGTATTTCATGATGTGGATGTACAAAAGTTTGATTAATCATATAACCACTGAAGGACATCTGGGTTGTTTCCAGCTCTTTTTTTAAAACATACATTTGTCATCTGTGTTAGTCACCAAGACTCCACAATTATTTCCTCAAACTTGTCACTATTATAGTTTTATTCTTCTACGTCTGCTATGACATTTCGACATTCCTACAAGTGTCTTTGGTCATTTTAAAGGAAGAAACTTTTTCTAAAATCAGAGTACAAATTCTTCTTTAACCTCAAAATAATTACTTATTTTCTTTGTGCTTCATTCCTTGGGATAATTATTCATTTTCTCTTTGCTTCATTTCCCCTTCCTTATATGAAGCTAGTAAGTGTCTCTATCTCTAGTGTTGAAAAGGTTAATGTGATCACTTCTGTTTACACAGCATGATAAAAAGGTTATATAAATTATTTAGACATACAGGTGTGAGTCAGCTCTGCCCCCCAACTGGAGCTGAAGTTATGGAGAATCAAATGTAGCTCCTTCAGCTGCCTGCCACATTTTCTGGGCCAGGCCCTTTTCCTGGTAATATTTAATTCCCAGAATCCTATCTTTCCAGGGGTCTGGTGCTGAGACTGTTCAGGCACAAACCACTTAAAGATGGCAGACATACTAAATTATTCATTAACAAGTAAGAAAGAATTAGCTGGACCTGCATAGGATTGGACTTACAACACAATTAAGATATTATTTAGGCTTGATGAAGTTCAGGCAGAAGCCACACACATCCTCTCTTCAGGCTAAAAGTTTGCCTTTATTGTAGATCCAGTAAATTTTATATAAATAAAATATGTTTTATTTATATTCATCCAAGTACCAAAAAAAGAATGCTTATGCATTTATTGCCATCATGCTAGAAGTTTTTGAATTCAAATTCATTGGAATTCCAACCAGGCTTACCTCTGAATGAGGACAGAGTGCCCAAGGCTGAAATATCACCATCTGAACACCCTGGTTCCATTAACGATAAATTAGAGGGAAATTGAAGGCCTTCTTCTGGGTTTGCAGTCTCTATTGTGCAGCATGATCACTCTGGGGGTGTGCATTGTACCAGGAATCTGATTTATAAATTTTCCCCAGTGATTTTGATGATCAGACAGTTTTGGAGAACCTGTACTAGGTGACATTGCCTCTTGAGGAAAGCCTTTTCCAAGTCTGTTTCCTCCTTGGCACATACAGGTCAGGAAACAATATAGAGACTAGAATATAATTGACTCGTGGAGCCTGGTGGTGAAGCTGGTGATTTTGAAATTTCCAAAGCTGGAGGTCTCAGAAGGAAGTGCGGTAACACTGATGATGGACCCAGTGCTAGATCACCTGGCTCTGAGGCAGAACAAGCACAAACTTGGTAACCGCTTACCTTCTGTCAGTCTTTCTAGGGGGAGGTTAGGACAGATGCTCTCTTAGGTCACTTCTAGATCTGTAGTCTGGTTGGGACCAAGCTTCCTTGTAAAAATTAATAGGACCCTAAGTAAGGACACAGTCTGACTCTGGGACCCTGAAGGACTGAGTAGAGGGAAGCACAGGCTGATGTGGGAATGACTGAATACAGGAGAGATGGTTCATAAATGTGAGTGAAGGAAGGTATGGCTGAATTAATGAATAGATAGGAGGGAAGTCTGTGGTACTGCGATCACAAGTAGATTCCCTTTCCGAGCCTGTCTCTGGAATATCCTAACCTGGCTCTACTTAGGACTGCAGTCCAGGGAGAGGCATAGGAAGTTTGGTTAGATAAAGAGTCCTTTCTGTTATTTCTATGCTGTTGGAAGAGGCTTCCCTATAGACAAAGAGACCAATAAATGAGTTTATTTCCAAAATGCTGCAATACTACATACTGGCCTGCTGGTAGGGTTCATGAAAAGAAAAACAACCTCTATATGCCTCTAGAATGTCATCTAGCACACCGGCTAAGATCATACATTTTCTGCTCCTTAAGCACTGGTAATACTGTCAGAGGGGATGTATATCCTTTCTCAAATTCTCATTGAAGCTTTGCTCTGAAACTCTGGGGCACAGGGCATTTTTGAGAAAGTAGTAAATCATATATTGATTAAGAAAAAAGAGAGTTGTCACCTCTCTCTCTTTATAATCCTCAACTACAACCATATGACTCTCATTAGAGAAAGTGTGGCAACAGTTTTGCAACACTCTCTATAAAGGTAATGTAAACATGCACATAGCAGAAGGGTATATTTAACTAAGGAACAGAAAACCTTGCGAACAGGTTTTCTGAAGAGCTAATATTATGTTCTATACTAGGCTGGTATATACCTCAAAGCATCAAATATGAAAGAATGTACTGAAGCTTAGAGTAGTATTGTGCATTAAATAAAAAAATTCTGAGTAACTAGCTTGTTTGTTTGTTGGGTACCTAGGGTAAGGGAGACACCTTGCTGAAAATCAGGATAAGCTTTTACAATAATTGCCATAGAACATTATCAGGTTTGAATGACATTTATAGAGCTCCAATTCTAGAAAATTAAGAACAGGCAAAATATAAAAAAGGAAAAGTTTTATGAACATTGAAATAGAATTTGTAAGACTTTGTATTTTCAAAATCAGTTTATTATTTGGCATATACCATACACCTTGATTTGTTTCTCAAAATTTAAGGCAGATAAATTTAAAAGTAAAATTGTTTTGGATCATTATCAATCTGCTAATTTGATATGTTTTTGAAGTTTCCTTGCTTTTAACTAAATAAAGGTACAAGTCTTTGCATTTTCTGCAACATCTGAAAATCACCTTTCCATCAATATGAAGTCATAATGGGTGGCTTATTTTGTAATGCAGTCAGACCTTGTGTAAGTATCACTTGCATTTCCAGTTTTGAACTTCTTAGGTGCTCAATACATATTTCTGAGTAGATATGTAAATGAATAGGGTTGGCTGCCAGCAATAAGCTGGTGATATTTTATATTTATCTTGTTTTAGAGAGAATAGAATTACCTAGTAAGAATATGCAGAAAGAAGTACTTAATTGTTCCAAGTATCTGACCATGTTCTCTGGACAAATGCAAGCTAATGTATGTTTGATCAGTTAAAGTACCAATATTTTCTAATCATTCTTGACTCACTGTTTTGGGCCTTACTTTTCAAATTCCATAGCTGTGATACATGCAAACTGTGATGCAGAATCATAGTTGTCTTTGAAGTAAAGTTCTCCAGCATGCAGGAAATACCATGTTTTGATTTTCTCAATTTTCATCATTCTTTTCATTCTTTTACCAGGACTCTTTTTCCTCCATTCCTAGAATATTTCCTTGTGGGAAGCTGGACCCTTAGGATGATGCACTAGAGCTATGTCCTGTGGGACATTAATAGTTACTCCTCCCAACAAGTCCTGTCTTCCCCAATAATGCCAGTTGACAGTTTTGTTTTGTTTTTAAATCTCTTTCTTTCTGTTGCTCCATCTCTATCTATGTTAGGAAAACTGTACACATTTACAGAAAAATTGCTTTCAAATATGTGATAGTCTTCTTTCCAGAATCCAGAAAGAATGCTCTGCTTTCTTGCACTGCTGATAAGTAGCACTAATCAACTAGCTGTGGAAGTACTTCTGTGTTTTCTCCAAGAGTCCTTTGAATTCTAGAAGTATTTTATCTTTAATTTTGTAACTCAGATATCTTCTGAGGCTTGTAAGGTTTTAACAACAATGACCTGCCTTGTGAATATAGCTTTTCTCTTGTACAGATTTCTTCAGAAATCCACTCACACCAAGCATGAATGAGTTCTGGTATGACTAACAGAGGTCTAGATAGTTAGAAGACCATGTACCATGTTTCCTAGGAGCCGCCTCTCTCCTCTTTCCTCCTATGTTTCCCTATAATACATTCTAACCCAAATTGCTAACCTATCTTCCACCTTCCTCTAAACTCCAGATCCTTAATTCTTCCTTGGACATTTCTTCCTCCTTCCTATGGAAACTCATTGGGCAGCTAACCAGAAGACAGTCCTTATAAAACACACACACAAAAACAAAACAAATGAAAGAACAAAATTCTACCTGAGAAGGATTTTGATTATTTTTTCCACTTTGATAAACCTCCCAAATAAATAAAATCACAAATGAGAGAGGAGTAGTAACAACCAACACCACAGAAATGCAATTATAAGGGAATATTATGAAAAAAATATATTCCAACAAACTGGACAACATGGAAGAAATGGATAAATTCCTGGAAACATAGAAACTACAAAAACTAAAACAAGAAGGAATAAAAAATTGAACAGACTGATAACCAGCAAAGAAATTGAGCCAGGAATCAAAAAAACTCCAAACAAACAAAGGTCAATGGCCAGATAATTTCACAGGAAAATTCTACCGAACATTTATTTTTTTTTTCCAAACATTTAAAGAAGAGTTAATATCTATCCTTCTCAAACTATTCCAAAAAATAGAAAAGGAAGAAAAACTTCATAATTCATTCGATGAAGCCAGTATTACTGATACCAAAACCGGATAAAGACTCCACTAAAAAAGAGAACCACAGGCCAGTATTCCTGATAAACAGGGATGCAAAAATTCTCGGTACAATACTAACAAACTGAATCCAACAATACATTAAAAGAGTCATTCCCCATGATCAAGTGGGATTTATTCCTGGGTTACAATGGTGGTTCTATATTCATAAATCAATCAACATGATACATCACATTAATAAAAGAAAGGATAAGAACCATATGATCATTTTGATAGATGCAAAAAACATTTTGAAAGTACAACATCCATTTATGATAAAAACTCTCAACAAAGTAGGGTTAGAGGGAATATACTGAAAGATAATAGAGGCCATATATGGAAAACGCACAGATAGTATTTTCCTCAATTGGGAAAAACCGAGAGCTTTTCCTCTATGACATAGTACTGGCAGTCCTAGCCACAGCAATCAGACAACAAAAAGAAATAAAGGGTATCCAAATCAGCAGTGAAAAAGTAAAGCTTTCACTATTTGCAGATGGCATGATACTCTATATAGAAAACCCAAAAGACATCACCAAAAAACTGCTAAACTGATCAATGAAATCAGTAAAGTTGCAATGTACAAGATCAATGTACAGAAATCTATTGCATTTTTCTTTTTTAAAAAGATTTTATTTATTATTTGAGAAAGAGAGAGAGCACAAGCAATGGGAGTGCAGAGGGAGAGGGAGCCCAATGTGGGACTAGATTCCAGGACCCTGGGATCATGACCTGAGTGGAAGGCAGATCCTTAACCAACTGAGCCACCCAGTCTACCTTATTGCATTTCTATACACTTCAAACAGCAGAAAGAGAAATTAAGGAATCAATCCCATTTACAACTGTATCCAAACAATAAGGTATGTAGGACAAAACCTAACCAAGGAGGGGAAGGACAAGTACTCTGAAAACTATGAAATATTTGTGAAAGAAATTGAAGACGACACAAAGAAATGGAAAGACATTCCATGCTCATGGATTGGAAAAACAAATATTGTTAAAATGTTTATCCTACCCAAAGCAATCTACACATTTAATGCAATCTCTATCAAAATACCACCAGCATTTTTCACAGAGCTAGAATAAGCAATCCTAAAATTTGTATAGAACCACAGAAGACTCTAAATAGCCAAAACAACCTTGAAAAAGAAAAGCAAAGCTTGAGGCATCACAATTCCAGACTTCAAGTTATATTACAAAGCTGTAGTGACCAAATCAGTATGGTACTGGCACAAAAATAGACACATAGATCAATGGAACACAGTAGAGAACTCAGAAATAAACACACAACTATATGATCAAATAATCTTCAACAAAGCAGGAAAGAATATCCTATTTCTCGTCAAGAAACAGCGTTAGGAAAACTGAGTAGCAATATGTAAAAGAATGAAACTGGAGCACCTTCCTACACCAAACACAAAAATAAATTAAAAATGAATAAACAACCCAAATGTGAGACATGAAACCATAAAAATGTTAGTGGAGAACACAGGCAATAACCTCTTTGACACCAGCAGTAGCAACTTATTTCTAGATATGTCTCTTGAGGCAAGGGAAACAAAAGCAAAAATAAACTATTGGAACCTATCAAAATAAAAAGCTTCTGCACAGTGAAAGAAACAATCAGCAAAACTAAAAGGCAGCCTACAGAATGGGAGAAGATACTTGCAAATGACATATCTGATAATGGGTTTGTAGCCAAAATATATAAAGAACTTCTCAAACTCAACACCCAAAAACCAAATAATCCTATTCAAAATGGGCAGAAGACATGGATAGACATTTTTTCCATAGAAGACTTACAGATGGCTAACAGACACATGAAAAGATACTCAATATCACTGGTCATCAGGGAAATACAAATTTAAAAAAAATGAGACATCACCTCACACCTGTCAGAATGGGTAAAGATCAACAACACAAGAAACAACAGGTGTTGGCAAGAATGTGGAGAAAGGGAACCATCTTGCATTTTTGGTAGGATTGCAAACTGGTGTGAGTACTGTGGAAAACAGTATGGCGATTTCTCAAAAAGTTAAAAATAGATTCAAATCAAAACTACATTGAGATACCACCTTACACCAGTTAGAATGGCCAAAATCAACAAGACAGGAAACAGCAAGTGTTGGAGAGGATGTGGAGAAAGGGGAACCCTCTTCCACTGTTGGTGGGAATGCAAATTGGTGCAGCCACTTTGGAAAACAGTGTGGAGATTCCTGAAGAAATTAAAAACAGAGCTACCCTACGACCCTGCCAATGCACTACTGGGTATTTACCCCAAAGATACAGATGCAATACAAAGAAGGGCCACAGGTACCCCAATGTTCATAGAAGCAATGGCCACAATCACCAAACTGCGGAAAGAGCCAAGATGCCCTTCAACAGACAAATGGATAAAGAAGATATGGTCCATATATACAATGGAATATAATGCCTCCATCCGAAAGGATGAATACCCGACTTTTATATCAACATGGACGGGACTGGAAGAGATTATGCTCAGTGAAATAAGTCAAGCAGAGAAAGTCATTTATCATATGGTTTCACTTACATGTGGAGCATAAGGAAAAACATGGAGGACATTGGGAGAAGGAAAGGAAAGGTGAATTGGGGGAAATCAGAGGGGGAGACAAAGCATGAGAGACCGTGGACTCTGAGAAACAAACTGAGGGTTTTGGAGGGGAGGGGGTTTGGGGGTTGGGTGAGCCTGGTGGTGGGTATTGAGGAGGGCACATATTGCATAGAGCACTGGGTGTGGTGCATGAACAATGAATCTTGGAACACTGAAAAAATAATAAAATAAAATAAAATATATATAAATAAAAAAATAGAACTATCTTATGAACCAGTAATTGCACTACTAAGTATTTACCAAAGAGTACAAAAACACTAATTCAAAGGATTACATATACCTGGATATTTATAGCAACATTATCTACAATAACCAAACTATGAAAACAGTCACATGAATGGAGCTAGAGAGTACTATGCTAAGTAAAATCAGCCAGAGAAAGACCAATACCATATGATTTCACTCATATGCAGAATTAAAGGAACAGAACAAATGAGCAAAGGAGGGAAAAAAGAAAGAGAGGCAAACAGGAAAAAGCCTCTTAACTACGAAGAATAAACTGATGGTTACCAGAGGGGAAGTGGGTGGGAGGATGGGATCAATAGGTGATGGGGATTAAAGAGTGCACTTGTCGTTGTAAGCACCAAGTGTTGTATGGAAGTGTTGATTCCCTATATTGTACACCCGAAACTAATATTACACTGGAATTTAAATAAAAAGTAAAATAAAAAAGAAACCATCCCTGAGGAATCAAAGGCATTGAATTTACTAAACAAAGAGTATGTATGTGTGTGTGTATATATTTATTTATTGAGATATAGTTGATGTGTAACCTGATAGGAGTTTTAGGTATACAACATAATGATTTGATATTTATATATATTTATATTATATATTTATAATATATATTATATTATATATATTTATGTATATAAATATATACATATATATTTATATATATATTAATATATATTGTATAATGATCACCACAATAAGTCTAGTTAACATCTATCACCACATATTGTTACACATTTGTGTTTCTTGTGATGAGAACTTTTAAGATCTCCTCTTCCAGCAACTTTCAAATACACAGTGTTATTAACTATACACAGTTTATATGTTACAGTATATATATACTGTATGTATATATGTTACAGTATATATATACTGTAACATGTTAACATACATATATAATATATAGAGTATATATATATATACTGTAATATGTTACAGTATAACAAATACACAGGTATTATTAACTATAGTAATCAGGCTGTACATTACATTCCATGACTTATTTATTTTATAGCTGGAATCTGTTCTCTGTATCTATGAGTTCTTTTTTTGGGGGGGGTTTCTAAGAAGACAACCTTCGTTTTTCTTTCTTTTTTTAAATTTAAATTAAATTAATTAACATAATGCAATATTAGATTTGGAGGTAGAGTTCAGTGATTCAACAGTTGTATATAATACCCAGTACTCATTACATCATGTGTCCTCCTTAATGCCTGTCACCAAGTAACCCATCCCTTCACCCTCTTCCCCTCCAGCAACCCTCAGATTGTTTCCTATTATTAAGAGTCTTATATGGTTTGTCTCCCTCTCTGATTTTATCTTGTTTTACTTTTCCATCCCTTCCCTTATGATCCTCTGTTTTGTTTTTTAAATTCCACATATGAGTGAGTTCCATCCGTGTTGTTGCAAATGGTAAGATTTCATTTTTTTTATGGTTGAATAATACTCCATTATATATATAAATACCACACCTTTATCCATTCATCTGTTGATGGACATCTGGGCTCTTTCCATAGTATGACTATTGTGGACATTGCTGCTATAAACTTTGGGGTGCAGGTGCCCCTTCAGATCACTACATTTGTATCTTTGGGTAAATACCTAGTAATGTAATTGCTAGGTTGTAGGGTAGCTCTATTTTTAACTTTTTGAGGAACCTCCATACTGTTTCCCAGAGTGGCTGTGCCAGCTTATATTCCCACCAGCAGTGTTAGAGGGTTCCACTTTCTCTGCATCCTTGCCAACATTTCTTGTTTCCTGACTTGTTGATTTTTACCATTCTAACTGGTGTAAGGTAGTATCTCATTGTGGTTTTGATTTGTATTTCCCTGATGCTGAGTGATGTTGAACATTTTTCATGTGTCTGTGGGCTGTTTTTCTTTGGAGAAGTGTCTGTTCATGTCTTCTGCCCATTTTCTGACTGGATTATGTGTTTTTGGGTGTAGAGTTTGATAAATTCTTTATAGATTTTGGGTACTAGCGCTTTATCCGATAAGATATTTGTAAATATCTTCTCCCATTCTGTCGGTCATCTTTGGTTTTGTTGACTATTTCCTTTGCTGCGCAAGAGCTTTTTTGCCTGATAAAGTCCCAATAGTTCATTTTGCCTTTGTTTCCCTTGCCTTTGGAGATGTGTCTAGCCAGGAGTTGCTGTGACCAAGGTCAATGAGGTTTCTGCCTGTGTTCTCCTCTAGGATTTTGATGGATTCCTGTTTCACATTTAGGTATTTCATCCATTTTGAGTATATTTTTGTGTATTGTGTAAGAAAGTGGTCCAGTTTCATTCCGCATGTGGCTGTCCAATTTTCCCAACACCATTTGTTGAAGAGACTGTCTTTTTTCCACTGGATATTCTTTCCTGCTTTATCAAAGATTAGTTGACCATAGAGTTGAGGGTCCATTTCTGGGGTCTCTATTGTGTTTCATTTATCTGTGTATCTGTTTTTGTGCCAGTACAATACTGTCTTCATGGTTACAGCTTTGTAATACAGCTTGAAATCTGGAATTGTGATGCCACCAACTTTGGTTTTCTTTTTCAACATTCCTTTGGCTATTGGGCATCTTTTCTGGTTCCATACAAATTTAGGATTATTTTTTCCAGGTCTGTGAAAAAAAGTTGATAATATTTTGATAGGGATTGCATTGAATGTATAGATTGCTCTAGGTAGCACATACATTTTAACATTATTTGTTCTTCCAGTCCATGAGAATGGAGTATTTTTCCATATTTTTATGTCTTCTTCAGTTTTTTTTATGAGTGCTCTATTACAGATCCTTTCAGATTATAGATCCTTTGTCTCTTTGTTTGGGTTTATTCCTAGGTATTTTAAGGTTTTTGGTGCAATTGTAAGTAGTATCAATTCCTTAATTTCTCTTGCTTCTGTCTTACTGTTAGTGTATAGAAATGCAACTGATTTCTGTGGATTGATTTCATATCCTGCCTCTTTGCTAAATTCCTGTATGAGTTCTAGCGATTTTGAGGTGGAGTCTTTGGGTTTTCCATATAAAGTATCGTATCATCTGCGAAGAGTGAGAGTTTGACTTCTTTGACAATTCCGATGTCTTTTACTTCTTTTTGTTGTTTGATTGCTGAGGCTAGGACTTCCAGTACTATGTTGAACAATAATGGTGAGAATGGACATCCCTGCCATGTTCTTGACCTTAGGGGAAAAGATCTCAGTTTTTCCCAATTGAGAATGATATTTTCTGTGGGCTTTTTAATATGGCTTTTATGATATAGAGGTATATTCTCTCTATCCCTACACTGTGGAGAGGTTTTATCAAGAAAGGATACTGTATTTTGTCAAATGTGTTTTCCACATCAATTGAGAGGATCATCTGGTTCTTGTCCTTTCTTTTATTAACATAGTGTATCACACTGATTGATTTGTGGATGTTGAACTACCCTTGCAGCCCAGGAATAAATCCTATTTGGTCATGGTGAATAATCCTTTTTATGCACTATTGGATTCTATTGGCTAGTATCTTGGTGAGAATTTTTGCATCCATGTTCATCAGGGATATTGGTCTGTAATTTTTCTTTTTGGTGGGGTCTTTATTAAGTTTTGGGATCAAGGTAATGCTAGCCTTGTGGAAAGAGTTTGGAAGTTTTTCTTCCCTTTCTATTTTTTGAAACAGCTTCAGAAGAATAGGTATTAATTCTTTAAATATTTAGATCAGAATGAACAAGACAACGTATTTAATGTGCTAGAGGGGAAAAAAGAGTTCAGTCAAGAATTCTATATTCAGGAACACCTGGGTGGCTCCGTTGGTTAAATATCTGCCTTTGGCTCAGGTCTGAGTCCCTCATTGGGCTTCTTACTCAGCAGGGAGCCTGCTTCTCCCTCTGCCTGCCACTCCCCCTGCTTGTGCTCTCTCATTCTCTCTTTGACAAAAAAAAAAAAAAAAAAAAATTCTATATTCAGCAAAACTGTGCTTTAAGAATGAAGAACTCAAACCTTCCCCAGGTAATCAAAACCTGAGGGAGATAATTTCTAGTATACCTGCTCTACAAGAAATGCTAAAGGAAATCCTTCAGGTGGAAATGAAAGGACACTACTTCAGTATCTTGAAGCCATAGGAAGAAACAAAAACCATTGGTAAAAATAATTGCATAGGTAAATATACAAGCCAGTATTATCACATTTTTGATTTTTAACTCTTTTTTTCTATAGGATTTAAATGAAAAATGCATGAAATTATTATATATCTATTTCAATGGGCGTACAAGGTATAAAGATGTAATCTGTGACAATAGCAATGTAAAAGAAGAGGGACAGAATTTTGTGTACTTTTGAGACAAGGTTGATATTAATTGATATATATTGATAATTGATATATATTGATATATATTGATAATTATATGGATAATATTGATATTAATTCAAACAAGGTTGTTACAAGTTTAAGCTGTTAATTGTAATCTCCCAGGTAACCACTAAGAAAAAAGATGTGGTTCATACATACAATGGAATATTTCTCAGCCATCGGAAAGGATGAATCCTTGCCATTTGCATCGACATGGAAGGAACTGGAGGGGATTATACTAAGTGAAATAAGTCAAGCAGAGAAAGATAATTATCATATGGTTTCACTCATATGTGGAATATAAGGAATAGCACAGAGGAACACAGGGATATGGAAGGAAAACTGAACGGGAAGAAATCAGAGAGGGAGACAAACCATGAGAGACTCTGGACTCCAGGAAACAAACTGAAGGTTGCAGAAGGGAAGAGGTGGGGGGATGGGGTAACTGGATGATGGGCATTAAGGATGGCACGTGATCTGGTGAGCACTGGGTGTTTTACGCAACTAAGGAATTATTGAACACTATGTCAAAACTAATGATATGTTGGCTAATTGAACTTAATAAAAAAAGAAAACGATAAAAATATACTTTTTTTCAAATAAAATTTTATGAATAATACAAAATTAAAACACTATAGAAGAAAATGGACCTGTCCTTTTTTAAGTGTGAAAGAACCACTGTCATCTTACTCTGGTGGCTCCTAATTTGGAATACAAGTTAGGGATTATTTAAATGAAGTTGCATATGCAAACATATGTGAAAGCATTTTTCCCAATTGTAAAGCATTATAAAATATTTGTTAAAATATTGTTAAAAGAAATCTATTTCTGGACAAAAATTTTTTTAGTAAAATTGAATAATACTCATCAAAATGTATTAAAAAGGAAATAAAGGAATCAAAATAATGCACTACAAAAATTAATTAATCATAAAAAAGCAGTAATGGAGTAACTAAAGAACAAAAAAAATTACATACAGAAAACAAATAGCAAAATGGTTGACATGAAAGGTCACTAAACCTTGTTCTGCTTATCATGAAGAAAGAGGCACAATGCTGAATGACTCTCTGAGTTTTATAGGCAACTTATATTACATTTGGGCATGTTGCTCTGTAAATCTGCTGAGTGGAGCTCATCATAAGAAAAAATTATGTATGACTTTAGCTTCTATACAAGCTGTCCTGATTTTTAATTCTTATAAACCAGCAAATAAAAAGTTACTCTGTGACTGATAGGGATCCTGAATGAAGTCTGGAAAACACAGAGTAGATGCCTAAGATCTTAGGCTTTGTCCTCTTCTGACTAAAGTTATTTTCTTTTCTTTTTTTTTAAACATATAATGTATTATGTCTGTGAATCATCAGGCTTACACATTTCACAGCACTTACCATAGCACATACCCTCCCCAATGTCCATAACCCAGCCACCCTATCCTTAACCCCCCCTACCCCCCAGCCACCCTGTTTGTTTCGTGAGTTTAGGAGTCTCTTATGGCTTGTCTCCTTCCTGATCCCATCTTGTTTCATTTCGCTCCCCCAACCCCCATGACCCCCCCGCCCTGTCTCTCAAATTCTTCATATCAGAGAGATCATATGATAATTGTCTTTCTCTGATTGACTTATTTCTATTTGAAAAGCAGCAAATGAGGGACACTTGGGTGGCTTGGATGGTTGAGCATCTGCCTTCATCTCAGGTCATGATCTCCAGCTCCGGAGATCTAGCCCTGCATTGGGCTCCCAGCTCACCAGGGAGGGGAGTCTGCTTCTCCCTCTCCCTCTGTCTCTCCCCTTGCTTGTGCTCTCTCTGTCTTTCAAATGAATAGGTAAAATCTTAAAAAAAAAAAAAAAAAAGAAAGAAAAAATAAGAAAAGCAGCAACTGACTTGCAACTGGTTTTTGTGGACACCAAACACCTAAGCATGAGAAACCAAGTGATAATTGGTACATATAAGACTGGATCTGAGCGGGTCCAAAGGGCATTGGTAAGAGGTATACACGGATAGGTGTATAGATACCTATGATACTTTTTCCTACTGCCTCACTATCTTTTCTGCAGGCTGAACCTATGGCTTTATTGGGAGTTCCCCATATGAGATTAATGACGTAGAAAAAAGCATAGACCTGGTTAATGGATACCGCTTGTAAAAAAAAAAAAAAATAGCAGACTTTAGTATGAAACAAGGCTTTGGCATGGAATAGACACTATCTGTAGGTAATATGTGTTTACAAGTGAGTATGCAGAGCTAAGAGAAATAAGGACTAGTTAGTACCCCAGGACTGACAATGATGGGAAGCTGATAACATTCTAGGCCTGAAAGAAGAAGAGAAGGGATGGCTATGTGAATCTGAAGAGATCTGAAGTTGATAGAGAAGGCTGCCTCCCCCGAAAATCTGTGCATTTGAGTAAAGTTACCATCATGCCATACTGTAATCCTGGAGAGAGAAGATTCAGAGAATAATTGCCTTGACATCTCTCATCTTCCAAACTCAAATTCCCTTCTGATGTCTCTTTAAGAAGTTCAAGGGATTTAGGTCTTATCTAGGAAAAATATATGACCATGAGAGGCTGTAACACTCAACAGACTTTATTGGGTGGCTCATGAACGGGGTCGAATGAGAGGGAAAGTCCCTCACAGTCGGAGTCTGTCCAGAAGCTCATTGAGAATGGGTCACCATACAGAAAGAGAGGAGGGCAAGGGAGCTCCTGGGGAGAAGGAATTCACATATCTAGGAGATATTGCTCAGCAGTAAGGTGAGGAATCTGTTTCAAGAGCTCTGACAGGCCCTAGCAGGATGGTGGTCTTATCTTATCAATGGTAAGCAGATGTGGGCTGAAGTTTCCTCACTCATTCAAAGCAGGCAGACTCTAAATAGATAAAAATGTGCTTGTTTAGGTTATTTCTTAAATAACTGGATTTGCAAAAATTGTAATTTGGCACCTGTGGGTTTTTGAGCTAATGGGTCTCAGCCTGCAGTGAAGAAATAAACAACCTAGGAGCAAATAGAGGCCATTTTTGACTATTTAGGTAACAGCCCCAAGCTGGCTAAATTTAATAGGGAGCCAGAGAGCCAGGGGATCTACTCAATGCATTTTATGGAGGTCTGACCCCTTGAACAGGGAGTAAAGTGGACAGCAGATCTGAGAGATAAAGAAGAATGGATAGCAGAAACCTTCAGGACCAGCATAACACCAGCCAGAAGTAGTAACAGCAACTGTACCATAATCCTACTCAACTGTCCTAAAAATATGTTGTGAATTTAACTGGGTTAAATTTTGAGCAATACATCTGATTTTCTATTTACTCTAAGATCAAAATTTTGTGTAGCGGATAACAGGTTGGCTGGTTGGTGAGAGATGTGGAAAGAATAAAGTGGTAAGATTTGGACAAGTAGATCTGAGGAAGAGCCATGAGACACTCTTTTGACTTCATCATTGTAGTGTAAGACTTCCTCTTCAACTACTGAAGCAGAAGAGATTCATGAGGGATTTCACACTAATAATTCAATGCACACATCACTTCTATTCATAACTCATTGAACTGTACTAGTCACATGTACCTGCCTATGAATGGGAACTTATAATTCAGGGGAAGTGAATGTAGGTGAACCCAAGAAGAATCTTCCACATGCTTTTATACATCATTTTACTTCAGCACTGTGATGATAATTTCTCAAAAACTGTTGTGAAGTATTTAAGAATATGGGTTCTAGAATCATATTATGAGTTTAACTTGTTTGCTACTTGCTAGTTCAGTGCCTTGGATAAGTTACTTAACAGTTTTAGTTTAAGTTATTGTATTCATAAAATTGGGATAATAATAAAACTTGCCTCATAAAATTGTGAGGATTATGTCAAGGAACATGGAGTAATTAGCACGACACTAAACACTTAGTAAATTTTTAATAATTCATAATAAACATTTTATTTATTTATTTGAGAGAGAGAAGGCAGAAGCAGGGGGAGAGGCAGAGGGAAAGGGAGAAGCAGGGAACTTGACCTGGGGCCGATCCCAGGACTCTGGGATCACGACCCGAGCCAAAAGCAGACACCCAACTGACTGAGTCACCCCGGTGTCCTGTTCATATTATTTTTTGAATTGATTTACATATTGGAAGATAAATGGAGAGTTGGAATAGAATTTGAACATTTATTGTCATTCGAATATGGGCTGTCTTTATATGTATACTTAATTAAAAATGTTGTAAATGGTATCATTCCAATAGATTTAATCATGGGGGATTTATGCCTGTGTTTTAGTTTGATGCACTCACCATGATTATAGGCATTCCTCAACCACATTGCTGGTTTGGTTCCAAGCCATTGTAATAAAGAGTGAGTACCACAATAAAGCAAGTCAAATAATTTTTTTTTTCTTTTCCAGTAAAAGTTATGTTTATACTGTACCGTAGTCTATTGTGAAATAGCATTATTTTTTTAATGTACATACCTTATGAAAAATACTTCATTGTTAAAAAATGCTAACTATCATCTGAGCTTTCAGTGAGTCATAAATTTTTGCTGGTGGAGGCTCTCATCTCCATGTTGATGGCTGCTGAATGATCAGGGAAGTGGTTGCTGAAGGCTGGGGTGGCAGTGGCAATTTCTTAAAAGAAGACAACAATGAAGTTTGCTACATCAAATGACTCTTCGTTTCACTAATGATTTCTCTGTAACATGCAATGTCATTTGAACTTCTTCCAAAATTAGTCAACCCTCTCAAATCCTGTCACTTCTTTATCAACTAAGTTTATGTAGCATTCCAAATCCTTTGCTGTCATTTCATCCATCTTCATAGCATCTTCACCAGGAGTAGGTGCCATATCAAAAAACCATCTTTGCTCATCCATAAACACCAATTCCTCATCCATTTTTTGTCATGAGATTGCAGCAATTCCATCACATCTTCAGATTTCACTTTTAATTCTAGTTCTCTTGCTATTTTCACCACATCTGCTGTTATTTTCCCTACCAAAATCTTGAACCTCTCAGAGTCATCCATGAGAGTTAGAATCAACTTGCTCCCGACTCTTGCTAATGTTGACATTTTGACCTCTTCATATGAGTCATGAAGGTTCTTAATGGCATCTGATGGTGAATTCTTTCCAGAAGGTTTTCAGTTTACTTTGCCCAGATCCATCAGAGCAATCACTATCTTTGGCAGCTACAGTTTCACAGAATGTATTTCTTTCCTTTTTGTTTTTTGTTTCTTTTCTTTCCTTTCTTTCTTTTTTTTCTTTCTTTTCTTTCTATTCTTTTCTCTTCTTTTCTTATTATGTTATCTTAGTCACTATACAGTACTTCATTAGTTTTTTGTTTTGTTTTGTTTTGTTTTGTTTGTTTGTTTGTTTGTTTTTGCTGTAGAGCCAGACCACTGTGAAGTCATAGCTCTGCCACTCATGGCCCATGTGATCATGAACATGATGTTCAGCCTCTCTGCCCCCTTGTCCTTTCCTGTAAAACCTGAATTTATTTTTTATTTTATTTTTATTTTTTAATTTAATTTTGTTTTTTCAGCGTTCCAAGATTCATTGTTCATGCACCACACCCGGTGCTTCATGCAATACACGCCCTCGTCAATACCCACCACCAGGCTCGCCCCACCCCCCCACCCCCTCCCCTCCAAAACCCTCAGTTTGTTTCTCAGAGTCCACAGTCTTTCATGGTTCATCTCCCCCTCCAATTTCCCCCAGTTCATCCTTCCTTTCCTCCTCCCAATCTCCTCCATATTTTTTCCTTATGCTCCACATGTAAGTGAAACCATATGTTAAATGACTCTCTCTGCTTGACTTATTTCACTCAGCATAATCTCTTCCGGTCCCGTCCATGTTGATATAAAAGTCGGGTATTCATCCTTTCGGATGGAGGCATTATATTCCATTGTATATATGGACCATATCTTCTTTATCCATTTGTCTGTTGAAGGGCATCTTGGCTCTTTCTACAGTTTGGCAATTGTGGCCGTTGCTGCTATGAACATTGGGGTACCTGTGGCCCTTCTTTGTATTGCATCTGCATCTTTGGGGTAAATACCCAGTAGTGCAATGGCAGGGTCGTAGGGTAGCTCTATTTTTAATTTCTTCAGGAATCTCCATGCAGTTTTCCAAAGCGGCTGCACCAATTTGCATTCCCACCAACAGTGGAAGAGGGTTCCCCTTTCTCCACATACTCTCCAACATTTGTTGTTTCTTGTCTTGTTGATTTTGGCGATTCTAACAGGTGTAAGGTGGTATCTCAGTGTGGTTTTGATTTGAATCTCCCTGATGGCTAATGAGGATGAGCATTTTCTCATGTGTCTGTTAACCATTTGTATGTCTTCTTTGGAGAAGTGTCTGTTCATGTCTTCTGCCCATTTTTTGGTGTGATTATCTGTTTTTTGAACATGAAACTTGACCATTCTCTTACACTATACATAAAGATAAACTCGAAATGGGTAAAAGACTTCAACGTGAGGCAGGAATCTATCAGAATCCTAGAGGAGAACATAGGCAATAACCTCTTCAACATCAACCACAGCAACTTCTTTCAGGACATGTCTCCAAAGGCAAAAGAAACAAAAGTGAAAATGAACTTTTGGGACTTCATCAAGATAAAAAGTTTCTGCACAGCAAAGGAAACAGTCAACAAAACAAACAGGCAACCCACGGAATGGGAGAAGATATTCGGAAATGACACTACAAAGGTCTGATATCTAAGATCTATAATGAACATTGCATTAGTTTTTGATGTAGTGTTCCATGATTCATTATTTGTGTATAACGCACAGTGCTCATTGCAGTATGTGCCCTCCTTAATACCCATCGCTGGGCTAACCCATCCCTCTACCCTTCTCTCCTCTGAAACCCTCAGTTTGTTTCCCCAAGTTCATAGTCTTTCATGATTCATCTCTCCCTCTGATTTCCCCCCTTCATTTTCCCCTTCCTTCTCCTAACGTCCTCCATGCTATTTCTTATGTTCCACATATAAGTGAAGCCATATGATAATTGATTTTTTCTGCTTGACTTATTTCACTTAAGATAATCCTCTCCAGTTCCATCCATGTCAATGCAAGTGGTGGGTATTCATCCTTCCTGATGGTTGAGTAATATTCCAATGTATATATGAACCACATCTTCTTTATCCATTCATCTTTTGAAGGGCATCTTGGATCCCTCCACAGTTTGGCTATTGTGGACATCACTGCTATGAACATTGGGGTGCATGTGCCCCTTCTTTTTGCTGCATCTGTATCTTTGGGGTAAATACCCAGTGGTGCAATTGCTGGATTGTAAGGTAGCTTTATTTTTAACTTTTTGAGGAACCTCCATACTGTTTTCCAAAGTGGCTGTACCAACTTGCATTTCCACCAACAGTGTACAAGGTTTCTCCTTTCTCCATATCCTCTCCAACATTTCTTGTTTCCTGCCTTGTTAATTTTTGCCATTCTAAGTGGTGTAAAGTGCAACAGCTTCAGGAAAATTCAAAACCACATTGAGATACCATCTTACACCAATTAGAATGTATTTCTTAAATAGGAAGACTTGAAAGTTGAAAAGACTCCTTGATCCATTAGCGCAGAATGGATGTTGTATTAGCAGGCATGAAAACAATGTTAATCTCATTGTACATCTCCATCAGCTCTTGGGTGACCAGGTGCCTTTTTAATGAGCAGGAGGATTTTGAAAGAAGTCTTTTTTTTTTTTTTTTTTTTCTGAGTAGTAGGTCTCAACAGTGAGCTTAAAATATTCAGTAAACCATGTTATAAATAGACATTCTGTCATCTAGGCTTTGCTATTCCTTTTATAGATCACAGGCATAGTAGATTTAGCATAATCCTTAAAGGTTCTAGGATTTTAGGAATGCAAACGTGCATTGGTTTCAACTTCAAGTCACCAGTTGCATTAGCCCCTAAGGAGAGAGTCGAACAGTCCTCTGAAGCTTTGAAGCCAGGCATTGACTTCTCCTCTCTAGCTATGAAAGTCTTAGATGGCATCTTTTTCCAATAGAAGGCTGTTTCATCTACAGTGTAAGTCTGTTGTTCAGCATAGTCACTTTCATGAATTATCTTAGCCAGATCTTCTGGATAGTTTGCTGAAGCTTCTATGTCATCATTTTCTGTGTCACCTTGCACTTTGATATTATGGAGATGGGATCTTGCCTTATATCATGAACAAATCTCATGAACAAACTGTGCTAAGTTCCACTTTTTCTTCTATAGCTTCTTCACCTCTCTTAGCCTTCATAGAATTGAAGAAGGTTAAAGCTTTGCTCTGGAGTAAGCTTTGGCTTAAGGCAATATGACTGGTTTGATCCTGTATTAAAGCCGCTAGAACTTTCTCTACATTAGCAATAAGGCTATTTCACATCCTTATCATTCATGTGATTACTGGAGTATCACGTTTAGTTTCCTTCAAGAACATTTTATTTGCATTCACAACTTGCCTGTTTGGTGGCAGAGGACCCACTTTCAATTGATTTCAGCTTTTGACATGTCTTCCTCACTAACTTTAATCATTTCTTGTTTTTGATTTCAAGTGAAAGACATGGAATGCTTCTTTTCACTCGAATACTTAGAAGCCATTGTATTGGCCTGATTTGAATACTGTTGTGTCTCAGGTAATAGGGAGGAATAAGGAGAAGAAGAGAGACAAGGCAACTACTATTCAGTGGAGCACATACAACACTTATCTATTAAGCTTGTTGTCATTCAGGTATGATTCATGGTGTCCCCAAATAATTACAGTAGTAACATCCAAGATCACCATGCACAGATTACCGTTACAAATATAACAATAATAAAAAAATTTGAAATATTGTGATAATTACCAAAATGTGACACAGAGACACAAAGGGAACAAGTGTTGTTGGAAAAATCTTGTAGACAGATTTGCTGAACCTGGGGTTGCCACAAACTTTCAAAATTTGTAAAAATATGCAATATCTGCAAAGTACAATAAAGTGAAACACAATAAAATGAGATTTTCCAGTACTTGGAGAAGTAGACCTGGAAACAATTTTTCTAAATGTTCAGATTCCCTTAAACATGATTGGATTTTAACAGCCTGAGAAGATGATCTAAATTGAGGAAATTTTCAAATTGGCCTCCTAATAAATTCTTTCTTTCTTTCTTTCTTTCTTTCCTTCTTTCTTTCCTTCCTTTTCTTTCTTTCTTTCTTTCTTTCTTTCTTTCTTTCTTTCTTTCTTTCTTTCTTTCTTTCTTTCTTTCTTTCTTTTGTCTTTTTCTTTCTTCTTTCTTCTTTTTCTTTCCTTCTTTCTTTCTTCACAAGAAAGACTGCAAGTGAAGCCTTAAGCAAAGTAACAACAACTCAAATGCACCTGTTCTGAGCTATCTCAGTATAAGAAGCAGTGACACTGGACATATTTGAGGGCCTTTGATTCTCATGGAATTCCAGGAAGCCCGGTCTCCATACTTCCCATTAATTTAAAATGAATTAGCTTAATGTTCACTTATTTGTCTTCAAAACGATGTTTTAATTGGGATTTACATGGAATTCATTCTATAGTTACACATCTCCCATCCCTTAGAAGACTCTATTATTGAAAGACATTTGAGTTCTGGGTGTCTGAATAAGACACTTATCAAAAGAGCTAAGCTTTCTTCCTTATCACCATATAAAGCAGAAATAATCGCGATTTATTAATTGCTTTCAGATCTTTAGGTATAAGGTTTCATTTGAAGGATTTTACAGGGATATTACACATATGATGAATGTTCCAGTGGCTCTTCTTCCCTAATTCTAGGGTTTTATAGCTGCTTTTTGTTATGCATGCTACTATATTTACAAAATCTTCTATCTGTTGCAAAATCCCAGGATGATTTTTACCCAGAGGAAATCTTTATACCAGTAGACATTTGAATGTGACTACTGCTAAGCAAGACTTCAAAAGAAAATAATTTGTTGTACTAGGCTTTTTTTTTTTTTTTTTTTTTAGTCTAGGTCCAACTGAGAAAATATATATGTAGCTTGTCAGTTGGTTCTGTGTGCACACAGCCTGGATGTTTGAGGACTTGCACTGTCTCCTAAAGCTGTATTTATTCCAAATTTAAGGAAATTTGCACCATTAAAGAAAATTGCAAGGGCAAAAAATTTTCAGTAAATAACATTGTAAATATAAATAAAACCCACAAAAAGATGTGTGTAGTGCAAATAAAAAGATAAAGATAGAGCTAAGTAAGTAACTGCCCAATATTTGCATCAAATTAAGACTCATAGTAGAATTTAGAAAATTTACTAGATAGGGGCACCTGGGTGGTGCAGTCAGTTAGGTGTCTGCCTTCGGCTCGGGTTGTGATCCTGGGGTCCTGGAATGGAGCACCGCATCAGGCTCCCTGCTCAGTGGGAAGTCTGCTTCTCCCGCTCCCACTCCCCGTGCTTGTGTTCACTCTCTCACTGTGTCTCTCTCTGTCAAATAAATAAATAAAATCTTAAAAAAAAGAAAATTTGCTAGGTAGATAGAAAAAGCAGGTCCAATTTTCATGGGAAGATTCTGAAGAAATAATGTGAAGGTAAAACAAATTGTTATAGAAAAGAGGAGACACACATGAAAGAGATACCAAGGGAACCATGGTCATCAGTCAGAAATTGCTAGACATAAGCAGAAGCAACTCGAGAGCTCTAATCTCTGAGCTTCTGTCGACTATATTTAGAAATCTGAACTCAGTTATTTGAGCACTTTATAAATCTGAAAATAGTATTTTTATTTTCTTTTAAACATCAAGCTTGACTACTTGACTACTGTAGCTTCACAACTTCTTTTTTAGAGATTTTATTTATTTATTTGACAGAGAGAGAGCATAAGCAGAGGGAGCATCAGACAGAGGGAGAGGGAGAAGCAGGCTCCTCGCTGAGCAGGGAGCCTGATGCAGGACTCGATCCCAGGACTTTGAGATCATGACCTGCGCCGAAGGCAACTGGTTAACTGACTGAGCCACCCAGGCACCCCTGTAGCTTCATTTCAAAAATCTCTTGCAGTTGGATGATACAAAGCAAAACAAAACTAAAGCATGGATTTTTTAGCTGATTTAATGAGCAATTCTTCATACTCAGATGTTGGTTTTGCTTTAATTTTCATAGTGTGATAATGAAGACAGACAGGTTTGAGAGATTCTGCCTTGTATCCTAGCATAGGCTGATTTGAACCACGCTGACCAATGACCCATTTGTTTTTGCTTTCCAAACATTAAATTAGGTTGTGAATCTCATCTATGCCTAATGCCACTACCAGCTCTTTGTATATACCTTCATAAATTGGTTGTTAAACTATATGATCTGAATATTTGATGCTTTTTAAGACATGGAAGAATTCTACAACTTTGACTTATGTTTCTAGCTATACCTCTTCATATGGGCAAAGGGGTAGACAGTACCCATTCTGAAGGTAAAATAATTACAGAAAAGAGGAGAGACACACATGCAGGAGATACCAAGAGGAGCCCAGGGTCATTATGGACATTTTATGAGGGGAGAAGTATTTTTATTCTGGCAATGTAAGTTGACCAAAAATGGGTTGTTTGGGCTTAATGGGGAAGGGCTAGGTTTTTATGTGGAGACATATCTCATTTTAACATATTCATGAGGGAGTTTTGTGAACTTTTCCTGGACTGTCAAAGTTGTTAATAATATTGCTAATTCATATGAACTCATCCAACATTTGCTTTCTTCCCTTCCCTTTGTTCTGTCCTTTCTTCTCTCCTTGCCTTAACATATTGGCTGCTCATTTGTGCCAGGTGCTCTCTGATAGGCTCTGGGAAGAAACAAAGAGGAAAAACTGTTCCTGACTTAAAGAGCAGTGGGAATAGAGAAATATGCACCATAACACAGCACAGGCTGTGGTGGAGCCTGCACAGGATGCTTTTGGAGCAAGGCAGGGGAGGAAGAGCAACTATAGTGGATGGCAAAACTTCAGGAAAACTTCATGTGTCTGTTGGTCATCTGTATGTATTCTTTGTGAAAATGTCTATTCACATCTTCTGCCCATTTTTCAATTGGATTATTTATTTTTTGGGTGCTGGGTTTTGTAACTTCTTTATATATTTTGGATACTAATCCTTTATCCGATATGTCATATATCGGATATCATATATATCCAATATCATATATGATATATATATCATATATCATATAAAAGTTGCCTTTTACTTTTGTTGATTATTTTATTCACTGTTCAGAAGCTTTTTATTTTGATGAAGTTCCAGTAGTTTAGTTTTGCTTTTGTTTCCCTTGTCTCAGGATCAACAATACAAGAAACAACAGGTGGTGGCAAGGATGTGGAGAAAGGGAAAACTTTTGCACTTTTGGTGGGAATGCAAACTTGTGCAGCCACTCTGAAAAACAGCATGGAATTTCATCAAAAAGTTAAAAATAGAACTAACTTATGGTCCAGCAATTGCACTACTAGGTATTTACACAGAGAATACAAAAATACTAATTCAAAGGGACACATGCACCCTGAAGTTTACAGCAGCGTTATCCACAATAGCCAAACTATAGAAACAGCCCATGTTTATTGACTGATGAATGGATAAGGAAGATGTGGCATATACATATACAATGGAATATTATTCAGCCATAAAAAGAATGAAATCTTACCATTTGCAATGACATAGATAGAGCTAGAGAATATAATGTTAAGTGAAATAAGTCAGAGAAAGACAAATACTGTATGATTTCACTCATATGCAGAATTTAAGAAACAAAACAAATGAGCAAAAGAAAAAAAAGAGAGGCAAACCAAGACACAGACTTTTAACTACAGAGAACAAACTGAGAGTTACTAGAGGGGAGGTGGGTGGGATGATGAATTAAATGGTTGATGGGGATTAAGGAGTGCACTTGTGGTGATGAGCACCAAGTGTTGTATGGAAGTGTTGACTCACTATATTGTACATCTGAAACTAACATTATACTGTATGTTAACTAGCTGGAATTTGAATAAAAACTAAAGAAAAAAAGTTCAGGAAAATTTAGTGGTGGGGGGGTGACATGTGAATTGCATTTAAAGGTAACAGTGGTTCTGTGACATAAAGGTAAGAAACAGCAACTCTGGACAAGAGAAGAGCCTGGAGTGTGAAACAGGAGGCTGAAGATGACAAGAGATTGCAAGTAACCCATTCATCTGTTGAAGGGCATCTCCGCTCCTTCCACAGTTTGGCTATTATGGACATTGTTGCTATGAACATTGGGGTGCATGTGCCCCTTCTTTTCACTACATCCATATCTTTGGGGTAAATACCCAGTAGTGCAATTGCTGGGTTGTTGGGTAGCTCTATTTTTAAATTTTTTGAGGAAACTCCATACTGTTTTCCTGAGTGGCTGTACTAGTTTGTGTTCCCCCCCACAGTGTAGGGGGTTCTCCTTTCTCCACAGCCTCACCAACATTTGTTATTTCCTGTTTTGTTAATTTTTGCCATTCTAACTGGTGAAAGGTGGTATCTCATTGTGGTTTTGATTTGTATTTCCCTGATGGCAAGTGATATTGAGCATTTTTTCATGTGTCTGTTAGCCATTGATGAAGATGTAGTACATATATACAATGGAATATTATTCAGCCTTCAGAAAGGATGAATACCCACCATTTGCATCAACATGGATGGAACTGGAAGGGATTATGCTAAGTGAAGTAAGTTAAGCAGAGAAAGACAATTATTATATGGTTTCACTCATATGTGGAACATAAGCAATAGCACAGAGGACCATAGGGGAAGGGAGGGAAATCTGAAGGGGGAGAAATCAGAGGGGAAGATGTACCATGAAAGACTATGGACCCCAGGAAACAAACTGAAAGTTTCAGAGAAGAGGGGGTGGGGGTTAATAGGATGATGGGTACTAAAGAGGGCACATGTTGTGATGAGCGCTGGGTGTTATATGCAACTAATGAATCATTGAACACTACATCAAAAACTAAAGATGTACTATCCTGACTAATAAAAACTAACTGAACATAATAAAAAAAAGAGATTACAAGTAATCAAGGGCTGCCTGGACTATGTTGATTATGGCAACTTGACTGAATGGGCATTCACCTACTGTTACTTGGGATTTGGGGTTCAAGTGTTTTGTGGTGACGCATGCCTCTTAGATAACAGAACATATTTCCAGAGTCTTCGGTCTGCCTTTGTGCCATAACTGCCCTATGTCCATAAGAATTTCTGAGGCAGAAATAACAGTATCTTCCTGTTGTAGGGATTTTTTACCCAGGCTCTTTGGCTATTGCACTGGGATTAGATCTTCTGGTTTTACTGCTATAGTTAAGTAAATATGAAAGTGGGAAAATTAAAGCAATGTGATTTATAACAACAAATTGGAATGACATTGACCTTTTCCTTATACAGACTTAGAGTCTGATCTGTGAGATTCTGTACATTTTTATGTGCCCTTTTTGGTCAGTATTCATTCCTTGATAGCATGATATATATAATATAGTATATTAATATAAACATATATATTATATGGTTATAAGTATATTTATATATATAGAAGCTACTTTAGGATCCTTTAGCATAGTGTTCCAAAAGACCACCATAAAAATCAATCAGGGTGCTTGTTTATTAAACAGATTACAGGATTCTTCCCTGGAAATTCTAATTCATTGAATCTATCTGAAGGAGGGCCATGGGTCCTTTTTAAAAAAAATAAACGCTCCAGGCATTTCTTCTGTTCAGGCTGATTTGGGAAACACAGAGCACTTAGCATATGACTGGATATTAGGCAGTAAACAAATACTTCCATCTGTACCATGCAAGATAAGCATAATGATGAAGAAGAAGATGATGATTTTGTACATTTTACAGATTAGTTAAAGCTCACAGAGAATTGCTTGCATAAGAGTACATCATTAACAATAGAATGACCCGGCCTTGAATCCGAAGTTTCTGTGTTCCATTACATTATAAATTGAATGACAGACATTAAAATGATCAGATGTGATTATGATTTATGTTAGGACTTGGGAATTAACTTTTTTTTGGAATTAACTTTTCTTAATTGGACTTCATTTTTTGTAGGTTGCACTACTTCAGATGTCCCTAGTTTTAAAGTAGTGATGGAAAAGTGTTGAGAGCAAATCAAACTAAACTAAATTTGTTGGAATTTGACTTTATGAATTCAGAGACAGCTGACTCAGTTAAAATAGTGCTCTTCCCAAAGAAGGCTATATGTTGTTTAAAAAGATAAAAGATATGTTACATAAATGTGTTTGTCTTTTTTCAAAGTAAAGCAAACCAAACATAAGTCAGTGAAATAAATCAATACACAAAGGTATACTAGAGAATTACTTATGTCAATCAAATTATGTCCTGTCATGAACGATTTCTTACAAACCAGTTCTTTTTAATATTTGCGAAGTAATATTAAATACTTAATTTAGCCCACCTTAATCTGTGATAATTTATCAGAACCAGATTGAAATTTGCCTCTGAATTACTTACTAGAAAACTATTTGCTTAGCAGATTGGTAATATAAAGAGCTTTGGTGAAAAATGCATTTTCCCCCCAAGATTTTCTATACAAATAGAGTTAATTACAAATCACTCAGCATGGACCATGCAAAACTGTACATAGTAACTGATGCTATATGCCCAAATTTACTAAAATTTTTACAGTAAAAAAGAAATTTTTTAGGGGCGCCTGGGTGGCTCAGTGGGTTAAAGCCTCTGCCTTCGGCTCAGGTCATGATCTCAGGGTCCTGGGATCAAGCCCCGCATCGGGCTCTCTGCTCAGCAGGGAGCCTGCTTCCCCCTCTCTCTCTGCCTGCTTCTCTGCCTACTTGTAATCTCTCTCTCTGTCAAATAAATAAAATCTTAAAAAAAAAAAAAAAAGAAATTTTTTAACATTTTACATTACATTCTATGATATATTCACTTTAATTCACTATTTCTCTCTGATTAGTTCAACACTAAACTATGATGAACTATGACAAAATAAATTGCTTTATATATTTCAGTCATATATGAGGCAGCATTGGATTTTCTGGATTAATTAAGGAAAGGTAATTATAATATTAATAGTGGAGCTACATTTATGTATTTAAGCTGGGTTCCTTGCTAGGTCGTTGGAATACAGAGATGAACAAATCACTGATCTTGCCTTTTAGGAGCTCAGCCTATTATAGGGGAGGCAGACAACATGCCCAACAGTCACGATATAGTGTGGCAAACATATTCCATTGTGAATATGCCCAGGATGCTCCTAGATTAGATTAGATTAGAGAGGGAAATAACTACCTCAGCTTGGAAGAACTGGGAAAAGCTTTCCAGAGAAAGATGTTTTAAAGACATGCAACCTGACCCAAGTGGAAAGTTTGAACCTAGGGGAGAAGGTGAGAGGCTAGAATGGTGGGAAAGACTGAAGTCTAAGACTTGGTATGGCAGCCTATCCCCCTACATATGACATGTTTTACTCTACTTTCTTTTTGATATTCATTATTATTGCTGCATAACCTAAACTTTCATTTCTCCTTGTAGAAGCTTCTGTTAACCTTATAGTAGCATATTTTTTTCATAATACTTGAAGATTCTTGGGGTTATTTAAACATCACTCTCCTTGATTCTAATATTGATAAAATACAATGATATATTCTAATTAATTACTCTTGGGAGTTACCACTATTAACTGGAACTTTCCACTTATCAGACATCTTTCAAAGCTAGAACTCCAATTTTCAGTGTTTGTTCTCCCAATGTTTTATATGTTTTAAATATAGAATACCTTTGGTAATTTTCGTCTATTTTCTGTAGCAGTTTATTTTAGCACTATGAGAAATGAATTTTGGACCACTGATAATATTCCTTGACAAAGTAGTCATAACAATACGATTCTAGTTAAACAGTTCTGCTGCAAAACAGTTCAATTTTGAAAAATATGGCCTGGTTTCATTGATTTGCAGGAAGACTGGAACAAGGTATTCCATGTAGAGTGGTAGTTAGTTAGGGATCTACCTTTTACAAGTGGAGTTGAGTGAAAACTCCCCTCTCTTGCCATCTGGCTTGCAATCTTTAGATGCAAAGGTGGGCTTTACATTCATGAACATATGTTGAGTCATAGATTAAGCCCCTCAACTAACTTTTTTTCACTGTCCCTGACCTCCAAACCATGCAGGAAATCCCTCTGTAAGCAAATTCCCATTCGCAGTCCCCTGGCTGTTTAGTCTATACCGGGTTAAGCATGGGCTTACTTATTTCTTTGATTGGCAAGCCTAGTACTAGTAAAAACAAATGTATGGAGCAACTCTCACCAAAAGTTCCCTGCCCTCCATCCTCCCAATCTGCAAACGCTTGCAACTTTATTTGGACTGAAACTTGACGAGAGCTTCACTAGACAAGAAACATAACACTTCTCCTGAGAATGCCACTGACAGGAGGACATAGTTTCTCACAGATGTAGCTTCCATGCTGTAAGGATCTGAGCTACTCCACAACTTGGGAATTTTGACTACTGTCAAAGAAAGAAATGCCTTAAACTATTTATTTTTACTGAAGGTGAAGTTAAGTTTTGATTAAAAACTATAGTTCCAATGGTACATGGACTTAGTGAGTAAGATGGGCAGAAACATTAAGCAACTCATGACACCCATGATGTACAAGAAAGAAAAGAAGAAGAAGATCTGAGGATTAAAAATTAAGACAAAAGATTAATTTCACTTGAAAAAAGCACAAGTGACAAAAAAAGATAAACATCAAATTAAAAATTTGTGCTTGCAAAGGACACTATCAAGAAAGTGAACAGACAACCCACAAATTGGGACAAAATATTTGCAAATTATATATGTAATAAGAGACATGTATCTAAAATACATGATGACTTTCTACAGGTCAGTGTTCACAAGATAACCCAATTAAATCAGGAAAAGTATATGAATATACAGTCCTTCAAGAATGATATAAAAATGGCCAATAAGCATATGAAAAGATAATGATATTCAAAATATTAGCCATTAAGGAATACAAATCAAAACCACAATGAGATATTACTTCCCACCTACTGGGATAGTCATAATAACAAAGGTGAACAATAATAGCAACTCCACTCTTACTTAGATAGATACGTGAGATTTGAAAACATAGGCCCACACAAACGCTTGTACATGAGTGATCATGGCAACATTATTCATAATAGCTAAAAAGTGGAAACAACCGAAATGTCCATCAACTAGATAAATAAAATGTGATATATCTATACAATAAAATATTATTCAGTCATAAGAAAGAGATAAATTACTAATACATGTTACAACATGGATGTACCTTGCCTATATATGCTAAGTGAAAGAGGTCAGTCACAAAAGGTCACATACTGTGTGATTCCACCTATGAGAATTGTCCAGAAAGCAAATCCATAAAGTTTGAAAGTAGGTGAGTAATTGTTAGAGAATTAGGGGAGAAGGAAATGTGGAGTGACTGCTAATGCATATGGAGTTTGTTTTAGAGTGATGAAAATATTCTAGAATTAGTAGTGATGGTTGCATAATTTTGTGAGTATTCTAAAAACCATGAAAATTGTGTATTTTATAAGGGTGACTTTTATGCTATGTGAATTATATTTCAGTTAAAAAAACTATATGAGTGGAATAAAAAACTGTAAAAGTACCCCTTATGCCACAGATTCAGAGAAAATAGTTGCAAAAGACATCTGATGAAAGATTTTTTTTAAAAAGAATTCTTAAAACTCAGCAACAACAAAAAACCCAAACAACAAGATTTTTTAAATAAGCAAGGGATTGGAATAGACACCTCACCAAAGAAGATATACAGATGGCAAATAAACAAGTGAAAAGATGTTTAATATCATATGTCATTAGGGAGTTGCAAATTAAAACAACAATAAGATACCACTCTATATGTATTAAAATGGCAAATATCCAAAACATTGAAAATACCAAGTGCTGTTGAGATGAAAAACAGTAGAAACTTTCATTCACTGCTGCAGGAATGCAAAATTGTACAGTAAAGTAAGTAAATTATAGCTCAATATATATTACTTGCAGGCTGTCATAACAAAATAGCACAGCCTAAGTGGCTTGAACAATGGAAATTTATTTTCTCCGTTCTGGAGACTGCAAGTCTGTGATTAAGGTCCCAGAAGGTTTTTCTTGTGAGATCTCTGTCTTTGGCTTACAGACTTCTCACTGTGTCCTCCTATGGTCTTTATTTCTGTGCACTACGTGTAGACTGAGGGAGAGCTCTGGTAGTCTCTTCCTCTTCTCATAAGGACACCAGGACTATTGGATTAGGGCCTCACCCTCATGATCTCATTAAATCTTACTAATCTCCCTAAAGGCCATATAGCCAAATACGGTTATATTGGGTGTTAGAGTTTCAAGATATGAATTTTAGGAACACAATTCGGTCCATAGCACTATATGTTCCTCGGTATTTACCCAAATATGATAAAAACAGGTTTATAGTAGCATTATTCATAATTGCCCAAACTTGAAAGCAACCAAGATGCCCTCAACAGATGGACAGTAAAGATGATAATTTTCTGAAGAGCATAATGGTTTTATTATTTATTTATTTATTTTTTCGTTTGATTATTTTTGTTCTTAAATGTCTAAGCCATCTGATATGTAATATCTCTCTTCATTAGCATTCTGCTGATTAAGAAATAAAACAAGAAGATTTAAATTCCTGATGCAAATACATATAAATGTAAATATAATATGCGACAGAATTCAAAGTTCAGATGACTTTTATCTTCTGCCTCAGGCTCCATTCCCTCAAGCTTCAAATCTATGCACAATCTTTTCTGCACTGAAAGTTATATCCATGGAGAATTGTAAAGACCTGCCGGATCACTCCATGCATAGCTCAGTTCTGTAGTTCCTTTGAAAAGCACTTGTGGCCATGCTTTAGCAGCTCAGGATGACTTTTCAGGTCTTTCTTTCCTCAGACTCTCTATTTTAATCTTCCTTTCCCCTACCCTAGTCTGGACCCATGTTGTTTCCTTTGTCTTACATTTCTGGAGGGATGAAGCCACAAAACAATAGCAAATATTGAAAATCTCATGGACTCCAAGAATTGTTTCTAGGCTAATCAAATATAAATTTCCATTTGGATGTATTAGTATTTTCCACTTGGGTAAAGACACTGGTGTGATGAATAAAACACAAACAGCTTTAGTACTGCTATATTTCTTAGTCATCAGTTAGTAAAAGGACAATGTCATGTTGAATCCATAAAATTTCTCTGGGTTAAAAATATTTAGAAAGATGTAGAATAGTGTATTTCACATAAGACGGTATATATATTATTTTAGATGAGGTATATTTTAGATGAGGTATCAATTAGGTTTATCTCATATCAAGTTATAGAAAAGCTTGATCAAAAACAGATTTTGGAGAAAGGAGAGAGAGAGAGTGAGAGAGAGGGAAGGAGGGAAAGAGGAAGAGAGGGGAGAGAGACATAGAGAGAGAGAAATTTCACAGGCATAGGAACTAAAATGGGCAGTCTTGACTCTAAGTGAGGTTTAATACAGTACCTCAAAAACTGTCATCTTGGTTGCTCTTTGTTCTGTCTTCCTCTTCACATGGTTTTTTTAGCAGCCTCCAGCTTCAATGTCTTGCTTTCCAGGTCCAGAAGAAGGGAAAGGATTTTTCATAAAAGCTCCCAAACAAGTCCTCTCTCTCACTAGCCTAAATTGAACTTCAGTAAGTGAATCAAATGCATGTCCTATTGTAGCAAAGGGCTGGTTAATCTCATTAGGACCTACCAGGAGAAATGGCTGAGATGGGAAAAGAACAACTTTGGTATGAGGAAAGGGAAGGAAGTGAGAGGAGACACCATGAGATATCTGCTACATGTGGCCATATCATACTGGCTTATTAAGCATTCTGAATTTACACCATGGTTTTATATGTGATTTTGCAAAACAACCAATGCACAAGTATTTATCAGCATTCATGTTGTGTGGTATATTCAATTTGTGGTTAAGCGATTGTGCCTGCTCAGAAGATCAAAATGATCTGTTTGGACAGATAAGACATGAGACAATTTATTAATGGTAACATTAAGTGATGATATGATATGGTGATAAATTGCCTGAAATAATTAGAAAAACTGACATTAATTGTATTAGTAATCTATTGCTGTTTAACAAATCATTGCTGTTTTATTTTTACTTTTCCTCCATTTTATTTATTTTATTGTCTTCCAGTTTTATTAAGATAAATTGATATAAAACATTGCATAAATTTGAGGGGTAGAACATAATGATTTGATATATGTATGTATATACTGGCTACCACAATGAATTTAGTTAACATCTATCAACTCACATAGTTACACATTTTTTTCTAGTGATTAGAACTTCTAAGATTTACTAGGTATTACTAATTATAGCCATCAGCTGTACATTAGGTCCCCAGAAAGTGTTTATCTTATAATTGGCAGTTTGTAACTTTTGACCAATTCTCTCTACTCCCCATCTCTGGGAGCCCACAAATCGGTTTTGTTTCTGTGAGTTTGGGTTTTTTAGATTCCATATATGAGTGAGATCATACAATATTTTTCTTTCTCTGATTTATTTCACTTAGCATGGTGCCCACAGGGTCCATCCACATTGCCACAAATTGCAGAATTCCTTTATTTTTATGGCTGAATAATATTCCATTGTATTTATATGCCATACCTTCTTTTTTCTTTCTTTTAAAAATTTTTATTATATTTAAATTGAATTAATTAACATATAGTGAATATATCACTAGTTTCAGAGGTAGAGTTCAGCTATTCACCTGTTGCATATAACACCCAGTGTTCATCACATCACATGCCCTCCTTAATGCCCATCACCCCGCTACCCCATGACCCTGCCCACCTCCCCTCAAATAACCTTCAGTTTGTTTCCTATAGTTAAGAGTCTCTTATGGTTTGTCTTCCTCTCTGATTTCCTCTTATTTTATTTTTCCCTCCCTTCCCTCCCTTATTATCCTCTGTTTTGTTTCTTAATTTCCACATATGAGTGAAATCATATGGATAATTGTCTTTCTCTGACTCATTTTGCTTTGCATAATACACTCTGGTTCTATCCACATTGTTGCAAATGGTAAGATTTCATATTTTTGATGGTTGAGTAATATTCCATTGCATATATACCACATCTTCTTTATCCATTCATCTGTTGATGGACACTTAGGTTGTTTCCATGTCTTGGCTGTTGTAACTAATGCTGCAATGAATATGGAGGTATAGATACTTCTTTGAGATAGTGATTTTTTGCTTCCATATACACAGAAATGGAATTGTTGGATCATATGGCAGTTCTACTTTTAATTTTTTGAGAAATTTCCATAGTATTTTCCATAGTGACAGCACCAATTTACATTCCCACCAACAGCGCACCAGGGTTCCCTTTTCTCCACCTCCTTGACACATTTGTTATCTCTTGTCTTTTTAATGATAACCATTTTAACAGGTATTAAGTGTCTTAGTGTGGTTTTGATTTGCATTTCCCTAATAATTAGTGATATTGAATACCTTTTCATGTACCCTTTAGCCATTTGAATATCTTTTTTGGAAAAATATCTATTCAGGTACTTTGCCCACTTTTTAATTGGATGATGATGATGATGATGATGATGATGATGATGATGATTTTACTATAATTGTAGGAATTCCCTACATATTTTGGGTATCAATCACCCTATTGTGTGGTTTGCAAATATTCTCCCATTCCATGGGTTGCATTTTCATTTTGATGATCATTTGCTGTGAACCTTTTTAATCTGATGTATTACCACTTATTTATTTTTTATTTTGTTGCTTGTGTTTTAGGTGTCATTTCCAAAAAATCATTGCCAGGACCCTTATTAAGAAGCTTTTCTCTATATTTTCTTCTAGGCATTTTGTGGTTTCAGTCTTACATTTACTTTTTTAATCCACTTTGAGTAAATTTTTATTAGTAGTATAAGATAGGAATCTAGTTTCATATTTTTGTGCGGAATATCCAATTTTTCTAGCAATATATTTTTTCCTAGCGATATTTTCAGAGAGATTATTTTTTCTCCATTAGATATTCTTGGCTTTTTTGCCACATATTAGTTCATCAGCTTTATTTCTTGACTCCTGATTCTGTTCCATTGGTCTTTGTATCTGTTTTATTGTCAGTGCTATGTTGTTTAATTACTATAATTTTGTGATATATTTTGAAATCAAAAGTGTAATGTCAGAGCAACAGATTGAGGGTTTTGGAGGGGAGGGGGGTGGGGGGATGGGTGAGCCTGGTGGTGGGTATTGAGGAGGGCACGTATTGCATGGAGCATTGGGTGTGGTACATAAACAATGAATCTGTAACACTGAAAAAATAAAATAAAAGTATTTGGGGAAAAAAAAAGTGTAATGTCTCCTGCTTTGTTCTTCTTTCTCAGGATTACTTTGGCTATTCAGGGTCTTTCATGGTTCCATATGAATTTTAGGATTGTTTTTTCTATTTCTGTGTGAAAAATGCCATTAGAATTTGATAGGCATTGCATTGAATCTATAGCTGGCTTTGGATAGTATGGACATTTTAACAATATTAATTTATCCAATCCCTGAACATGGTGTATTTTCCATTTATTTGTGTCTTTTAAAATTTCTTTCATCAATGTACTATAGTTTTCAGTGTAGTGATCTTTCATCTCCTTCATTAAATTTATCCCTTGGCATTTTATTGATTTTGATGCTATTGCATATGGGATTTTTTTCTTTATTTCTTTTTCAGATAATTCGCTGTCAGTGCTACTGATATTTGTATGTTGATTTTGTATCCTGCAACTTTACTAAATTTGATTAGATCAAAGTCTTTTGGTGGAGTCTTTATGATTTTTTTCTATATAAAATCAGGTCACCTGCAAAGAGAGGCAATTTTGCTTGTTCCTTCCCAATTCTGATTCTTTTCATTTCTTTTTCTGGCCTGATTATTTTATCTAGGCCTTTTAGTGCTATGTTGAATGGGAGTAGTGATTGAGAAGCCTTGTCTTGCTCCTGATTTTATAGGAAACACTTTCAGTCTTTCTTTTTTTTAAAGATTTTACTTATTTATTTGACAGAGAGAGATCACAAGTAGACAGAGAGGCAGGCAGAGAGAGAGGGGGAAGCAGGCTCCCTGCTGAGCAGAGAGCCCGATGCGGGGCTCAATCCCAGGACCCTGGGATCATGACCTGAACCGAAGGCAGAGGCTTTAACCCACTGAGCCACCCAGGCGCCCCCACTTTCAGCCTTTCAACCATTAAGGATAATGCTAACATCCTGTGGGCTTGTCATATTTGGCCTTTATTATGTTGAGGAAAGTATTTTAAAAATAGCTGTATAAAACAACAAATATTTGTTATCTCCCAATTCTGTGGGTCAGGAATTTGAGACCATTTTAGTTGGATAGTTCTGGTTCAAGTCTCTCAGGAGGTAACAATCATGCTGTCAGCCAGGATTGCAGTCTTCTCTGAAGGCTGAGTTTCTGAGTTCAATTATGTGTTTGCTGACAGGCCTTTATTTCTTGCTGGCTGTTGGATGAAGACTTCAATTCCTCATCATGTAGTCCTCTCCATAGGCTTCTAGGAGTGTCCTCCCAGCATATTAGCTGGATTCCCCCAGATTGAGAGATGAGAGAGAGAAAAGAGAGGGAAAATCGGACACAGAAATCTCAGTCTATTTCTTATAATCTCAGAAGTAACATAGCATCAGTTTAGCTTTATATTGGTTGCACAGATCAACTTAGTACTGTGTGGAGGGAAACCACACCAGAAGGCAAAGATCTTGGGAGCCATCTTAGAGACTGCGTGTTATACTGGTGTTTGAGATCTTTAACACAAGAGACAAACCTTTAAAAACTATTATTTTTACTATTTTAATCCATCTTCTCATCTAATAACTTGTGGCAACATACCATTCTTATGTAAAAGCTTGGACAAAGTGATCCCTATGGTTCCTCCCAACTTGGGCTATGGTTCTGTAGCATAGAACTTTAAAATGACTGGGGGCTTTCCTGATATAGGAAGGAGAGGTCTGAAGAGCTGGAACCCTAAGGGGTGCTCATATTTATTGAAGAATCAAAGAGACATAAACATGAAGCTAGGAGGACAGTGAGATGAGATATTGAGATACTTGATAATGTATTCTGATGAAATGTCGAAATGAAAATCTACAGAGGTGACAGGCCACATACCGGTTAGCAAAAGGGACAGGGAAAAAGGATCCAGGACTGCACTGTAGCGTGGGTAAGGCTGTGGGCCTTAAGAATAATCCCATGAGGCCAGACATGTGAGGCATGTCTTACTGCATCTGGGAATGTGATTATATATGTGTCCATTCTGCTGCTGAAGGCCTTACATATTCCTAACTATGTAGATCAGCTATTGGATATTGACATAGGACATGTCATACTCCATACAAAATTTCTTTCCATTTTTTGTACATGTGGTTGCTATTACTTCCTATCTGGTCAGGCCTTTGCTGAAGAAGTCTTCTAGGGGAAGTGATTCTCCAAAGGAGACTTAATATTCTATATATGGATATGTGTTTTCAATAGCCCATCTCAGATGTTATTTCTCACTACTGGATAAAGTAAGCATTTATAATTTTAGAAAATAGAGTAAGGGATTAAAAGAATATTAGTCATCATGAAGTTCCATTACATAAGATCGGGAAATAGTAAGTAAATGCAGGCACCTTTCAACATTGAGTCCTCCATTCAAAAATAGATATAAATGGTTAGCACAGGCATTTTTTGCCCAGGTCTAATTCCAGTCTTCTTTTGGTTTTGGGAAGTCACATGCAAAGCTGGGAAAGAACCTGATTCACCAGTTGAAGTGATTGTGCCCTACCTAATCTTAAATAATCAAACTTCCATGGTTCTTGTGTGTTGTGCTATTCTGCAGCACAGTTTCACTTTGTAGCCTGATCATCAGCCACTAGTATGTGGCTTCCATTATAAGTGCTTTTCCCAGAATTCACAATAGTTTTGTTTCTCAGTCTCTTCCTGTTGTGAGAACTGCTCCAAGTCTGTGCCGCCTACAGCATAGTGTCTATGAGTATCAACGTTCCCTGGAGACCATGCTGTAGAGACAGTGAGACCAGGCACATTTCAGAGTGTCATGCTGAGTGTCCCCCTTCTCCCAATCCACAGAAGGAAATCATGTTATAATAAGCCAATAAGATGTGTAGAAACTTTATGGCTAGGTTTGGATGTTGATGAAATACTCTCTATAACCATTCCATTGGTATAAGTTTAGTAAAAGGTATTAATTTATAGGTCACATTAGTCTCAAGTACTTTGAAATCCATTTTCATGCAAATATGGGAATCCTACTAAAAGTGGAAGATTAAATATCATATTCTTATGAAATGAAGAAACTAACATCTGGCTCCTTAATAAGGGACAAAAGTAACTGACACTGAGAACCCTTTTAGATTTATATTTAGTCCTTTTTCATAGTTTAAATGTGCATGTAAAATTCAGAAATAAGGAAACATCTTTAAAAAGTTAAGCATGAATGGAATTCAGCCATTAGAAGTATGCTCTGTATATTTCTGAATTTTTTCAGCACTCAAGTTCAGAATGGATCTGTATTATATTCTAGGTTCCTGAGCTTTACTGATTATAAACAGATTCCCTCTGTTGTCATCCTGTTTAACTAGCTAATGCCACTGTGCTTCCCTGAAACACAAAGAGAAAAAGAAAAAAAAAAAACAACTCTTCGATGCATTTTCACATCTCTGGGCTTTTATTGAGTCATCGGTTGAAATTTAAACGTAATTCTGCCAAGAGAAAAGAAGTATTAATTTTATTCTAACATTTATTATTTTTTTTCCCCAGATACTTTTATTTTATTTTTTCAGTGTTACAAGATTCATTGTTTATGTACCACACCCAGTGCTCCATGCAATACGTGCCCTCCTCGATACCCACCACCAGGCTCGCCCATCCCCCCACCCCCTCCCCTCCAAAACTCTCAGTCCCTTGTTCTGAGTTCACAGTCTCTCATGGTTCTTCACCCCTCCGATTTCCT